>CAWUFW010008064.1:600000-934637 GCA_963921515.1 Calotriton arnoldi
ACGTACTTGCAGGTGCCCTGGAACTCAAACCTTCTCCCATCAAAGCTGGTGTAATGAGGGTCTCCTGAGGCCCGGCAGATGCCATCAGGCAGAACATGGCAGCCATAGATGCCTTTCACAGTGGTGCAAGTCTCACCAGTGGCACAAGATGAAAGTGAACACTGGACAGTCCTGGTGGAGCCATCACACTGGCACAAAGTCTGGCAGTTGTCCTGTTTCCAGAAAGCGTCTCCTGCTCTGTAATATTTGCCATTTTCTGTGCAGCCGCACTGACTCTGTGGTACACAGTCTCTGCCACTTAGAACAAATCCACTATCACACTGGCATCCTTCCTTGCACTCACTGAGGCAAACGGTTGAGGCATTGGCACAGGTAGCAGGGCAAGAAGATGCACATAACTCGTACGTCTGATTACTGGGACACGTAATGTCTGGAAAAATCACAATGCCATTAAATTGATAAGGATACTTGATGCTATTCATTGCCTACCTAACTGTTTTAGACGCATGCTGAATAGTGCTGACTGCCACGCCCCCCTGCCACACCCTGTGGATGCCGGGCTTTAAAACTAGCTTGATAGTACATCTGCACAGTGGACGGGCGCAGACGGCATGCCTAAGGCAAGCCCATCTGCACCCGTCCGAACTCGGACACCAATCAGCCCCCTTGCCCAATTTCCCCTCACCCCACTAAGATGATCAGTTACTTACTACTTAGTCTCAACCGCCCTGGAAAGAAGTGCCATGGCCCTATTTTGAACCCCTTTAATTCCATGGAAGCTCCAATGTGTCTGCTTTGTAACCTTTCCCTAACTAATCATAAAGTCATGACTTTCAATTCTTTTCAATCCTTTTAGCCTCACACTGAAGAGTGCTGCCTGTCACGCCCCCATCCCTGAGCCTTCCATCAGCTCACACATTATCTTCAGTACGCTAATAAACGCCAGATCATTTATAAAAAAGAAAATCAAATTTGCCGATTTTTTGTTAGAGTCCAAGACCCTGGACGTAGCTTTCATAACCAAAACTTGGGCTGAAGCCACATCAGGCCCAGACCTGGTATCTGCAATTCCAGCCGGTTACTCCATCTTTAGGCTGGACTGCAATGAGAAGCGGGGTTGGGGCCTAGCCGTAATCTATCATGACCATATTAAAGCCACATCTTCCGCCATTCCCTCCACCATTGAATGCGAAGCACTGTCCTTCAAAATTGAACTCAGTAAAAATTATTCATTTAATGGTCTACCGGTTTATCGGCCCCCCCAGGTACAGGAGCGACCTTCGTCCAAGCCTTTAGTCAGCTAATGGAAACCAAGTAAATTTCTCAGATTATTCAGTCCTTGGGGAATGCAATTTCCATTTGGAAAATGCTTTAGACAAAGACTCTGAAGCACTCCTTGACATGACGACAAGCCTAGGCCTAGAACAGGTGATTAAGGGCCCCGCTCGTTTCGGCAAGTCTTCTGCTGGATGGGATTTTCACTGACAACTTCACCCTACCACCACGCTTCTACTCATGGTCTGATCACATGGTGGTTATGATTAATCTGCAAATACCAGCCAAACCTTTGATGTCTAACATGCCTACTTCCAGTAGAATACAGTGCTCCTTGAATAATATAAATGCACTCACACTAGACTCAGCTCTAGCGCGAACTCTGCCTAAGCATCCAACAACCTCGATATTGCCACCACTAATTATAATCACTGGATTAACTCCACAGTAAATGTACTTGGGCTGGAAAAAGCCTATAAAAGTCGTAGAGCCAATCCTTCTCAGCCTTAGTCCTCTTAAAAAAACTTAGACCCCAAAAACAACTATGCCACAGGCAAGAACGCAGGTGGAGACCAGATTATGACACCACAGACAAAGAAACTTACAAACGCACTATCACCACATATAAAAAAGTGATTCAAAAAGAAAAAAACTCGCCATTTCATGCACAAGATCGAAGCAGCTAAAAGCTCCTCTAAGGAGTTGTTCGCCACAGTAAAAAACTGGCCAACCTCCCAGATAACAAGCACAACATGGCCAATCAATCCTTTAGTAACTCATTAGCCTCCTTCTTTCAAGCCTAAGTAAAACATGTGAGCAACATCTTCTTGGCCAATAATAGGCATTCTTCTCTCCTTCCGGCCGGACCTCAGTGTCCAGCTAAAGAATGTACGTCTGAAAATAGCCCAGTGATTTTGTCATCTTTTTCCCAATTATCATATGATCAGGTCCAGAGCCTTCTCAATATACTTAAATCTGGCTTCCTTCTGGATGCTTGTCCACCCAAATTAATCCAATTGGCTCCAGAGATTACAGCCTTTCACCTAACCGACATTTTTAACCTCATGTTCATATCCGGCTACTTCCTCAAACAATAGAAACATACCTCAATCCTTCTCCTTCTGATAAACCCAATATCGACACCCTCAGATACTCATAATTATCAATCTATCTCTTGCCTTTCTTTCCCGGCGAAGATCGTAGAAAAGGCCATTAATCTAGAACTAACCGCCTTTCTTAACAAGAACGGCCTTCTTGATCCAACCCAGTTCAGGTTCAGAAGCGGGCACAGCAGAGAACTGGCTCTGATTGCGGCTTCTAACTTGTTTGACAAAGGGGGGAATGTTGCTCTAATTCTGTTGGACCTCTCAGCGGCATTTGATACGGTCAATCATTATGTATTGATTGACCGCCTCCACTCCAGAGGAATCAGGGGACTGGCGTTCACCCTTCTGAATTAATTCTTATCAGAGCAAGAACAATGCGCCACGCTGAATGAATTCACATCACCTCAGCTCTACACTTTTTAATCTCTATGTTATCCCTTTAGCTAATCTTGTCTAAAGCTTTGCTTTCTCTGCAGTATCCCATGTAAACCATACTCAGTTGCTAGTAACCGTGAGTGCACGGCATCCAGATTCAACAACTGCATGCAGCAGGTCAGTAGTTGTATGAGCAAAAACTGCTTGAAACTGAACTTGGGTAATCCCAAATTACTCCTGTTTGGCAAGAATACATCTTTCTGGTCCCCTAGCTGGTGGCCACAGGAATTGGGTACCCTACCCACAGCTGAAACAAAGGTTAAGAACCTTGGAATTTTATTTGATATTAGCTCATTTAAAAATCATATCAATGCCATCACTTCCTCCTCCTTCATTACCCTGAAACTACTCAGGAAAGTGTTCCCATTCATTCCTCATGAGCTAAAGAAAACAGTAGGAGCTCTTGTTCTGTCTAAATTGAACTACTGTAATGCTCTCTTCATCAACCTGCAGAAAACAACTTCTGAACAAACTGCAGATCTTACAGAATGCGGCAGCCCAGCTCTTAATGGGGATTTCCACACATCACTTGGCCATGCAAACCCTGGACCAGCTTCATTGGCTTCCCATAAGGAAGCGGATTGATTTCAAGGCTCTGTGCATTGTGTTCAGGGCACTGCACGATTCCGGCCCGACTACCTTAAGCACAAGTTCCACTGGTATCTCCCCCAGATTCTTACGATCATCCACGGCTAACCTAGTAGTAGCCCCAAGATTGAGACTAGCAAACAGGGGTGGCAGAAGCTTTGTGACCTGCACCTTCAAACTCTGTAACACTCTTCTCCTAAAATCTCCACAGGCCTGCTTTCTTTTAGGAAAGCGCTTAAACATGGCTTTCTAGCCAATAGGCTTCTACTGCTTACATCAGCTCAGGATCTCCTCTCTCTCCTATGATTAAGTTCTCTTCTCCCTCTCTTCTGTCTCCTTCCCCACCTGGTCCTAGTGCCTACACGTCTTTGGGCATGAGTGCACTTTATAAATGTAATTTTCATTAAAGTTTTCATTTGATTTCATTACAACAAGAAATACAGCATACTACTACCACTGCTACTACTGCCACTATTACTTCTACTACTACTACCTACTACTAATAATAACAATAATCATAATACTAATACTACTACTAAATAGATGTTTCTGTGGTTCTCATGCCTTAGGAAGCAATACATAAAACAGGGATGTGGAAACATTCACTCACTGGTTGTGAGATGTTGGCCTGGTATATGCTGTTCACTAATGAAAGTGGACACCTTGCACCAGTACTATTCGACTCTTATGGTAGATAGGTTTAAGACAACCTTTATAGAAAGCTATCCTAGTGGTAGCTGTGGAGAGCAGCCTTCAGGCTAAGTCTTGGAGGAATGTAAAGCAGCTTGTTTTACCACACAATCTCTTGAATCACCAAATTAAAAGACACCACACAGGTATATATATCAAATATATATGTAGTTATTACTAAACAACTCTCTACTAATCTCTTTATGAGATTAGAAGTCAGGAACATATGCATAAATCAACGTTTCACAATAAATTAAGCACAAATATGGCTGGGGCCCTAGGGGCGTACCAGACCATATACTAAGAAAGAGACTTAGAAACAACAACTTGCGAAGGGACAAGGCCTAGGGCCTTCAGAAGTGCTGGGGCCTCACGAAACCACCCAAGGCAGGTAAGTAAAGGACCCACGGGGGACCCGTGCAGTGAGTAAACACAGGCGCGGATCGCCGTTGACTTCAATGGGGCAAGTCGCGGTTGGAAATTAGGAGTTCTAGGGCACTTCGGGAGAACCTACAAGCAAGTCACTTACAGGGTAAGTAGTTCTAGGGCCAACACCCACAGGAGCACCGTAGTGCTGGAGTTACCTCACCCAGGGAAGCCGGGTGCATAGGTGTCCTTTGGTGTCGGGTTGCGGCGTTGTTTTCAATGGAAGACCATGAAGACTTGCTGCTTGTGAAGTCCGAAGAAGTGTCCGGTGGAATCCAAGCCTGGATTCGGAAGATGGAAGACCTGAAAGCAGAGGGGACAGTGTTCAAAGCCACTTGGCAGTGACTCTGGGCAAGGAAGATGAATGCCCACCGTCGTCACCAGATTCAGGTCATTCACGGGTGTCTTGACTCTTTGACCACGAGGTCCAGGAGGTGTCGAGGACGGCCAGGAGCTGGATTCGGAGTGTACCACGAAGTCTGCAGCTGACGGCGGTGTCGGCAACTCGATTGGAGCCAAGAAGCCTTGGTAGCAGCAAGTCTCGTGGAGAAGATGAAAAGTCAATGGTGCAGACCAGCAAGGTCTGTGGAACTCACCCAGCGAGGGTAAGTCAGGGCAGGCCTGGAGCAACCAGGGAAGCCCTTTGGTTTGGTAGAAAAGTCTTCAGGGGACCCACAAGCCAGCTGGCAAGGGATCGGGAAGACGCCTCGGGAGGATTCCTTCAACAGGGGCCCACGGTCACTCGGGACGGGGTAGGCCGCTGATCTTCGGAGGGATTCCTGCTGGAGGCTGGGACCACACGTGGTCCTAAGCAAAAGTTCTTAGAACGTCCTGAAGGGGTTGCACTTGACAATAGTGCACGGTACCCAGGGACTGCGGTTCCTCGTCACTCGTGGGGTCCACTTGCCTCAGCTTTGCTGGGGACTCACGATGGCCTTGGAGAAGTCAGGAAATCCTCTTCTTGGGCTGCAGGGACCTCGGGCTCCAGCGGGAGCGGCGTAGTTTGCGACCGTCGTTGTAGTTTTTGGTGCCTGCCAAGCAGGGGAGTCACTCCTTGACTGCAAGGGAGATTCTTCAGTCTTCCAGAGGTAGTGGAACGTCGAAGGTCCAGGATTCTTCTTCAGAGCGTCATCCAGGGATATCTAACTTTCAAGTTCAAGGGTTCCCTACCTTATACTAACAAGGAAGGGAGGGACTAGCTCTAAGACCCCACCTATGGGAGGGTCAGGGGAGTGGGTGGTTACACCCACTTCCCTTTGTCCAGTTTCGCGCCAGAGCAGCAGCAGGTAGCCCCTGAGCCGGTTTGAACTGGTGTATGCACAGAGGAGCCTTCTGCTCCCCCAGTGCAGTACTTCAAAGCACTCTAAGAGTGCACCCACCCAGCCCCAATACACTAAACCCTGTCTGGGAGGTGGTCACACCTCCCTGTGACAGGATACCTATTGTTGGGCTTCCTCCACTGCGAGTTTCGGTCATCAGCAGGAGGGCAGCCCAGTGTCTGTGACTGGTGGCATCCATTTTGTGATGCCAGGGCTCTTCAGGATTGTACCGCGTTTCCACAGTAGGTACATGCCTATCCCTCTAGAAGGGTGGAATGCTACCCCCGCCGCCAGAACTGGCGGGGGGGTAGTATTCCAAGATGTTTGACACCAAACACGACATGTTTTGATGCAGCCATTCCAAAGTTAGCATTTACCGCGAGGATATAATGCACTTAAGAGTATATGGTTTGACCGCATCCACAAACCACACCAGAGAATGGACTCTGAGAGCTGCAGAGGGGCCCTGCTCAGGCAGAGGCACCCCCTCACATAGAAGCCAAGCACCCTGCCCTCAGGATTGATAGGGCCTGCCTTAGGGGTGACTGATAGGTTTAAATGTGTGTGCAGGAGAGATATAGGGAACCTATATCTCAGTGAGGAGTGCTAGCACCACCTCACCCAGGCTGCAGTAGCAGGCCTGTGGTGTCAGATTTAGTCTGCTTCCCAGGGTGGCATAATACATGCTTCAGCCCATGGTAGGCCTGTGAAGTACCTATGCCCTTGGCACCTAAGGTACCATATACTAGGGACTCATAAGCCACCACAGTATCCAATCACTAGTGCACCTTGAGTGCACTCCAAATCGTTTAGAGAGAACAGAGAGGCTGGGGCCCTGATTGGCAGGGTCCCAGCCTGACTATAGCCAGAAACCAGTGTAAACATCAGAAAGAAAAGTGGGGGCAACATAAGAGGCAGATCCTACTCTCCTACACTGGTTCTTACAGTTAGCAGAAGAATTCAATAGAGTGTTCACTTCAATAGCAGTTGCAATTACAAAGAAGACAGAATGTGTTTTAAGATTTATACAATGGTTAGAGTTATGTCAATGAAGTGGAAAATAGCAGCCTGTTTTATGTATCAGCCAAACCCATAACTTTGGTGATACAGGGGTAAAGAAGATTATTTTATTCTGATTTAGTCAGATGGAGCAAGAAACATATGTAACAGAATGCTATGTCTTGCGATCAGTCCATTTTCCAAAATATTAAACAATTAGGATTACAGAGTTGCAATAAAAAATAAATGTGTGGTGAAATGTTCACATATAATGGAATACTTTAGTCGCAGAATGAAACATTTTACTTGGAAGGATTTTTTCAATTTGGGGGCTCAAAGCAGATTATGTCCACCATTGTCCTTTTTTTTTATTATAATATGTGCCTTAGTGGCAATTATGTGTCTAACCATGGGACCAAAAATACATTTGTTTCCCACATAGAGTCATATTTCATGTGTTTCAGAAAACCAGGTGAGGAATGTAATATTAGAGTCTGTTAAAGCATGCAAACCGTAACTCACCTACACCGCCCTGGGGTAACTTAAAGGCACAATGAGGAGTGAAATCAATAAATAACAAAAGTTTTTTCTACATACCACATCCAATGAGACTCCTCCATGGCCGAATGGCATTGCCATGACTCTGACAATGATGGGCATAATTTTTCACAATTTCACATAGTGTCTGCTGATCACCGCCTGTTCCACACATGTCATAGACACAGTTCTTGAAGTAGACCTCAGTGTCAGCATTGACGCTGTTGTTAAATGGACCATTTCGATCTTTCATGATTCCACAGTGGTTCTGGTCGCTGAACTGGGACTCCATATCCTCACCACACACTGATGGATTGTCAGTGTCAATGCAGATGGAAGCTAAGTCCTTGCCTTCTTCTTTCCAGCTGTTTCCAAAAGTGATTGCACTGCCCACCAGGAATCCTTCAGGAATTCTGAAGTCATCACTCTTGTTTCCATTGAAGTTTCCACAAAGGCCAGCAAGAGATCCTGAGTATGCTGCAGGCACCTGCACAGCTACATAATGCCACCAGTCATAGGACACTACAAGGCCAAAGTCTGTCTGGACGACTGCAGAGGAGCCACTGTAATAGACCTGGATCTTCCCAGATTGACTGGAAATTGGGAGAATATGTTGGAAGCCATTGATCTGAAATGATTGTACAAAGTTTACATTAAAATACAGGAGATGCCTATAATGATTCTCTTTGTAGTTTCTTTCTTCATGTCTCACATTTTATTTCCTTTCATCTGCAAATACACATTCCTTCAATGGCTGACAAATGTGACTCTTTAATCTCTGTCCATCTGGTTCAAAGCTCAGCTAAGCCTCGTTTTTGTCATCTACATACATAATCTACAATTGCCAAATGTAGTTTCAGTTATCAAAGATCACTAGGACCAATATTAAGTAAGTTGGTGCATTCATCTTGTTTATTCACATGAAAATCAACAATATCAAAATAACTATATTGCTGTAAAATGTAGGTGTCCATAATAGACAACTGCATGTAACTACTACTGAGCAGGTCCTATCATTAAGATTTGTGCACCACATAAGATAACTACTGTTTTCATCCTCCATTCATTACATTTACTTCCACTAATATATATATTATCTACTGGCGGTCGCCAGTAGATAGTTATAGTTACAACCTATTATCCATAGGAAATCCGCGACATTCTATTTGAAATAACTCTCTTGCTGGTTGACGTATCTTCGCAAAATTTTCAAACTTTGTGGGGCGCTCCGGTCCGCTCCTACCCTGAAAGTCTCGGGGGATTCGTCAGCGCGGGGCCGAGACAAAGGGGGTCCCAAAACGCGTTTTCCCCATGCAATTTTCCATAGGAAACTTTAGACACGGCTACAGCTCGAACTGCTGAGCAGAATTACACAAATTTGGCAAGAGGTAGTTCTTGGTTCAGAAAGAACCCTTTTTGTTAAATGGTGTAAATCCGTTCAGTAGTTGCTGAGAAAATCAAAAGTAAAAAGATAGATATATCTATGGCCGAGTAGGGTCCGCGTACCCTCAGCGCACCCCTGCGCGCACCGTCCCGATCACTGAGCTGCATGTTAATTGGCTGTCAGCTGGCTGTCAACATTCCGATTCAGGAAATGTTGGCAGCCATTTTATCCCTCGGTAGAACCGAGGGACAGAAACTAAGTGCGCAAAGCGCACAAAGGGGCAGGGTAGAAACACCCTGACCCCCTAGGTTTGCTCAGGGGTCCCACAAGGAACCCCTGGGCAAAAAAAAATGATTTTTAAAAAATCGGCAGGATGCGCTCAGGGTGCGCGAATCCTGCCGAAAGAAAAATCAAGCGCGGTCTCCCGCGCTTCGATGTTAATTGGCCTCGGGTGGGCCAAGTCCCGGGGGCATGCTGGGGGGTTAATTTTATGTGTGGGGGCCTCTGAGGGCCCCAAGCCCCGGGACCACCACCCCGGGGCTTTATGTGTAATGGTGCGGGAGGGCTCTGAGCCTCCCGCAGCTCCGAGACCGCCACCTCTCGGGGCTTCTTTTTTAATTTTTGATTAACCTGTGTGGGGGCTCCAGCCCCACATGCCCGAGGACCACCACCTCCCGGGGCACTAAGAAAAGTTACAATGGGGTCCGTTTGGACCCCCAAGCCCGAGGACCACCACCTCCCGGGGCTTTCAAAATGTAAGGAGGGGGCCGCGCGGCCCCCTCCTGGAGCCTGTGGTGGCCCTGGGGACCGCCACCCCCAGGAGCCGGCTCCTGCAGTGTCCCGGGGTGCCTACCCCGGGACACTGCTGTTTGCAATGACAGGACGGGAGCCTCGCGGCTCCCGTCCTGTCATTACAAACTGCTGGATATTGGAAGAGAGAGCAGGAAACCTGCTCTCTCTTCCAATATCCAAAGCTGATTGCTTTCCACATGGGGAGCAGCATGTTAGCTGCTCCCCATGTGTACAGCAATGCCGGCTCCCGTAGGACACGGGGAGCCGGCGGGACTGTGGGGGGTTTGGGGACCCCCACAGTCCCAACGAGAGGCCAGGCCCGGGGGATGGGGTCCCGGGGCCATAAGTGGCACGGAGGGGGCCACGCAGCCCCCTCCCAAAGGTAAAAAAGTTTAAAAAAAAAAAAAAGTGCAAGGCCGGCCCCGGGGATGGGGTCCCTGGGGCTTTAAATGGCCTGAGGAGGGGGCCACGCAGCCCCCTCCAAATAAAAAAAAAGAGGCCATGCCCGGGGGATGGGGTCCCTGGGGCCAATACAGGCCCAGGGAAGGGGGCCATGCGGCCCCCTTCCCGTTTTTTTAAAATTTTAATTAAAAAAGGGGTAAGGCATTGGGGGATGGGGTCCCCAGGGCCTAAAAATAGGAAAAAGGAAGGGGGCCACACAGCCCCCTTCAGAGAGAAAAAAAAAACGATCGGGCCCGCAGGCCCCGCCCCTTCCTTCACCACTCTGCAAACGCGCCCTGGCGCGTTTGCAGAGAGAGACAATTCCCCTTGAATACTGGGGGTCCCTGAGGGCCAACTAGCCCACCAGGAACCTCCAGTATGCGCCAGGGAGCTGCCTTGCAGAGAGGTGTACAGAGGCCACGCCCCTTTTACACCTCTCTGCAACGCAGCTCTGTGGCGCTTTTGGAGGTATATGGTGGGCTGAGTTGCACCCCAGGGACCCTCAGGATTCAAGGGAGTTAATCCCCGACTTAAAACGCGCCACGGGGCGCGCTTGCACAGTGGTGAAGGGAGGGGCGGGGCTTCAGGTGACATGTGTGCAAACAGGCCCCGTGGCGCGTTTTAAGATGGGGAATTAAATCCCCTTCAATCCTGAGGGTCCCTGGGGGCCAACTAGCCCAACAGGTACGTCCAGAAAGCGCCACAGAGCTGCGTTGCAGAGAGGTGTAAAAGGGTGTGGCCTCTGCACATGTCTCTGCAACGCAGCCCCTGGCGCATACTGGAGGTTCCTGGTGGGCTAGTTGGCCCGTAGGGACCCTCATGATTCAAGGGACTTAATCCCCCTACTTAAAACGCGCCACGGGCGTGTTTGCACAGATGTCACCTCAGGCCCCGCCCCTCCCTTCACCATTGTGCAAATATTCCTCTAAAATCAGCCGAAATACGAATTCTGATTTACTCACCTGTTATCAGGAGAGACCTCAGTGCTGCATCTTTCAGCCCAGTACTAATCCTGAAAAGTAATTTTAACCGTACTTACCAGTAACTTGAATTTCCTTCCATAGGCTAACATTGACTGGTTTCACTTGGAAATTCTTCTAAGTGTGGAGTTTTGGAACTTTAAAATATTCCTTCTGAAAATCAGCCGAGAAATACGAATTCCGATTTACTCACCTGTTATCAGGAGAGACCTCAGTGCTGTATCTTTCAGCCCAGTACAGGTCCTGAAAAGTAATTTTAACCGTACTTACCAGTAACTTGAATTTCCTTCCATAGGCTAACATTGACTGGTTTCACTTGGAAATTCTTCTAAGTGTGGAGTTTTGGAACTTTAAAATATTCCTCTAAAATCAGCCGAAATACGATTTCCGATTTACTCACCTGTTATCAGGAGAGACCTCAGTGCTGCATCTTTCAGCCCAGTACTGATCCTCAAAAGTAATTTTAACCGTACTTACCAGTAACTTGAATTTCCTTCCATAGTATATAATTGCCTGCTTTTGCTGAAAAAGTTTCTAAGTGTTGATTTTGAAACATACAAATATTCCTCTAAAATCAGCCGAAATACGAATTCCGATTTACTCACCTGTTATAAGGAGAGACCTCAGTGCTGTATCTTTCAGCCCAGTACTGGTCCTGAAAAGTAATTTTAACCGTACTTACCAGTAACTTGAATTTCCTTCCATAGGCTAACATTGACTGGTTTCACTTGGAAATTCTTCTAAGTGTGGAGTTTTGGAACTTTAAAATATTCCTCTAAAATCAGCCGAAATACGAATTCCGATTTACTCACCTGTTATCAGGAGAGACCTCAGTGCTGCATCTTTCAGCCCAGTACTGATCCTCAAAAGTAATTTTAACCGTACTTACCAGTAACTTGAATTTCCTTCCATAGGATATAATTGCCTGCTTTTTGCTGAAAAAGTTTCTAAGTGTTGATTTTTGAAACATACAAATATTCCTCTAAAATCAGCCGAAATACGAATTCCGATTTACTCACCTGTTATAAGGAAAGACCTCAGTGCTGTATCTTTCAGCCCAGTACTGGTCCTGAAAAGTAATTTTAACCGTACTTACCAGTAACTTGAATTTCCTTCCATAGGCTAACATTGACTGGTTTCACTTGGAAATTCTTCTAAGTGTGGAGTTTTGGAACTTTAAAATATTCCTCTAAAATCAGCCGAAATACGAATTTTGATTTACTCACCTGTTATCAGGAGAGACCTCAGTGCTGCATCTTTCAGCCCAGTACTGATCCTCAAAAGTAATTTTAACCGTACTTTACCAGTAACTTGAATTTCCTTCCATAGGATATCATTGCCTGCTTTTTGCTGAAAAAGTTTCTGTGTTGATTTTTGAAACATACAAATATTCCTCTAAAATCAGCCGAAATACGAATTTCGATTTACTCACCTGTTATCAGGAGAGACCTCAGTGCTGCATCTTTCAGCCCAGTACTGGTCCTGAAAAGTAATTGTAACCGTACTTACCAGTAACTTATATTTTCTTCCATAGGAATCCATTGTCTGGTTTTCAGCAGAAAAGTTTCAAAGTGTCGATTTTCACAAACTACAAATATTCCTTAAAAATCGCCTGTATGACTTAAACGCATTCTTTCAACTGTTTACAGGAGATGCACCAGTGCTGGATCCAGGATCCAACACTGAGTAAGAAAAAGTAACGATAACAGTTTTTACCTGCTAAGTGAATTTCCTTCCATAGGATAACATTGGTGATTCTATGAGAAAAAGTTTCTAAGTGTCAACTTTTAAAATACAATAATATTCCTTAAAAATCACGACTGTAACCAAAACGCTTTTACTCAACTGTTTACAGGAGATGTACGAGGACTGAATCTAGGATCCAGTCCTGTGGTTAGAAAAGTAATCCATAAAGTAACTAATTGCATTTAACTAGAAATTCACATTGAGCTGAATGTTGCATTGTGTTTGAAAATGTGGTGCCCATTGCAACAACTGTAACTACTGTACTTAAAAGTCTATTGCCTATGTGCAAAGTATTTAAACTAAAGTAATTCATTCTGAGAAAGTATTTTTGTAATGTAATGTATAATGTAATTACAATGTAATTTAAAAAATAAAATATGTAAAAAAAAATCTAAAAATGTAATAAATCAGTATGAAAAAATTAATATAACAATTAATACATTTAAAAATTGTCATTTACAAAACCTTTGAAATTCACTGAAAAAACCGTAGGTTTCAGACATGTTATAGTTAGGAATTAGCATTTAAAAAACCTTTGAAATTCACTGAAAAAACCATAGCTTTCAGATAAGTTATAGTTAGAAATTAGCATTTAAAAAACCTTTGAAATTCACTGAAAAAACCATAGGTTTTAGGGACAGTTATAGTTAGTTGGACATTGCACTCGTACAAAACCACGTGAAATTCACCCGTTATAGTTAGTTCAGCTAACTATAACTCGCGCCCCGCAATGCACTGCTGATGACGTCACATATTACATCACTCATGACATGGTCAGTGACATCACTGATGACATCACTGATGACATCTCAAATGACATCACTGATGACATCATCCACGTGATAATCTGATGCACCTCCTCACACCCTAATATAACCTTTGATACACCCAATCTAAATTACAGACTGCCATTCGCAAAACCAGAGACACTCCAACACCAATAACTACATACCCACTCACTGATTCTTAGGTCTACACACACACATCCACTCACTCACCCGTACAGTCACTCATACTTATGGTCACTCAGTACAGGACAATCATATGCACTCTTACTCCTATATAGACACTCAAACACCGCCACTCATCCATAGAGGTACTCACACACCTAGTCAGTCATGCAAATAATTAAACACACTGCCATTTACTCACCTATACAGTTATACACACACCAGCTCACTTAATCATACAAATACTAGCACATTGTTACGCTCTTATACAATCACTGATACAAGCACACACTCATCCATACAGCCACTATCACAATCACTCACTCTAGCTTATAGCTATTTATATACTCCAATACACATATATACTGCCTTTCACATATGTAGTTACTCACACATGTACCACTGGGACATACATTCACTCACTAACACACTCTTACACACACTTACCCACCCATACAGTCTATCACAGATGCACTCTTGAAACCATCCACCCAGTGAATCACCCACTCACACATCTATGCACAGAGTCGCACACACCCCTCCCACACAAACACTCAGGCACCCATACAGATACTCACACAAGCATTCAATAACTCATATAGACACTCATGTAGCTATTCACAAACACATGCAGCCACTTACACAGCAACAGACAGACGGATACAGACATTCACCCAGTTTAGTCACTAACCCATGCTTTCAGTAAGATACGTTAAATCACTCACTTATAGAGTCAGTCACGCACCTACTAAATCATCCATACAGACACTTACACACCCACTCATTCTTCAATACGTCTTTTCCTATATATATTAAAAATATTTAAACTTTACAGAAACACACAGTCACTGGATGATGTCATCAGTGATGTCATTTGAGATGTCATCAGTGATGTCATCAGTGATGTCACTGACCATGTCATGAGTGATGTAATATGTGACGTCATCAGCAGTGCATTGCGGGCGCGAGTTATGGTTAGCTGAACTAACTATAACGGGGAATTTCACGGGTTTTGTACGAGTGCAATGTCCAACTAACTATAACTGTCCCTAAAACCTATGGTTTTTTCAGTGAATTTCAAAGGTTTTTTAAATGCTAATTTCTAACTATAACTTATCTGAAACCTATGGTTTTTTCAGTGAATTTCAAAGGTTTTTAAATGCTAATTCCTAACTATAACATGTCTGAAACCTACGGTTTTTCAGTGAATATATATATATAATCTTGTTTTTATCATTGAAATGACAAATTGGTAACTATTATGAATGGTTGAATTACATATCCCACAATGCCTCATTATGGGCCAGGTAGGCAGTTATGTATAAATTGAAAGTAAAAATGAACTCAACCAACTGTGATCAAGACCATGAAGGTAGAAACGCGTTGGTGATGGTGGCAATGAAATAAGATTGCTTAAAACGGAATCCCTGGAGTGCGACGTATTTCTTGTTGGTGGTACATATATATATATATATATATATATATACACATAAATATATAAATTATATTTATTCTATTGGACATTATTTTGCCTCTAAACTAGTTTGTAACTTTTTAGAGTCTCTCACATATATGTTTAATGTTTTCATGCGTGGATAATTTGAGTTGTAGTGTGGCTGTTAATCAGCATAAAATGAATTAACATCACATGCTTAAGCAAAGTAGTGCATCATGTATCTATTAGTGATGGAAGCTCAAAATTTATTTCCCCGATATCACCCTGACTGTCACTTGCAATAACCAATTAATGCCATTATTGAGCACATATCGGGCCACATATATCATTATTGGAAATAGCGATCTTATTGCGATTATCTACGAATCACAATTAAGTAATCGATATTCCTAATGTATGAAACTCCATGAGTTTCATTTAGCAATTCCTAGTTTATCGCATATCGACCTATCTCATGAATATTAACGAGGTAGGTCACAATTTGCGACCCATTAGGAATCGCTAAAATCACAGGGATGGTGGCCTGCTGGGGTCAGCAGACCACCATGTCCGTGATTACTTTAAAATAGAGCAATCCATTTTTTTTTAAATGCAGTCCATTTTCCTTAAAGGAAAACGGATTGTGTTTTAAAAAGAAAAATTTTAAGTTTTCTTATCATTTTTTGAGAGCAGGCTGTGGTCCGTGGGACCACTGCCTACCCTGAAGAAACGTTTTTGCTACCATTCCCGAAGGGGTCCCTTGGGGACCCCTCACCATTTGCGAATGCGTTATCACCTACTTGAAGTAGATGGTAAAATGCAAATGTTTTGCAACCGCATTTTGGTCGCAAAACAGTCTTACATACCGCTGCAATTTGGTATTAGGATGGGATGCCCCAAACACGCCCCTTCCTAATACCAAATCAGTATGTATTCGCAATTCAAAATCTGCGTATCATGTTTTTGCGACTGAGAAAATGCATGATACCCGTAGTCCATAATGCTTTTTACCTATTCTTCAGCATCGTATTTATGAGTTCAGGCTTGCAATAATGGGTGCAATTAAAGATTTTGCATGAAAGTGATTTGCCTGATGTTTGCTATACATAAAGCAGTATACATCCTTGAACAACATATGTTTTTTGGCACTCTGGGCAGTCCCCCATGGCATTTTACTATTTGCAATAATTGTCCAGTATGCACATAAGTGGAGAAGTGATGTTCTGCTTTACCTCTTCAAACAGTAATCAAGGTTCAAGGCTTGTAGCTCTGGTATTGACTCATGCACTACATATCTTATATTAATTTCTTTTTCAGTATATTAAACATGTTTAAAAATGCTTTAAAACCATCTCCACTCTTAGCTCTATACATTTATTGTCATTCTCCAATCTTGCTACTGGTTTTATTTGTTGTCCTAATGGCTGCTTAGACCTTTCATTAAGAAATAGATGCATCATATTCTCTTATAAATTAGATATTAAAATAAATCAGGTCTTTCATTACCTGAACTAGGCCATATTCTCCACTCGCTATGGAAATCTGCTCCCCATAGACATTTACTTCCACTCTTCGTGTCCAGGCCACCACTGGTGATGATCGGTGCTCGTTCTGTACCATGACACTAAAGTCAATGAGAGAGCCGGTCTGGGAACTGGACTTGCTGAGGGTGTACTTGCAGGTGCCCTGGTAGTCAAAGGTGACTCCATCAAAGGTGAGGTAGTGAGGATCTCCAGAGGCCCAGCAGATTCCGCTGTTTACCGGGTAGCACCTCCTGATTCCATTCATGACCTTACATTCTTCTAGGGCGGCACATGTGTGGGCCTCACACACCATCTGTTGTGCATTACAGGTGCATTTCTGGCTGCAGGTGTCTGTTAGGAAGACCTCATCACCCAGGTTGTAGTAGATGCCATCCATGGTGCAGCCGCACTGACTTTCAGGGACACAGAGGCCGGAGAGAAAAGCAAACCCTTCATCACAGAAGCATCCGTCCACGCTCTCTGCTGCGCATGGGGATCTTTGATGAAGGTTGCGGCAAGTGGTTGGGCATCCAGTGCCAAACAGTTCATAGTGGCTGTTCTCAGGGCAGTTGTCATCTGTAGAGAAGAGTACAAAACGAGTACACTTGCAAGTAATATAAAATACAATTGTCTGTAGAAATTCCCACACCTGATTTACTTAGATAGTTTAGCATCTGTTACTAGGATTGTCTAAATAGACTGTATTTGTATGGAAGGCTTCTTCCAGGATATGAAAACACTTGAAATGAAAGAAGATAATCCAAAGTGAGATATATTCTT
The DNA here is from genome assembly GCA_963921515.1 of Calotriton arnoldi. Classification (NCBI taxonomy): domain Eukaryota; kingdom Metazoa; phylum Chordata; class Amphibia; order Caudata; family Salamandridae; genus Calotriton; species Calotriton arnoldi. The sequence continues at coordinate 617,407 of CAWUFW010008064.1, forward strand.
TGTGATAATCCAACCACCAGCCTACTGTCACAAATAAAAGCAGCATACTCAAATAACTATAAAGAATCAGGAGTAAAAATACCAGAGTATTCTAAGTTAGGAATCACTGTACTGCTAACCCCTATACCATACATTTCTCTTCCACAAATAGCAAAACACACAGAATACAAGAAAAAGCAACTCAGGCAAAGGAAAGAGGAAAATAAAATAAACAGAGATGAACCAATACAATTTAACTAAACAGTTACTAAGCAAATACATTCTAATAAAGCATTAGTCAAAAATGCAATACATAATACTAAAATTCAAATATATCCTAGAGTTTTTCCGTGTCCGACTAGGCGGCCGCTCTTTCCAAGTGCTGGCCTCCCGGTTATGGAACTGCCTGCCTCTGCCTCTTAGGCAGGTCCAGGATCTGCTCTCTTTTAGGAAACAGTTAAAAACCTGGCTGTTCCAGCAGTAACAGTCTACAGTGCTTGTCCGATACTGGCTGGTCTTCTGTCGTGTGGTACTTAGCGCCGGGACACTCTGTGGAGTAGCCATGCGCTTTACAAGTACCCATTTACATTACATTACATTACATAAATGTCTTATCAGAATGTATATCCTCAAGCAAAATCTTGATGATGCGATGGTCATAGGCATATCTCCAGGACCTCCATTGTATTTGTCTTATCACAACCTTATCTTTACTAAAGGCATTAGTCTTGCTCCTTTTTGTAATTCACCAAAAACTTTAGTACCTCTCCTGATATTTGACTTCTGAGAAAACAGTATTTGGATGAGGTAGCAAAGCGGTCATCTTCAAGTTTTACAGCTCCATTACTAAATGTAAGGATTCACTGAATTTTGATCCATGTTGAAGTGCAGCAGTTTTCACAAACCCCAACTCTCCCACTCCCACCATAGAACCTACCACTGCTTGGCAAAGTTTGTAATTGTTCTTTCAAGCTGCCTGTTTGCTCAACTCTCTCTCACAACTCGCCACACTACTATCAAAATTGTCACCATCATTTTTTTCTTTGACCCAAGCTGGACACACATCTGTACATGCTTTCCTCCCTTCTTTCAACTGAATCAGAACACTGTATATTGTGGCATGCAGCGCAAATCTGTAGGCCTTTGGTTTACGCCAGGTCCTTTCCATACTTTTGGCCAATTGCATCCGTTTTGTAAGTCCTGTTAAATCTCTCAACCATGTCATTTGTTTGTGAATGACAAAGTGAGCATTTTTGTGAGTAATCGCTCTGTTCCTTATGTAATCTTCCTAGAGGATGAGTGTACACTATTATCCCTTAAAACAACCTTGGACTCTCCTCACTTTGAAACATTAGATCAAAAAAATGTGATCACAGACTCAGTATTGATTTCTTTTACAATACTGACTTCAGGCCACCAGGAAAACAGATTAACTAATCTAAGTAGTATGGCACCTTTTGCCCTTGAATAGTTGAAATGTTGAAGGTTACCCCAACCCATGGGTCTGATAGAATTTCACATCACAACACACCATGGGCGGGCTCCTTGTCTTCTTTACTTGCCCACTTAGTTGGCAATCCAGCCATTCTGTTATAACTGTCTCAGTTTACAAATCCGTGAATGGCCTGTGATAGTCACACCTTAATATTTCCTTTGTTTTACTAATGCCAAGATTTTCTTCATGAGCTAAGACTACCTACTTAGGAGGTATCAGATGTGACCAACGGTGCAAAACATCATCCTGCAGGGGCAGCTTATTTCTAATAAGCTAAAAATTCCTATTATCATCATTTTCTCTGAACTGGCCTCCTTCCCACCGCTTTTGACCTGGCAATCTACCTCCATCAACTACAGACCTTTGCTCAACTCTTCCAACCATTCTTGTTCACGCATGCAACCCTCTGTGATGTTGCGCACTTTAACACCTTCATAGACCCACTCATCTTAATCCATTTCTACCTCAATATTATCATGTTTCAAAAGTCTAGACAAACAGTTGGCAGCTTTATTACTCGCCCCATAAATATATGCACCAGGCACAGGCACCTTTGTTGGGGGACTCCAATCCTCATCCCGCATCGCGGCAGGAGCTGCCAGCACCCGTGACCTTTGACCCACGCCAGGAGGCGCTAAAAACTGCTTGGGGCTCCCGCAGCGCGGGAGACAGTCATTACAGCATCAGACACAGGCACCTTTGTTGGGGGACTCCAATACCCATCCCGCATCGCGGCAGGAGCAGATAGCATGCGCAACCTTTGACCCGTGCCACGAGGTGCTAAAAACTGCTCGGGGCTCCCGCAGCACGGGAGCCAGTCATTGCAGCACCAGGCACAGGCACCTTTGTTGAGGGACTCCAAACCCCATCCCGCATCGCGGCAGGAGCTGCCAGCACCCGTGACCTTTGACCCACACCAGGAGGCGCTAAAAACTGCTCGGGCTCCCGCAGCACTGGTGCCATTCATTGCAGGACCAGGCACTGGCAACTTTGCTGGGGGACTCCAATCCCCATCGTGGCCGGAGCCGCCAGCACCCGCGACCTTTGACCCGTGCCAGGAAGCGCTAAAAACTGCTCGGGGCTCCTGCAGCGAGTCATTGCAGCACCAGGCGCAGGCACCTTTGTTGGGGGACTCCAATCCCCATCCCGCATCACGGCAGGAGCCGCCAGCACCCGCGACCTTTGACCCGCACCAGAAGGCGCTAAAAATTGCCCGGGGCTCCCGCAGCACAGGAGCCAGTCATTACAGCACCAGGCACAGGCACCTTTGTTGGGACTCCAATCCCCATCCAGCATCGCGGCAGGAGCTGCCAGCACCTGTGACCTTTGACCCGCACCAGGAGGCGCTAAAAACTGCTCAGGCTCCCACAGAGCGGGGAGCCAATCATTGCAGCACCAGGCACATCCACCTTTGTTGGGGACTCCAATCCCCATCCTGCATTGCGGCAGGAGCCGCCAGCACCCGCGACCTGTGACCCATGCCAGGAGGCGCTAAAAACTGCTCAGGTGTACCGCAGCACGGGACACGTGCGGGCGTGCCCGGGTCACGCCTGGGCAAAGAACGGGCCAAGGGCAAGCCCGTCCACGCCCAGAGGAGCTGGGCTGGGCCGGGCCACCCCTCTAACATCTGTCCTCCAGGAGGTATGCTAGCAAGACTTTGCTTCGTTTGTATATTTCATCCTTAAGGTTGTAGGGTGCCATATGTGAGCCCTTGGTGACTGATTGTTGATTAACTTTCTGGGGGCTACACACTGGGAGGCACTTTTGAAACTGTTGTTTTAATTTTTTGACGTGTATACTTTGGGTCTCTTCTTTGCTTACTGTATTAACATACTCCAGCAGTATTTATTGTGTGTTTCATCGATCTTTTACTCTAACTATGGGGAAGAGGAAGGCAACCGAGAGGTCTTCTGGCACTGTAAAAACAAAAAAATCTAAAAGAATAGGTAAATCAGCCGGTGGGAATTATGTTATAGATCAAATCAACAGTCTTATTGTCGAATGTGAAGATTTGTTACACTCTGAATCATCGGTATCGCAAGATAACACAACTACTTTGGATCCTACTTCATTGGGTACCCCTATCACACAACCACGTATACCTAGCATGTTCGGAAAGGTAGTGAAACAGCCTACGAACACAATTTTAGAACCAAGAACATCTCCTGGCTCGAAGCATTGGAACAAACTCACTCGACCACTATAGTTGAGTGTCCATTGTAGTCATAGATTCTCTCCCTTGTCTAATATAACAGATGGGTTCATTGATGGTTTAATAATTCCTGTTCCATCCCCTAACTCCGGTTTGGAGACTGTTACCTGAACCCCCAATTCAATCTAGTAGGGAATGCATTACTCTAATTAATGAATTAAGAACTGAAGTAGGAGATTTAAAAACCGTCATATCCAGATTGGTTTCCACAACAAGTAAACTAAAGTGTGCAAAAGATACTAATACATCTACTATCTCGTACAGTCAGTTTACCCAGACCAACCAGACTACTACCCAGCCAGATGTAGAACACTACACACTTCCACTTTTTGCCCCTCACACACAGGGGATCTATGGAGCAAAAAAGGTAGAAAGCAGGAATTGTAGACCACTGAATTTCCAACCACACTTTCGGCATTACCCGCACCCCCGGTACAATACTAGAGATAACATCTTGCAACAGTGGGGTAACAATACCTCAACTAACCCCATCCCACCTAATTTGCATCAGATGCAGGCTCCGAACCCTTCAAGGATTGTCAACCCTTTGCCTGCTTCTATTAAAAGAGTGTTGAACTACACGTCTGCCCCTTGTTCTAGAAGTATGCGCCTTGATCTAAAAAATAGAGTTGCCATGATAAAGGAACCGAAACAACAGCCTCACGTTAAGTTTGAATCTGAAGACTCCTTCATAAACAAAACTACCCATTGGATCAGACATATTATAGGCTGCCGCTCGATTATTAGAGACGACATCCTCTGTGCTCGGAGGAGCTCCCCTAAGAACTCAATGTCCGATGCGGTAGAATTAACTTTAAAAATACAAGATTGGTAGATGATCTAGTGTCACTAGATATTAGGACAAATCCATCAAATAATTCTCACATCAGATTTAAGTACTGCAGATCAAGAATCGACATTGCAGGGCTTGGCATCAAGGAGGGGGCCCATATCCCCGTTGCGAGATGTGGATTGACTCATCGGTATTAATAACCCCTCCTTTCCCACCCTCATACCACCACATGCAAAACCCCTGAAAGACAGTCATACTGTTGAGCCATCCACTATCAACTTGCAACCTGAAACAAAGATGGTTGCAGTACCCACTAGTATCATTGACACAGCCAAGGCTGTGCACCCATCCCCAACCACCTCATGCATATGATCTACTGATCCGTCCACTGATAACTTGTTGTCTACTGATGTAGAGACCCGTAGACGCTTGCCCACACCTAGTATTGAGGCTAATGATAGACTAACCCTAATCTCCTGGAATCTGGAAGGGATACACTTTAAACTACAAGATCCAGAATGGCATTCCTTTATAGGCAGAAATGACATCTGCGTCTTCCAGGAGACGTGGGCAGTGGAGGGAGTGCATATCAACGTCTACAAAACCTATAGTGTGGAAGCTAACGCACCAAAAAAACCGGGTAGAGCCAGTGGGGGGCAGATATTCTTAGTGAGGAATACTCTGGCATGCAAATATAAATGTCTGGCAATAAAGTCACTAAACATACTGGGGATCCAGCTCATTTTTGCAACAGGCCTAAAGCTGTGTTTAATATCTATGCTAGGTCCAAACCCTATAGTAGAGAATCCCGAGTATTATCATTACTAGATGATTTAGTGTAAGTACATCAAAGCAACTCCAAAAGTTTAGTAGCTAGGGACTTTAATGCCGCTTTTGAACCCTCTCAACTACTATGTACATTACTAGAGGAGGAGAACGAGATATGGGGTATACCTAACCTGGCAATGACCACAAATTGCAATCGTTTTACAGCTGTTTCCCTGCAGATTGTGTCACTAGCCTCTGCCTGAGAGCTTGTAATGCAAGGACTATATCAGACAGAAATAGGCAGGCCACTTTTAAATGGGATGCCAGTCATAGCGTCACAGATTATATTCTAGTTGACGTTAGAATCTGGTCACTATTCGAGGATATGTCTATCGTCCCGAGGTCCGATAGCGATCACAATCCATTGCTGTTAAAAATGATGGGCACTGCCCTGGGCAGGAAGCTAACCTGCTGTCTCTCTAAGGTCGAAGAGCCATGTGTAACCAACAACCGCAGAAGAGTTACTTGGCCCAAAGTACTCGCAGTTGTGGATTTGTACGCAAAGATGTATGAGTTATTTATATACTTTCTGTCTGGTCTGAGCAGCAGTTTGGACTGTGCATACTCTCCAGGGCTAACCTCTATACTATTAACACACAATGAATTTTTTGGAGCATTGCAAACCATATTTATCAAATATAGTCCAGGCAGTAGGCCCGCTGGTACAACAACAATAAATGGTTTTCTCATGAATGTAAACTAGCAATGGGGGCCTTGCAGTTAGCGGTTAAGGAGCATAGCCAGCCTGGGGTAGCCATGGCCCGCAATAGATACAAAGCAGCACTTGCGAAAGCAAAGCAGGACTTTGCAGATAAAAATTTGCAGGACCTGGTACTATCTGCCACAAGTAAGGACAACCGTTCGTTCTGGCATCTCCTCGCAAAAGGAAACATGGAAATCACAAACACTCTTACCTACCATATACAGCCAGAGGTCTGGGTTGAGCACTTCTGTACACTATACTCCAGGAACATGGACATGAGCTGTATTCACAACTCTAGAGCTGACCAGAATATTTCCAACACCTTTCCTGCTATGGCTGGCACAGCACTAGTTTTGGAGGATACCCTCTCAGCAATAAATAAACTTAAGGCAGGTAAGGCTCCTGGTCCTGATCAGATACCAAGAGATTTATACAAATCGGAACCCATGATATGGGCTCCGTACATAAATCTCTTGACAAACAGCATATCGGCAGGTGGGGCTATCCCGTTCACCTGGAGGGGAGCTGACATAATCACTATATACTAAAAGGGAGACGCCTCCGTCCCCTCCAATTATAGACCCATCAGCCTGATAGATGACCTTCGCACGATAAGTCCTGGATAAACTCCAATTATGGATAGAAGAGAAGGCAATATTGTCCCCTTACCAAGCGGGCTTTTGCCCCAAAATTAGTACATGCGACCAGGCTTTCAGATTTATTCTGTTAACATGGAAATACATTTTACTGAGAAAGCAGAAACTTTACGTAGCATTTGTCGACCTAAGAGCTGCGTTCGATAAAGTACTGCGTGAAAAGCTATGGAGAATAATGCTTGATCTAGAGACACCAATAGATTTGGTGATCCTGCTAGCTAGACTCCATGAGGATACATATGCCCAGGTTAGATGGGGAAAAAATGGTGAACTAACTGATAGGATACCAATACAGTGTGGGGTATGACAGTGGTGCGTCCTTGCTCCCACACCTTTTTCTCTGTTCATCAATGATGCGACTAATCGACTATTGGATTGCAGAAATGATTCACCGGTTATGAATGGCACAAAAGTCCCAATCCTGCTCTTTGCGGATGATTCTTTACTTATTTCCACTACGCCAATGGGCCTACAAATGTTAGTGGACCGGTTTTTAGATTTCTGCAAGGACAGGAGTTTGGAGCTCAACGTCGCCAAAACCAGATTTATGGTGTTTGGGAAAGCAAAAGGGAAATCACGTGAGGTTATGAGTGCGTGTCAACCGTGGGAGAAGGTGAAAAACTTTGAATACCTTGGGATAAGACTAAGTGACACACTCGATTGGGAACAACAACTAAACAAGAGTCATCTTACCCCCGTCACAGGTCAAAATCAATATTAATGTACCATAGGCAGTCCTATAGCCAATCGCTGACTCCAGCACCAGAAGTATATCGAGCAAAAGCCCAGAGTGGAGTGTTATATGGAGCAGAGTTATGGGGGCATACCAACACAAATAAATGAACAGCATCTGAAATCACCTTCGTTCGATCCCTTGTCTCTGTACCCATCACTACCCCTCTGATCCCTTTGTTTTTTGACCAATGCATTAGGGGTTTCAGTGAGGCCATATCACCTATTGGTGATATGGCCTCACTGAAACCCCTAATGCATTGGCTAGGCTTGTGGACAACACCTCAGCTCTCTGTCAAAACCTCCCTCAAGGAGTTGCAATAATCAATCAGTGGCACAAAACGATTACCCTGGTTTAAGCATGTTGCAAGTTGGTACAAAGCACTTGGCATGGCGGAACTGTGGGAACATCCAGAGAGGGCTACAAGAGGAGACCGATTGAGGCTTAAGACTAGGTATTGGATGGTTGTGAGAGAACGCTATGCCACTAGACTAGCAAATGGACAACTAACAACCCAATTTTTAAGTGCCAAGTCCATGGCCCAGTTTTGAACCTTTTATTGATCAAATCACACCTCCGCTTGCCAAAAGCTTATATGTCAGATTTAGATATGGGAACCTTTTACTAAGGTTCCCTAGCAATCAGGCCTTTAAGTTATTATTGCAACTATGCCCTACCTGTGCTAGAGCACAAGAGACAGAAGAACACATACTCTTTTTCTGTACAAAATACCAACTAATTCGCAGGAGGTGGATACTACCGTTTTGCCTAAACATTGGAGCTAGGCAACATCAGGTTGCCTATAGGATCCTAAAAACAGATACCTCCGGCCCAATTGTTTTTGCAGTCAGTCGTGTTTTTATTCTCCTTTTGGATTAGCCAATGGAAGTTTCTACCCTAGGGTGTGACGGCTGCTACTACTAGAATCGAACTCTGCAATCATGAAATGCTGTTTACTCAAGTGGTGTGTTTTTTTTTTTAATTGTAAAGCTGTTACTGGGCAACCACTTTTCTAAAGGGTTTTTAATGTTTTTATTCTTGCTGTTTTTTTCAAATATATTATATACAATGTATGATGCAGTTTTATTGAGACAATTGATGCACAAGTTTTATGGTGTAGGTGTGAAGTTTAAACTACTGTAATTAATGTATGTAATTATATTCGATTGTTATCTGTCTTGGGATGATATTTTAATTAATATTTTTTTAGCCAGATGTATGAATCTAACCCTCAGGCATGGCGGACCATTTTAGGTTTTTGTCTTAGGAAGTGTATTTGTGCTAAACTTTGTACAATTGGATGTTGAGGTTCATTCATGTAAATCAATGAATGTTTAATGTATTATCCTAAAACAATGTATTGTACATCTTTTTAAATTGTTTTATGCAACTTTGATGGCCTATGGCCGAATAAAGTGTATGTGTGTGTATATATATATATATATATCAAACTCTGACTCCTCATCCTCCAAAGAATTTCTTAATATTCCCTATGGCCCAGAACACATCCATGGCATCTTTCTCTCTTGTAGATTACATTTTCTCAGCAACTGTCAATGCCCGAGAGGCTAACACAATAATTTACTCATTATAGCCATCAGCCTTTTCAAAACAGCTCCCACTCCATTTTCACTTGCATCACTAGTACTACTATGCCTGATTCCTGGTCTGAAGGTTTGCAAATTGAGAGCCTTGTTAAGACACTCCTTTAGCAAAAGATTTCTACTTCATCTCTGTCTTCCCAAACAAAATCTGCTCCTTTCTTGAAATGACTACAAATAGAAATAGTGTTGCAGGTAAAGTATGGTAAAAATTCTTAATACTTTCTTTTAAAACATTTATTTCAGCTCATAGGCCATAAAATCACATACAACCAGTACATAAAACATGTCAGGCAGAATAAAATAAGCCAGTTGTCATCGAAATCATTCATATCAATTGCTTTCCTCTTAAGTTTAGACAATAAATAATTTAGGAATGACATAAAATTTGTAAGACCAACAGCAATAAAATTAGCTTACATCGGATTTTCATACTAAGAAATATTAAATCATTTAAAAAGAGAATATTGCTCATCAGGCAGCCCACTGCAAACCTGTAACTCCTAATGGACACACATTTTTTGCCTAACTCTCCACATTGACATCAGGTATCTGGATAGTGCAAAAATCAACCTTTTACGAGTGTCTGATCTCAGAATCCTAAGAGCCTCTTTGAGCTCCATAACACCCAGTTTCCGGTACAATAGGATTATCCAACACCTCCTACTGCTTACGTAGACTGGGCAGAAGAGCAAGGAGATCACCACAAGATGGACTCTGCATGGCCTCTGCACTCAAGGCAGATGCCCACTTTGCAGTAAATGAGTGGATGGGTAAGGTCCCGTACCGGAATTGCGGCTACTGGTGTCTGGTTTGGAGAGGCTCTATTTCATGCAAAAACTCTTCCTTAATAAAAGTATCCTTAACTGTGAGAAGTTCATTGGTTAGTGGGCCATGTTTTGTCCGAATATGCAAAAGACACACTTTGCACTGCCCATAGGCTGATTTATTTTGCGGCATCAAGGGCGTTCCATAGGTCTGCTAACCCGATCTCTAACAAGGTGGCTTTCACATATTTGAGCCAGGGTATATTATAGGAGCCAGAGTAACTGAGTATTTCCTCCAGGCCCTGGCGATATGGTAGGAGCCATTAGGTGCCCAAAATTCACCTCCAATAAAGTAAGGAAAACAGACAGATTTTATCAGATACTAAGACTATCTAAGACCAAAATCCAGCCTGAGTGGGAGTAAAGGAGTGCTAATGGGTACGCCTGCCAACTGGCGCATGAATCGATTTTATACTGTATAAATAAGAGTCCCATCCAAGTGTCCCCACAGCTCTGCGGCATATGAGGCTTTCCCAAGGCCTGATGGTTGTATATCCAAATTGCCAGCTGGATAGGTCAAAATTGGGAATTGAGCGACTTTTTGATTATTTCTCCTGCAACTTGTTCTAGCCTTAATCTACATTGCATCATATATGCTTGCCACCTCATATGTTCCATAAGTGTAATACCTGGGTACATAAATGTGCGCACACGCTCGAGTGGGGTCCCTGATAGCATTGAGTTTGCCCTGGACGAGTGTCATGGATTCAGAACCATGTACTAAGTTTTGTCCACATTAAAATCGACAACCCTTAGCTTGCAAAAGAACTCAAAGTGGTCCAGGAGTTTTTGGAGAACCATTGGTGATTTAGAGAGGAGTAATATATCATCGACGAACAGGAGGACGGGAACCCTCATGTTAGCCAACCTGGGTACATCATTATCATACTGTTCTAGGAAGGTTATAAGGCCATTGATATAGAGTGTAAATAACATGGGCGCAAGGAAGCACCCCAGCCTAACTCCCCTATTTATGGAGAATGGCTCAGTCAATTAGCCTCCTTGCACTTAGCTATCCTGCGCATAGTTTTTATCATGTAATCTCACTAGGATATCCAGCAATTAGCATGCACCCCCATTTCTAAAAGCTCCTGCCAGAGAATCACTCTTGGTACTAAACCAAAAGCGGATCGCAGATCTGCGAAAATGACAAGATGTCCTCCACCTACGGTAACAACTTTCCAGTACAACAGCTGGAGGCAGAACACTTGGTCAATTGAGCCTGTGGACTCACTGAAGCCTGTCTGAAGAGGTGACAGGATTTCATTAGCAGTTAATCATTCCTGGAGTCTACCCAGAATTACATGACTGAATAACTTTTGTGTACTATCAATGAGACTTATAGGGCAGTACTTGCCGGGCAGATTGTGTGTGCCCTATTTAAATATGGGGATGATTTCTGCCCCTTCCCACGTTGGTGGAATGGGTGTCCCCTTCATAACAGCTGTGAATATCACTGAAAGATAAGCACTCCAGATGCCTATTTCACTCAGGAACAGATCTCCTTGAATCATTCAAGCCCAGGTGCTTTGTTGGGAACGATGCCCTTGATGACTGAGCTTACTTCGAGTGCAGAAATCTCCAAGACCTCGGACTGATGTACTCGTGCTACGGCCTCCAAATGAGCTTCCTCATGGCTTGCAGTCTCCTCCCCTCTGTCTCTGCGGGACTTCCGTAACTCCCCCTGACTCATTTGTTTGGGTAAGGGGGCTATTGATTCTCCAGTATGCATGTATAAACTGGAGAAATGGATGACCCACTCACTAGCTAAAATATCTGATTCAATGGAGCAAAACTCATCCATACTACCAGAGCACACTAAGATCCAAAAAGTGTGGTGGTCTTTCAATTTAGCAGCAACTAGAAGACCCTGGATCTGACAACGCTTTTTGTAGGACCACCTGGCTACCAGTAGCTGGAATCTATCTTGCTTTTTTATTGCCTCGTCTAATGCTGTCTTGGTATCGCTACAATGCTTATTATACCATGTTGTGGTGAGTTTCCTTCCCACTGAACGCCTAGTCTCAATGAAAGAAAATAGTTCCTCAGATTTAGAAACATCCTGTAATGCACATCGGATACTGCACCCAATGACTCAGAAGGGTTCCCTACCGTGGCCGATGATAACAAATCCTCCAATCCATTGGCAACCCGTCTATAAATTTTACGTAAGGGCTCGTGTGAGGGTTCATAATGCTCCATTTGACCCTGCGTCTGTTGCTAGTAATTATCAATCTTCAGTCACATAGCTCACCCTGAATAGTGATTTGGGAGTTGGTAGATATGCCCAACTGAAGGATCAAAACATTGTGGTCACTATCTTGGCGAGGTATTATTTCCATATCAATCAGATTTGGCCATAGCTTAATATCCAGTAATATATAGTCAATTAGGCTGGTATGATTTAAGCAATTAAAAGTATGTTTGCCAATCTTATCAGGGCTTGATCTCCCATTACAGGCATGAAGCCCCTGGCTTAAAGTAAAAGCATTGATTTGGATTGCCAAATTTGACCAGTTCTTATTAGGAGGAATATTGGGCTCTGGAACTAACCACACGGAATCCTCGTCTGCCATTATGGCCTGGGTGTCAACACTCAGTGGTTCATGTTGGAAGTTAAATTCGTCCGCTACAATTTTCCTTGCATTCGCTGGCAGTGTGGATAGATGCAAGTTTAGAAGATCTATGACTGAGGATTCCTTTTTGTTCCTGGTGGGTCTACAATTCACATTACATATATATAGTAAGATGTCCGGGAGTACAGTCAGGATATTGCACAGGAGGTCGGGAGAGTTCACCCTGACCTCTCTTATTAAACCTGTTATGGTTGTTCCTACCCAAATTGTGAGACCCTCTGAAGGTCTGCCCTCACCCCCGTAACAGCTTCCTCACAGAAGTTAACATATCCTGCACGGTAGAGAGGCCACAAACACCAAGTCTCTTGGAAAAGGCATAGATAATGTTGATCTACAAATCTGCACCACTCTACACAATCCAGCTTGAAGGCCAAACCTGTTGCATTCCAAGAAATGAGCTTAGCTAGTGGGACTGTTGTTGGAGGGGTGACCATTCCCTCTAAATCAGTCGATCAGGCCAATGTTATATGGTAGGATGGTCCTGCCAATGCTGTGAGATGAAATGACAATGTCAAATCATCAGTGATCCTTGTGATTTCTGAACCTCTATGCAACAAGGTTCAACCAAAGGGGTTTGGTTGCTCTCAGCACGTTCTAAGTGTAGGTTCACAGATACGGAGTGAGTCTCAGAAATGTCTTCCCCATTTATATGCCTTAAAACATGGTTGTTACTGGTGGTGCTATACTTTGTGTACCCCCTCTCTACATTGCTTGGCGGGGTCACCCCGTGAGCCATCCTCCACAATAATAGATGGGGTCAGTGACCACTGATCACCATGAGTAAATCAATCTATCTTCTAGGGAATAATATTGATTGGAGGTTGGTATTGAATATATGCCACCACATCTCTTCTGATGAGAATGGGCTGGGACCTCCATGTTTGCTGATTTATGGGGGGGTGTTGTCAGGAAAGATGCCTATAAAAATAACTCAGTGGAAGTGGCTCAATATGACTCCTCACTATTTTATTGCTAGATTTAACTTGATGCACCCTCTGGGCCAATGATGGAAATCTAAAATTGATTATAACACAGTCACCTCCACGATCCACCCTGCTAGGCCCAATCCATGCAAACCTTCTAGTGAATAGTATGGTATTAGTCTGTGAAAGAGGAAAATCTCTATGCCACACCAGCCAGTCTAAAGTTTTATTAAAAAGCTCTTCATATATCTAATTCCTTTCTCTACACAGCTGTGGCACTCTAGTTAAGATTGCTACAAGATTGTACAAGATGCCGGTGGAATATACACCACTGGTTGTTAAGGACTTCCCGTACATGCCCTAGGTCCAACAAAACCAGTGGTGGATAAACCCTCCGTTGTAATCACCTCTTTACTACAGAAGGGTTCTCCTGATCAAGAGGAGGAGGGCAGTGGCAGCGTATCCATACAGGACTGCCCTAGGGTCTAGATAGGGATATCTGAGTGATCTAGTTTCTCAGGACAATGTACTTATAGGGGGGCCTTCAGTCATTGCTTCCTAAACGGTCCTGGAATCCCTTGGAACAATAGAATTTGCCACCACTGTGATACCTTGGTCTGTTTAATGGGGGTCAGCTCTTTCTCAATAGCTTCCAGGTGGGCACAAAGTGGAGAAAGTTCCTCCAAGAGGAGCTCTCTAGCTTTGCACAGACACTCGCCCATAAATTTCTCAGCCCAGACAGGTTTTGTCAAGGAGACACCCCCAGTGCCTTTATGAATTGCATTGGATGGCTTCTTACTAGGTCGCATAGTATCTGGGCGGGATTTGCTTAAAGCCGCCTGTTTCTTTTGTCGTACTGGCTTTCTAGCCCTCTTAGCCCTCCCAGAATGTTTGGCTACACCATTATCAGACAGCCCTGTGGTAGTCGGGGATTCGGTCCCTGATTTGCTATTTGATGGGTTAGGTGAGATAGGCATAGACACAGGTGTATTGGGGGTTTTTCTGTTAGGGGATAGTGTAGCAGGGACTGGACCCATCCCTGGGGAAGCCCATGATTGTAAAGAGAGACTCCGTTCTGTGAGCTCTATCTCAGTACTAATAACCCTAAGAGAATCTGATCAATAGAGGTACTCTTTACAGGGGGTGTGAAAACCAAGTGTCTCTCTGTGGATTTCTTTTTACCCATCTTGCCTTCAGTGGCGGCTTCTCCCACGAATTGGTAGTGGGGGAGGTATAATCAAAATAAGATCACTTATCTGCCGGGCGGCTGCCTGGCCACCTCCATCCTCTGTCCTCTTCCTGGCTTCTCTGCGAAAAGGAAGCAGGAAGCACCGAGGCTCCCTAAGCCAATCACAATGCTGAAATGCAGCATTGTGATTGGTCTGAGCACCGTGGCTCGACACTCAGACAGGGAATGGAAGCCTGGGCATGTTCTTCACTCAGGCTTTAATACAGCCTGGGTAGAGAACATGTAAAGTGAGCCCAAGACGGCCGGCCAAACAGTCATGGGCCCTTAAAGAGTGCCACCACTCCTCCCCCCTGCGCTGTGCAGCCTAGCCCCGCAAAACTGCCTCCGCACGGAAAAATAAAATGACAATAACCTTGCATTATTATCATTTTATTTTTCCTTTTTTCCAGTGCTGAAAAGCAGTGGGGCGATGCTCCTGAGCCTTAGCGGAGGAGCTGCACCTGCTTGCTTTAAAAGAAACAGAGAGCTGCTCGGTTCTCACCAGAGAGATAAAAGGGGTGATAAACCGGGTATACAACTCACAAATACAGTCAAATGTTGTGACCTTTGTTTGTTAATTGTCTTGTTGCCCTTTGTGCTAAGTTGGGCTACGAAAGCCAATAAGCATGCAAGGATGACTATAAAATGGATCCTGTAGCACACACAAACTTACAAACCCTGCTACATAAGTTACAAATTGGCACAATAAACCTTCCCAGTAATATCCCACCCTACACTTGACACAATCAGGCAGAATCCTACCTCCCACTGGTCACTCCGTAGAGCAGCAACCCCCCACTCAACAGTAGACTAATTACAACTTAACATAGACCGCTCACATCCATTCTAAGAGATTCACAACCCTAGTAACATATGAGTCAACCTTGCTATATGGCAATCAGACAGAATTAATTAGATCTCTAGTCATATGGAGGAGTAGGGGAGGGGGAGGGATACTCTCGAGGAGACAAAGTAAATTGCGAGGAGCTCAATTCCCTACTGAACACACAGGCAAAACAGCAGAAACAGAGCCACCTCAATAAGGGAATGGGATAGGTTCAGTCCTGCAACAACCAGAGAGCAAGTAAGAGAAATTGGACAAGATAACATACAAATCAAAAAAGTCAGTTGAAGAAATTCCAGGGCAGTTCCGTATACAGCATGGGACAAAATTACCTTTACTCCAGTTGGCTGCTTTTATAAAAGACTCTTTGGTCCTCATTCCTTTATCTGACACAACATTTCCCAAATAATTAATTTCTCTCTTGTAAAAAGTCTATTGCTCCTTTATTAGTGCCATATCTTTTTCTTCTTAAAAACAGCCAACACCCTTGTTTCACTTTTGTGGTGCTCCCCTTTAGTTTTAACAAATATCAAAATGTGATCCTGAAAAAAGGATGTGTACCAGGCATCCCATCCAATATATTGGACATTACTGTATGGAAACCTGTTACTGCTGAACAGAGGCATAAGAGATCCTGTTAAAATGATAATCACCAAAGGGGGTAATGAGTGTAGTGATATCTTTTGAATCTTCACGTAGTCTAATCTGATAACGAGTGGACCTTAAGTCCAACGTTGAAAAGTAACATACCCGGCCTCAAACTTGCCAGATCTCATAAATAAAAAGACAAGTGTGTCATCCTTGGGCCAAAGTTTCACTCTCACACTTTCAGTCTTACACCTTACCATGAAGTGGCACCTTTTATGTTCTTATAATGTGGCACTAAACTTAGATATATATGCAAGTTTCATAAAAGCAGTTACCTAATCCTCCACACTACAAACCCTCTGACCATGTCTGCCACATTAGTATCTTCCCAAATGTGTGGGCATTAAAGGAAGATATTTGACCAGCTTCTTCACAGATGTGTCATGCTGAGAAGGTACTACTCTCTCATCCTTCCCACTAAAAGTAGGTATAGTGTCATAAACTGCTTGCCCTTCATAGCCTCAACAATGCATTAAAAGTTTTCTTTTCTGGAGTCATATTTGGAACACAAACCTTGGCGTAGATTTTAAACATGTTTTCCTATGTCACCTATTTACAAATGGGTTCCATGGAAGATAAGAAGAGAACAAATCGCATCACAATATTTTACATAGTGAAACAAACAATGTGAGATCCAACAATACCTAATACAAAATAATAAAAGATTGAAATGAAAGAAAAAAATAAATCATCTCGCAATCTTCCTGCACAATTATCAGAAAGTGATATTCAACAACCAACCTGTTTAGATTAAAGAAAGGAAAATTGTAACCCTACAGATAATGGATTTTCATTATGTGAATGAAATCTAATGAAGAAAAATAAATGTATCAATGAAATCTCAAAGGTTCACATTCAATGATCTGTAAAGGTAATAAGATGATCAAAACAAAAAATACCTTAGTCCTACAATGAATTCGATTGTTTTGGATTTTCATAACTATGTACCATAGTTTATTGAATGTGCTGCTACAGTACACCAGAAACATCCATCACAAACTTGTGCTTCAAACAGAATCACTCAGAGTCAGTGGACACTCACTCTACAAAGACTTGAGGTGGTGCTGTCTCAGTGACTTGAACAACCAGAGTATTCAGCACATATCACATGAAATCAACATTTGAAGAACGCAATGCATCACATGACGTTGCACACCATTCCACAGTGTGATGGCGTAGCATACCAGGCATGCATGGGGTTACCACAAGGCTAGAGCCAGAAGAAACACACACCAGTAGCAGTGTGCTGATGGTTTGTTAGCAGCGTCACTGAATTGACCTTGCCCTTTGTTATATCTTTAAAAGTAATGCATCTAATGAGTGACCCACCACAGTTCAGTGCCTTACAATCTTTCCAATGAGTGAAACTGCACAGTACAGCACAGAGTAATCAGTATGTGTTGAGAAGCAAAACATGCAGTATTGGTGGTAGTAGTAAATGTGAAGTTGAAGCCTCAGAACAGATGCAAGATTGTTTATTCCACTCATCACCAGATGCAGAAAGCTTCTTACAAGACAATAACACACTTGAAACAGAGGATGATGAGCCAAAGTGATATTTACTATGTAAGAGCCTGAACCCACAAGCCAGATGACAACCTCAGCATCAACTGTCACAAAAGTAAACCTTAAACTCAAACAGCTATAAAGGATCTGGAGTGAGAATGCCAGGGGTATGCAAGGTGAAGCAGCAGTGGACCACTAACCCAGACCACAGCTTCCCTCCCTTACATTTTAAAAGTAGATGAATTAGACATCACAAGAAATTAAAGCAGTGTGGGAAAGATGCTGACTTACCACATTGCAGTTCTGACCTCCAATTGGGAATCTCCAAGCTGTGAAGATTACAGATTGCCTCATAGGACTGGACAGCTGTGCAGAGCATCCCCTTGTTGGTACCGTAGTGGCAGAGATCATACACACATGATACATAGAATGGATCCGCATTCTCATACCAGTAGCACTCATCAAAGGGGCCCAATGGGCGGGTGACGATCCCACATTGGCCTTGAATGTCTCCCAGATTAGTGCAGGTATCATTATAGCTGATCAAACCAGTATCATCCTCACAACTGAAAGCAGAGACAAAAATTGACAAACTCTATCTGGATATTTGTTTTGGCATCGGCTACAACATATCAAATGAAATAATAATATTTAATCAGTGGAAATCATCTAGAAGCATTTTGCTGTCTCTATCATAGGCATGTATTCAATGTCATTACCCCTAGGTCCCTCCAGTCCTCCTCCCATTCATGACTTATAGAGATAACTATCTCCCACCCAGAAAAAATAAAAAGGAATGCTGGAACACCTACCCCACCCCCTCCCACTGGTAATACTTAACCAGTACTTACCCCAACATTCTTCTTTTTTCTGTTTGCCAACAGAATGGCATGAGGATTGTGCTGGATGCTGCTCCTCCTGGTTGGGAGTGGCAGTCTCCCTTGGATTCCTCGTCTGACAACTGGGCTTTACCCAATGGGATTGTTGTGGAGGATGCCTGGCTGATGGTGAGGATGGCAGCTGGGTTCCAGGTAAACTGGCATGTGGTGTGCACCTGAGCTGGCTTTGGGGGCATTATTTTGGCAGTCTGTCTTTTTGAAGTCTGTCGGCCCCGGGGGTAAGTATTGCATAGCAGTCGTGCTGTCTGTCTTCCTGCTGTTTACTTGTTTTGTGACGTGCGCTTGCTGTACGGCCTGGACATGGCCATTGGTGTTTCTGGCCTCCCTCCTGGAGGGGGGGTTCTGGTACTCCCTGCATCTCGGATTCCGCATTGCCTTCTTGTGAAGCTGAGTGGACGTCCTTTCACTGCCGTGGCCGGCATTCCAGCGGGTGGGGGTGTCGGCTGGGAGGCTGCCTGGTCTTTCTGTCTTCAGAGGAGATGGGGCATGGTTGGTGTCCTTCCTTGATTTTGTTTTCGTGTCACGGGCTGGGGGCCTGAAGGCACATCCTGCTTGTGCCTTCATTGGCCCGGTCATTGAGTGCTGCATAGAGGTTTGTTTTACTGCCCTTTCTGGGGGTTGTTGTGGTCCCTTTTTGGCTTTGCTCTACGTGGAGCCTTGGGGCACATTCCATGCTACGGTGCATTGCTGGTGATGGCCTCTTTGTTGAGGGCTGTCTCGGGTAGCCTTGTGGGTGGGATCTCCATCGCTATCTCTGTAGTTGGGGATCCAGTTTAGGCTTGGATTTGTATGGTGTCCTCCTGTTCTTCAGGGTCTTGTGTGTCTTGGGACGAGTCTTTTGCTGCCCTGGTTGGCATTTCAGCGGGGCGAGGCATCGGCCAGTTGGGTGCTGGTTGTCGTGTCTCCTATGGAGTCGAGATATTGTTGGTGGCCTCTGTTTGGTGGCGTGGGTGGGGTTGTCTCTTCCTGCTTGCTACCTTTTTCCCCATTGGGGTTTTTTTTGTGGCCCGGCTGTTGCTGGGTCAGCGTGGGTACGGTTTGTTGGCTGTGCCTTTTCCAGCCTCTGTTTGCTCGGTGGGTTGGCCGGTCTGGTTCGTGGGGCTTTGGCTTCTGCCTCTGTTCTGTGGCCTCACTGCCTGTTTGGCTTCCGTTCTCTGTGCATGTCTCCTGGTTTGTCCGGTCCTGGCCTTTGGGGCCTTTGTGCCTTGGGGGTCGCCTTTTGGGTGTCTGCCTGTGGGCCATTCTGACTTCCCTTCTGATTCTTGGTGTCTTGCTAGGGTGGGGGGGAGGGTATCGGCCCCCTGTGTTCTGGTGGTTTTTAGCCGAGAATGGCTGGGACCTGGGCCAGCCTCCCAGCCCTTCCTGATAGGCCTTTCCTCCAGGCCTGCCTTCCCCAGATGCTGGCGGGTCGTGGGGGAGGCTTCCCCATGCCAGCTACCAGATTCAGCCCTGGCTTCCCAGCCGCTTTTTGTAGTGGTGCCTCTGTTCCCTTGGTTGTAGCTGGTTCCGGCTGCTTTTCTCAATGCCCTCGGTGGTTGGAGGTTTCTGGGGTGTGACTGTTTAGTCCGGTGTCCCTCTTTCCGGGCCTGTGGCATCACCGCATCTGGGGCAGATTGTGCCGACTGCTTCTGGCCTTTTGGGCTGTGCCTGGGCCTTCTACCTTGGATCCTTTGTTTCCTGGGGCAGTTGGTTGTGGTCCTACGGCTGTGTTGGGGGTTGTCTACTGTGCAGCCTTGGGTCGTTGGCCTGCCTGTTGCGTGCTGGTGCGTGTTTTCCTGGGCTGCTTCTGCCTTCCTGTCTTGGGGTCTGGCTTCTGATGGCTGGTGGGGGGTTCCTCCTCCTTTGTCTGCTGGTGGGTCTGTGGTTCAGTCGGCTGGATTGTTGGATGCCTCTGCAGACTATTGTTGGGCTGGGGGCCACCCCACTTGTCTCCCCTGCACTTGTGGTCATGGCATGGTGAGTGTTTTCCTGCCTGTTTTTAGCCTGGGGCTGTGGGGCCTGTGGCTGTCTGTTTCTCCTGTTGCTCTGGGGCCATCTCTGGGCTTTGTACCTGCCCTTCTGCAGTTGGTGTGGGGACTCACCAGGGATGTTTGCTGGGTGTTGTCATTGGCCCTTCAGGCTGGTTGGTCGGTTTGTTGTTGGTTGGGGGTTTCCTCCTTCGTTTGGGCTGGTTGGCCCTGTGTTCCATTGCCCTGATCCAGGCTGTTGGGTCCTGGTTGTGCTCTGCTCATCTCAGGTGGCCTGTGGGTGCGTCTTTCTCCGGAGCTGTTAATGTTTTGTCCGACTTGGGTCGACCCCCGGGGTTGTTGTAGGAGGTGGTGGGTGTTGTTTGAAGCAGGGTCTTCCCTGGGGTTCCTGTTTGGTCTTTGGGTTCCCCTGGTGTCTTGGCTTTGCGGGTCTGCCTCCCTCTGCTATTGCTCCTCTCTGGAGATCCTGTTTGGTCTGGTTAGGAGGTTGGTGGTGTCTGTCTCTTCGGGGTTTCCTTCCCTGGTATCGGTTTGATCACTGTTGTTGGTCTCTTTTCCTGATGGGGTGTTTTGCCATGCTGGGTTCTGGCCACTGGCTCTCCCCCTGTCTTTTCCTGTTCAGGTGGGCATCAGTTTCTGGTTGCCTGGTCCTCCTGGTTCGTCTTCAAGTGGCTGGGTTTGTGGCACTCGTCGGGCCTGCTTCCTTTCTGGAGCCATGGGGTGGGAGGGCTGTGACTTCGTTGGGCGGTGTTCTGGTTGTAGTGGCTCAGTTTCGCTTGTGTTCTTTGTGACTGCCTCAGTCTTGGCCTGTCCCAGTGCCCCGGCTCCGGCTCCTTCTTGTCTGGGTGCCTTGGTGTTCGTCCTGTGTCGGCGCTGGTCGTTCTTGCCCTGGAGCCTGGTCCTCCTCTGGGTTTCTTGGTGGCTATGGTGTCATTTGAGTTCTCTGGTGGTCGTGCCCGTCAGGTTGGTGGGGGGTTGCTCTTAGGTTGATGCTTCCTCCCTTCCTGGTTTTGACTTTTTCAGGCTTGGTTTTATTCCTCCTCATGGAATTGTTCCCCAGTTTCCTGTCTGTGGTTCGTGTGCAGGAGTCTCATGTGTGACTGTGTTTTAGTTCATTGGCTGGACCTCAGGGTGTGTGACTTGTCCCTGGTGGCAGCGCTCCCACCTGTTTTTGGGCTGCTCGGCTGTTGGTCTCCCTGGTAGTGGTGGGGTGGGTACCTGTGAATGCTCTTCTAGCTTTTCGTACCCATTCAGGTGCTAGGTCTGTTGTGCCTGCTGTATGATTCTTTCTCTCTTTCCCATTCTGTAGTGTCGCAGCCATTTTCCTTCTGGGCTGGCTCCCTCCCGCTCGGCGGTGTGGGGGTCGGGGGCTCTGGGGGCCGGGTGCCCTGCGTGCCGTTTTTTCTGTGTTTGGGGGGCCTCCTTTGTGTCTGTGGTGGCTTCTCCTTTCCATTTTGTCTCTGGGGCTGGTGTCTCCGGGTGCGGTGTTGGGTCCTGATTCTTCAGGTGCCTGGGTTTTGTCCCTGTTGGTCTGTCCATGTTTATTACTAGGGTTTACTGGCCGCTCTGTGTCATCTTCTGTCTGTAGCCTTCTTTTTGGGTTGGGAGTGTTGCGGGCTGTGTGCTCCTGCCTGTTTTTTTTCTCGTTCTCCCGTTTGCTTCGCTTGAGATGCTGCTTTCAGTGTGGTGTCCTGGGTGTTCTTTGGGGGTTCAGAAGGCCAGGTTTCTGGGTTTGGTATGCTCCATAAGTCATGAATGGGACGAGGACTGGAGGGACCTGGGGGTAATGCCCTATTACTTACCAGTAATCTTCAATATTCCTGGTCCCGTTGTCTTCGTCCCATTCATGACGCCCCTCCCTCGGTCCCGTATGGCTGGCCATCCCGTTGGTGGCTTGGAAGTTCAAGAAGAATGCTGGTTAAGTACTACCAGTGGGAGGGCGTAGGGATCCCAGCATTCCTCTGTTCTTTTTGCTGCCTGGGAGATGGTTATCTCCATATGTTATGAATGGGATGAGGACAATTGGACCAGGAGTATGTAAGATTACAGGTAAGTAAAAGGGCATTAATATGCTTCCTTTTCTTGTATATGTCTACACCTTCCCTCGGTGGCCAGTTTGTAGTAGAGTACTCGGACTGTTGTTGCTGAAGATATCACATTTTGCAGAGGCCACGAAGCATCTTATATGAAATGGTAATTTCAAAGAAATCAAATCAGAGAATTAAACTAAGTGTTATAGAAATTGGATGACATGAGGTTTGGTGGGTAACGGAAAGAATGTTGTTTAGGTAACAGGTAAACATCAGTTGTTAATGGTGAACATAGGTCAGACAGTTTAGAAAACGTTGGGTTGATTTGACTTCAAAAAGTGAGACAAATAGTTTGGGATAAGCTTATCCTCTGCATCATACCTGATACTTCTAATGGACACAGACATTTGAAAGAGCCCAAAAAAAGACTCTGAAGATAGAAATTACAGGAGGTCACCCATTCTAACATGTGCATCCATGCATGGCATTTACGAATTCAATTTCTCCATGTACAGGGATTGCACAAGCGCACAGTGCAAGGTATACTTATGGTATTTAATTGAGCATAGTGTAACATATCATGGAGGTTGGTGGTAGGATAATTTGTATTTTAATTACAAATGATGGATTACAAACAAAATATGTTGCGTACATCAACGGATCCCATACAAGGACTGTGGTAAAAAACAAATCGGCATTCACAAACTAAGAGATTCTACAGGCTAAGGAACTAAGATGTACTACAGGTACAGGCAAATAAATATTTTAAATGTTGGGCTAGGTTTTGTAAATCCAGCCTGTTTTGTAATGTATTCTTTATCTACCATTGTCTATGTTTCTGTATTTACCCAGGGGCACTGATATCTGCTCTCCAGGAATTCCCAAACTCTGTGTCATTCCTTGCCATGGTTCCATCTGGCTTCAACTTGTCATCTCTGCCATCTCTGTTGTAGTTGCCGCACATCCCCTGTAGTTGGTTTTGATACTGCGGCCCGACTCGCACCATTAATGTGTTGACTCCGTTGTACTCAATATGGATTCCAAATGGGGTTAACACAGAGATTGTGCTCATCTTTGCTGTCACATTGCAGACGGATCCTAGACTGACCGGAAGTGTGGTTCTGACACCATTAACCTGAAAGACATAAAAGGGAGTCATTCATTGTGCCTCTTTTTCACATGAGTACACACATGCATCCAACAAATGCACACACACACACACAGTGGAGGTCGGCATGACTCACAGATGGCCGGGTGGGCATGGGGGTGGGGAAGGGCGCATGGGCGTGGGGTTGTGCAAAGGAAACAAAAATACATTTATACACTTACCTTGCCAGTAGTATAAGCGGATACCATCCATCACCATTCGTGTCCTTAAAAGTGACAGGTCCCCCCTGCCCTAGCTGTGTCCTTAAAAGTGACATGTGTGTCCCCAAAAGTGACGTGTGTGTCCTTAAAAGTGTCAGCTGCGTGTCCTTAAAAGTGACAGGCCTCAAGCCCCTGGAAATACAAGGGTGCGGCACCGGGTTTGTGTCAGAGTTTGAGCGCCGAGCACATGTTGAAGCCCATGTTGGTTTAGCAGCTTGTTTAGGGGTGTGTGTAAAATAAAAAAAGTGTGTACCTGTAAGAGAGAAATGTCTGTGTCTGTTTAAAAATGAGGGCTGTGGTGCTGGCAGTTGGTGTCTGAGCAGGCATCCCCAATCCCCCCACCAGCCTCGGGACATCGGGGCTGTCTAACACACGGGTTCACAGTGCAGAGGTTTTTTAAAAGGGTCTTTCTTTAGAATCAGATGCTGCAGTTTGAAGTGCGTCCCTGCCGCAGATGGGGGCCGAAAACTACCCATTAGACTCACAAGTCACGACGTAAAAACACAAGAACAAAAGTCACAAGTCCCAACATGAAAACACAAGAACAAAAGCCCAGTTATCCGAACGAGAGCCGTTGAGAACAGGAAAAACTAATCAGCCAGGCCTAAGCTTCCCACGCCTCTTAAATTGTATAGTACAGGGTTGTTTATAAAACAGCAGTCCATCCTTCCCAGGAGCGGAGTCCCAAACATAGGTGCTTAGTCGAACCGGCCTGGTGGCTTAATTAACAAATGTCAAAATGCTGAATTGCGTGCCTAACAAAAACAATGCAGTGGTTTGAAACGGGCTCAATAATGAACCTCAAATGCTCATGCAGCATGTCCCTAAAACTTTCCAAGTCGTTCTTCCCCAAAACAGGCCGTAGGATTAATTATCAGTTGTCAAGGGGGCAAAAAGGCACATAACAAAACAATGCCTTGGCCGGAAAACATTCTAAACAAAGGACGGGGTCCTTGTCAAGGGGGGCAAAAAGGCACATCACAAAACAATGCCTTGGCCGGAAAACATTCTAAACAAAGGATGGGGTCCTTCCAATTAGCATGCCGGGACCCTAAAACTTCAGCAGGAGCGCATCCCCCAACAGGCCCTAGGTTTAATTATCAGATGTCAAAGGTCAAAGAGCCATCTAGCAAAGCAGTGCAATGGTCAGAAAACGGTCCCAATAATGACCCTCACTACAATGTTCTAGTACCAATAATGACATGCACTACAAGATTCTAAACACTCCCCTCCATAAAGGGTCCTCCTTCCGATTAACATGCCCTGCCAGGTATAAAAAGCATACTTTAGAGCGCCGACACAATCAGCCATTCAAAAAACCATTAGGAGCGACCTGCTGGGATTGTCTTTGCTGCACAGGCCCATCAGCCCCGAAGTTTAAAACCAGCAATGGACCAGAGCAGCTTCTCCCAGATTGACGCTGCCTGCTACACAATAACGGAGGTACGTAAATAAGGGCGAATGTGTTACAGGATTAAGGGTGTAAGGGTTTATTTAATATGCTGGGGCCTGTATTTAAGTGAACAGAGTTGCATTTTTAAAGGGCATTTAACGCAAGGTATGAAGGTGTTTACAATGTTTTAATTAATGTTTAAGGAGGGTTGGTAGGGTGCTTAAGGTGAACAATTCTGCCATTTTAAATACAGTGTAGAGCGTTTTATGCATGTATTTAAGAGTGAATACCACTAATGGTTTGGAGTATGCACAGTGAAACAGCCTGAACACTTTAACATGGTATAGAAACATTTTACATGAACTGTAGTTTTAATGACTTCAAATATACTATACGGTTTACAAATAAAATAAATAAATAATACCACTTGGTACTCACCAACAGGGGTTGAGGCTCTGTCAAACGTGTGATTTCCCATCTGCGCCATGGTGAGGCCGCCCTCGGCGGTCCGTGCGGTGCTCCATGGTTATTGGGCTCAGGTGGCGCCTATGTGTGAGGGGCGCGAGGCCCTGTTTTTTAAAATTAAAGGCCCCGGAGCCCGCTTGCCATGGGCGCTGCTCCGGGGATCTGGTGCGGGCGGGGGTGAGGGTCCGGCGTCCTTGGGCTCCGTGTGGGCGCTCGGCCCAGTTTTTAAAATTAAAGGCCCCAGAGCCCGCTTTGCTCCATGCGGAGCTCCGGGTGCTTGGGTGAGGGTCCTGCATCCTTGGGCTCTGTGTGTGGCGCTCGGCCCCATTTTTAAAATTAAAGGCCCCGGAGCCCGCTGAGCTCCACGCGGTGCTCCGGGTGGCTGGGGCAGTAGTGGTTGGGGGCTCCTGTGCCCTTGGGGCAGTGCGGGGCGCGAGGCCTTGTTTTAAATAAAAATAAGACCACGGAGCCCTCTTACCACCGGCGCTGCTCTGGGGGCGGTTGGTGGCGCCGTTTTCCGGGTCCCCCATGAGGGTTGCGATGGCGGCAGCATCATGGCTGCCAGGAGCTTCCCCTCAGCGTTTCACGAAGGAAGCTCCTCCTCTCTGTGATGACATCACGGCTGGGGAGGGTCTTCCTTCGTGAAACACGGAGGGGGAGCTCCCGGTAGGTATTCCCCCCCAGGGAAGTGCCTCCTAAGGGTGTGCAACAAGGCATTAAGCAGCAGCATTGTCGGGGTGTCACCAGGGCTTTAAATGGAAGCTTTTTCAATATTATATACATGTCATATTTGCTGCTTATTTATCTTATGCAACTAACAACCAGTGACAAAGACAATAGACCTGCTGCTGTTACATGCTGTATCATATATCTGGATACAATGTTAGAAACATGCCATGCAAAAAAATAACTCCAGGATTGCAAAGGAGGTGCTGCGAGGCGCTCGTAACTTTACAAAAGCCGCGATCAGCGCAGCAACTGAGGTTTAATCACAGCCGGCATGTCACTTTGGAGCCTACTGAAGGCAGAAGAATGCTCTTTAATTTTAACTACGCACGGAACTCACTGTGAGGAACAATATTCTCCAATAGGGACTCTAGGTCCCAGCATGCACTGTACTACACAGATGCACTGCGCATGACCCACTGGGGGTCCAGCATGTTCTTAAAAGGCTGATTGGAGACATCTGTGTGTTCGTTAGAGCTGCCCATGAAGAAGAGGCTGAGTCCTTGAAACGCGTCGGCATGAATGTCTGTCTGGAGTGGAGATGCCGGTTGTTCCATGAATAAAGCTGTTGCTACAGTTGCTGGGAGTGCGTCCTTTGAAGCTTTCGGGCAATTGAAATACAAAATAGTGCACAGCGGCCCTGCCGTGAAAGGATGCACCGTCTCCAGGATTGCAAAGGAGGGGCTGCGAGGCGCTCGTAACTTTACAAAAGCCGCGATCAGCGCAGCAACTGAGGTTTAATCACAGCTGGCATGTCACTTTGGAGCCTACTGAAGGCAGAAGAATGCTCTTTAATTTTAACTACGCACGGAACTCACTGTGAGGAACAATATTCTCCAATAGGGACTCTAGGTCCCAGCATGCACTGTACTACACAGACGCACTGCGCATGACCCACTGGGGGTCCAGCATGTTCTTAAAAGGCTGATTGGAGACATCTGTGTGTTCGTTAGAGCTGCCCATGAAGAAGAGGCTGAGTCCTTGAAACGCCTCGGCATGAATGTCTGTCTGGAGTGGAGATGCCGGTTGTTCCATGAATAAAGCTGTTGCTACAGTTGCTGGGAGTGCGTCCTTTGAAGCTTTCGGGCAATTGAAATACAAAATAGTGCACGGCGGCCCTGCCGTGAAAGGATGCACCGTCTCCAGGATTGCAAAGGAGGGGCTGCGAGGCGCCCGTAACTTTACAAAAGCCGCAATCAGCGCAGCAACTGCGGTTTAATCACAGCTGGCATGTCACTTTGGAGCCTACTGAAGGCAGAAGAATGCTCTTTAATTTTAACTACGCACGGAACTCACTGTGAGGAACAATATTCTCCAATAGGGACTCTAGGTCCCAGCATGCACTGTACTACACAGACTCACTGCGCATGACCCACTGGGGGTCCAGCATGTTCTTAAAAGGCTGATTGGAGACATCTGTGTGTTCGTTAGAGCTGCCCATGAAGAAGAGGCTGAGTCCTTGAAACGCCTCGGCATGAATGTCTGTCTGGAGTGGAGATGCCGGTTGTTCCATGAATAAAGCTGTTGCTACAGTTGCTGGGAGTGCGTCCTTTGAAGCTTTCGGGCAATTGAAATAAATATATATATATATATATATATATATATATATATATATATAATTTTTTTTTTTTTAAACGCAAATGCTCGCCCATAGTTTTAAGGGCTTATCTATTATAATGGTATCAGATACCCATATTATTGGTACATCTGCTTCCAGGGTAAAACAAAATAAATAAATGGCTGAGTTTTGTTTTCAATTTAGATTTTTATGTTTTCCCAAACTTTAACCAGGATGTTTAGCTGGGGGTCGGACGTGTCATGTCTACAGTTTGTACACCCATAACCAGTGCCCCATATTCCTCGATACGGTTTTATGTAGACGCTGTGTAAGGATGCGTGTCTCTCTGTGATGTGTATTGGCGCTTTCTAAGGTGAATGTATGAAATTGTAATATTATGTTTATGAAGTGTAGTTTTAAAACAGTCGTTTTTTATTTATCCAGACGCAGGACATGCCGGAATTAATCCTAACAGACTCTGAAATGCTAACCCTACAGTCAGGTATATGTATTTTGAAGTGTATAGTTCTGAGTAGTTTTGTACTCATATATCTTAGAAGTTATGTGCTTCTAATGGTGTTCTCATGTATGTGTGGTTTTTAGGTCTGGATCCCGAACTACAACGGATTCTTGATATAGAATGTCCCAAGGGGGGTTCAAGACGCATCGCCATGTGTACAGGATAGCCCGGTTCTTACAGGTAAATCAGAAAGGCGCTGCTTCTTTAAACGGTCTAAACCACGGGGTGTCTAGACCCAAAAGCCGTAGTTGTGAACTATAGGAACGCTCCGCAGAGGGGTCTGCTAAGGCCTGCTGTATACTGCAAATCTGATTATTTTTTCTTTACAGGGTCCATGGAGTCACACCCGGAAGCAGTGATTGTGCAAGAGCCGGCGCAGCGACCTAAAGAAAGACCTTTGAAAAGGAAATCTTCAACATCTAAAGAAGGGCCTGGGACAAAGAAACGATCTGTGAAAAGACATCTAAAAGGAGTGTTTTATACAAAAAGGGTGTGAAAAAAGAACTCTCTGGGCTGTATTCTCTCAAACAAAGGGGTGCACAGCCATGTAGTACCAGATGTACTACTGAGGGTATTGCAATCATCTTATGTTCCTTATTGTTTCTAATATATATTTTTTGTTACATTCTAGGAGCCGTTCAAAAGAGCCACGGCGAAGATACGCATAAGGCTAAGAGGTCTACAAAACCGCTGAGGGATATAACAAAGACCGTTCTGAACACCGGGTCTGCGGCAAAAGGAGTGAGTAGGCGTGTACGCCAGAATAAGATCTACACATACTACACCCACATACAACAGAGAACCGACGTATCCGATGTGTATCTGAACCCTCTCAAAGCCTCAAAAGGGACTCTAATCTCAAACAAACCCACACTTAAGAAGAAGCAAATGGCCTCAGAACCCCAGACATGTCCTTTTAACCTCAAGAAGACGTCTTTGGTCCTGGAATCCCAAGCAGCCCCTTTAGACCTCCGCATGAAACAGGTGGTCCCTGAGCCCCTAACTACACCTTTAGATCTCGCATTAAAAAATGTTGCTAAGCAGGGGAACGATCCATCTACCCCAGCGCTCTCTTTGGGCCCCCAGGGCTGTGATGCCTGGTGTGGAAGCTCTGTTGCAACCTCAAACCCCTAAAGTCAACAAGCTTTCAAGAAATTATCTTAAGAATAAGCAAGGGGTACAGGCGTTACAAGTAGAAACATTGGAAGGGTCCTTAAACAAACCTGCTACACCACAGGACCCTTCCCATCCTCTGAAGACCTCTATAGGTTCAAATAAACTAGCGACGTCTGTAGAGGATTGCCCCGTAGAACAACCCTCAAAACCTTCTATAGTCGTTACTGATGGGTTTAGGGGCCCCGTGTCTGGAAAAGGGCAGCCGTTAGGAGGCTCGTATACCAACAGCAAAAGCTGTCTCAATACGCTGGCAAGTATGGTAGACAAACTTGATAAACCCTCAGAAGCAGCGCCCGAGGGGCCTTCTAGCACATACAAGGGGGTTTTGCAGACCCCTGTTACACATTCACCCATCCCCTGCCCTGCCCAATACCTTAGCCGTTACCACCCTCGATTATTTCGACAGTCATTTACACTCCCCGGACCTTATGTCCCCTATCACCCCTCAGGGAGCTTACGACCCAACCAGCCCCGCGTACAGTGTAAGCTCCGCAACACCCCCGACAACATACAACACTGACAGTACAGGGTGGGACGACTGGTCAATTCATAGTACGGGGGTGAAATTTAGTGAGGCCCCTTTCCCAAATGCCCCGGGGTGTTCGCACTGGGATCCTATTTCTATGATCCCCCCAGGCCCTCAGTTACAGATTGGTGTTGGGGATGAAGGACCATTCGAGGCCCCTGTGGTGTTAAAGGCTGTTATACAACCAAACACAGTATTCATACCTAACCCTCCACAATACGACGCTGTAGACCCAAAACCGGTACTAGATGCTCATGTACAGGATATACAAATGGCTGTCAGAAAGCTAAAACGCCAAGCGAAAACCGCAACCTTAAAATTGGGGTTGTGGGTAGCGGCGACAGGTCCATGGTGGAGGCACAGCAGCGGATACTGCAAAGAGTTGACGTGTGTAAAAGGCTGATCCTCAATACGTGTCAGGAAGCGGGATCAGACATATGGCGTATACAGGCGTGACTAGGATAGCGCCATCCCCTAAAGAAACCCCATGCCAGCGGTTCTAATAAAAAAGCACACACATCAAAATATAGCAGTAAGGTCCAAACAGTACTGACAAAGTCCCTGCGCTTCTTACACTTACTCCAGCGTAAAAAGTACATAGAACCATGCAAACAGTCATACCATTTCACAAGCGACGCCTAAACCACATACAACGACGCCATCCACCCCCCAATACGTAAGCGTAGGAGAGAACGGTCCTAGGGGCGGACAATTGAATGATGTTGGTGGTAGAGCGCCAACACTTCGCCACCCGGAACCCATAGAGGGGTCAAGGGGTGGGCATGTAGCAGAGGCCTCCATGAGTACAGCGCACATAGACACATCCCATACTGTTCAGATAGGAGGGGGACGGTTACCTAGAAAAGCCTGGTCCCGTAAAAAACAAAAGTGGGCTAATAGCGCCAAGCAGCGCCGGCTTTTAATAAGTAAATTAAAGAAAGATATGTGCTACACAGGTGCTTAAAAGACCCCCAGAGACCCTACTAAACCAGAACCCCCAAAATGATACAGCAGTAAGCTCCCCAATAAGTCAAATCCCTCAAGATGAGGATTCAGAGGGCGTCTATTTAGAGAGCATTAGAAGCTACAGGCGTGATGTAGAGAGATTTAATGCCACCGAGCACTACGAGGAGTTTAGGTTTACCAACCTCCACCAGATAAGGTCCTCCGATCACGGTGTTTTAGCTATACATCAGGCGGTGCAAACGCTCATAGAAAGGTTGTTACGTGATGTGGGGCCTAATGACTTTTTCCAACTACGCTTCCAGGGGCAGGGTTTTGACAGTCCTTTGTTCACCAAACGGAGGTCCCGAGATGTGTTTGACGCCGTGGAATTTTTAGAAAACCTTTCGAGGCTTTTACAGAGCAAGGCTGAACTAGTCGCCTACGGTACTTTCCGAGTCATAGCCCTCATTGTACGGGGTCTTGAGGGGGGTGTTTCAAGACCTTTAAAGAGTGTGCTATACAGTCAGATAATTGGTAAGAAACAGCGTTGGCTGCTCGACTTTAACAACGACACACCCAATAACTGTCTGGCGGCCAGCATCGTAGGGTTGTTGATGGGGCGCAACACCACCGACGCGGCCATCATGTCTAGAGCGGCTGAAGCCCACGAGGTTCTTGAAATACCACCAGACCGCATGGTCGGCTTTGGCAACATAGGTCTTTTTGAGAACTATTTCTCTGTGACGGTGAAAGTTCTTTATCACAACGGCTCTTGGAAGTACTTTACAACAGGGGACCGTGTGAGAAACAAGACCGTATATGTCCTTCACCACGAAAATCACTTTTACGGTATCTTGAACCTTAAAAGTTTTCTGGGTGTCAAGTACGTGTGCACACATTGTGACCACATATACAACAGTAAGGACCGGCATCAGTGTGAAATGCATTGTAAGATGTGCCGGAGGGATGGTTGCGTCGTAGACGCTGCCCTGAAGGTGAGGTGTCGCACCTGTAAGATGTTTTGTCGCTCTCAAGACTGTTTGAGCATCCATAAGAAAGCTGTTAAATGCAGCCCTAAAATGGATTGCTTTGAGTGTGGTCGGTATGTGGCGACAGATCACAAATGCAGAAGTATGAAATGCCCCCGGTGTCAGACGTCTTTTGAGGCGGGTACCAACCATCGGTGCTACATGGTTAAAGGCAGACCCCAGACCAAAACCGAAGCCTACATAGTGTTTGATATAGAGTGCACACAAGAGACGGGAGTACACCAACCTAACTATATTTACGCACACCATCTAACTTCCGACGACAGCTGGGAGTTTGAAGGCAGAACGTGCGTTGGTGATTTCCTTAACACCTTCATTCAAACCAAATTCAAAGGGTATACCATGTTGGCCCACAACTCAAAAGCATACGACTCATTCTTTATTTTACAAAATATGATTCGTGAAAAGGTACAAGTAGAACTCATCACTCAGGGTTCCAAGCTGATGTTGTTAACAGCCGCTCGGTTACAAATAAGGTTTATAGACACCCTGAATTTCCTACCTATGAAATTGAGCAAGCTACCAAAAGCCTTTGGATTCCCCGGTTGTAAAGGTTATTTTCCACACTTTTTTAACACCTGGGCGAACCAGAATTATGTGGGCCCCATGCCACCTCCTGACAGTTACGGGGTTGAATATATGATGCCATCCGAGAAGGAGAGCTTTCTAGAATGGTACTCTGAAAACCGTGAAAAGGAGTTTCATTTTCAAACAGAGTTGAAAGCTTATTGTCAGGCTGATGTAATGATCCTCCGACATGCGTGCAACCTCTTCAGAGACGTTGTGTTGGAAATGACTAAGAAAGTCAGGATCCTGAAACCCAAGAAGCCTCAAATGACAAAGAAAGTCAGGGTCTTGAAACCCAAAACGCCTGAAATGCCAAAGGCTGTCGAATACATAGACCCTTTTCAAAACATCACATTGGCCTCCATGTGTATGTCCATCTACAAACACATGTTTTTAAGACCAAAAGTATTGCTCTAGTGCCGGTAGACCTCTATAATGGCAAACAGAAACGCTATTCAACCCCCTCGATCCGGTGGCTCATTTACGTTTCTGAGAAGGAAGACATACATATTCAACACGCCTTACAGGGTGGTGAATACCGTGTGGGTCCCTACTACCTGGATGGGTACGCTGTAATTAAGGGGGTGCCGACGGCCTTTGAATACAATGGCTGCTTTTACCACGGCTGCCCTCAGTGTTACAAACCCCATGAGTTTAACAGACTGCTGGGTGTCAAATTTGAACACTTACACAGACGTACGCTGTTGAAGGCCCAGTATGTTGAAAAATGTGGCTTTGCTATGAGGGTTCTTTGGGAGCATGAGTGGTTAGAGATGTTAACAACCGACACAGCGCTCTGCTCTTTCCTTCAGAGTTGTGATTTACCAGAACCCCTGGAACCCCGCGATGCGTTATTCGGGGGTCGTACAAATGCCATACAACTGTACAGGGCCGTGGGTGAGGGTGAGAAAATACACTACTATGATTTCACCAGTCTGTACCCATTTGTGAACAAAATGAAGGTATACCCCTTAGGACACCCCACCATCATATATAGAGATTTTAAGCCCATATCCGATTACTTTGGGCTAGTCAAATGTGAAATCTATCCTCCACGACGGCTTTACTTTCCGGTGTTACCATACCGAGTCGATGGTAAACTGATGTTCCCCCTCTGTCGCACATGTGCGGTGTTTAAAGAGGTTGGCAATTGTAGACACACCGATGAACAAAGGATGCTCACAGGGACCTGGTGCAGCATCGAGGTAGAAGCGGCCTTAGAGAAAGGTTACAGGCTCGGTAGGATACATGAGGTGTGGCATTTTCAGAGGACCACGACACGACTCTTTGCCCCATACATTAATATGTTTCTCAGAGACAAGCAGGAGGCCTCGGGGTATCCCGAATGGTGTACTAGTCAGGATGCAAAGCAGAAATACATCGATGACTACTACGCTCACGAAGGTATCCATTTACACCCCCATTTGATAGAGGTCAACCCGGCCCGCCGGCAGTTAGCCAAACTCTGCCTCAACTCCTTATGGGGAAAATTCACACAGCGTACAAACCTGTCAAATATGACCTTAATAACCGATCCTGATGAGCTGTTTAAGTGCCTGTTTGCCCCATGTTACGAGGTATCCAGCTGCGGGTTTATCGATGACGAGACCGCAGCGGTGTGATGGAAATACACAAAAGCGTACCCCACAACGTGTATCAACATCTTCATAGCGTGCTTCACGACCGCCCACGCCCGTCTAGAACTTTACAAGGTTATGGACAAACTCCAGGACCGCTGCTTGTATCACGATACCGACTCGGTGATTTTTCTGAGTAAACCAGGGGATGAAGACCCTCCTCTTGGGGATTATCTGGGTAATTTGACCAGCGAACTCGATAAGGATGAGCATATAATAGAATACGCGTCATCCGGACCTAAGACCTACTCCTACCGCACAAACAAGAACAAAGTGTGTATGAAGGTCAAAGGCATAACATTAAATGTCAGCAACACCCTAAAAATTTATTTTGACAGTCTGAAGAATCTGGTGCACGAATGCGCTGCCTCCGACAAATGTGAAAATGCTAAAACCATAGTTGTGAACCAGCCATGTATAGTCAGGTCCAAAAAGAAGTGGGAAATTACAACCCAGCCCTTACATAAAACATTACGCGTTGTTTTTGATAAAAGGGTCCTGACTGCTGACTATAAAACACTGCCGTATGGTTATTAGCCTCATTAGAGATACAGACCCCACACCATGGACACCAGATTACAGCATCCATTCGCATGTGTGTTAGCAGGGCCCTCAAACTGTGGTAAGAGCTACTTTATAAAAAAGCTCTTAGAAAATGCTGCCGCTGTTTTATCCCAAACCCCTAATAACATTGTATGGCTATATTCATGCTGGCAAGCTCTTTATACTGATCTGGCCCGTAGTTTCCCCCATATCAGATTTATAGAAGGCATACCAGATAATCTCAACGATGATGAGTTACTGCCACCGTCCCTTGTAAACATGATAATTGTCGATGACCTTATGCGTGAAGGTGGGGATCATCCAGAGTTAGAGAGAGCTTTTACTCAATATTCGCATCACCGTAATCTAAGCATCTGCTACATTGTGCAGAACTTGTTTTACAAGGGCAAGAACAGCAGGTCTATAGCTCTCAACGCTTCATACCTTGTTTTATTTAAAAACCCCCGTGACAAACAACAAATATCAGTCATAGCTAAACAGATGTACCCAGGAAACACACACTTCTTCATGGAGGCCTTTAACGACGCTACAGCAAAACCCCACGGCTACCTGCTGGTCGACTTAAAAAATGAAACTCTAGAAGACTATAGACTGAGGGCTGATATATTTACCCCAGATCTACCAGTCGCTTACACCCCTAAGCCCAAGGCCCGGGCCTATAAAAAGCAGCGCTGATGACTTTTAGAGACATTTACAATCCGGTCCCTTATAATACAAGGTGTTGACCATGTCGGCCCGCCTACGCCGCAATTTAGCTCTCCTGAAAATGCTTGTTACAGCCAGCCCCCAGCACAGAAAGGCCATCCTGTGCGCTGCTTCTGACGACTTAGTGTCTGCCATTTCTGAAATTGCCCTAAATACCCTAAAAGGCAACGTCCCTATATCAAGGAGTCAGTTACAGGTTCTGAAGAAGAAGAGGGCTCTTATCAAGAAGCTCAGTAATAAAAGGGCATCACTCATTACCAAGAAGAAACTGGTGAAACAGTCTGGAGGTTTTATAGGCTCTTTGCTGGGCATAGCTATACCCATAATTACAAGCCTCCTCTCGGGACAGTAATGGAGCATGCCACAAAGATGTATTTGGTTCCTAGGCAGCAAATGGACCATCTGGGCTCTTCAAAGGACAACGCCTGGGATATACGCCCAAATGAGACTCTGCGTCTGGATGCTGAAATTAAAGACATTTTGAACCGAAGCGATCTAAACCCCTACGACAAGGCTAACCTTTACACCAGCACCCTTAAAATCTTTTTAAGTTACTACAACCAATGGAATACCGAGAAAAATAAGCTGACTCTATACGCCCCGGACTCTGAACAACCAGCCGCCCCTCCAAATGTCCCTCAACCCCTGCAACCATTGCAGGACCTTGCATCACCCTCAGATGCCTTTGTTGCCGATCTCTTAAAAAATATAAGTCAAAGACACAGGGGGCAGCGCAAATGCTGATGAGTAAACTTGCAACTTCTAAAGACCTAACATCTTGGAATGAACGAGGCGAATTTCTCTACAAGGGACAGCCGGTTGTAGGGTCACACATGTACGATCTAGTCAAAGGTCTCACGCACCCCAAAATCCTAACGCCTCAAAACGCACTGCGCGGTTGGGATGAGTTTCTACGAGCCGCTGCTGAACTCAACATCCCTTCCACGCTCGTGGGTAATAACGAGCACCGGCGCTTGCTTGAAAATTTGAAGGCCCCCGTACACCCATCACCAACAGGCTCTGTCGCTCCACGGCTATCCCCCTCCTGGACTACCCCTGCAACGGTGGTTGTACCGCGAAAAAAGGCATTGTTCAAACCAAGTACCTGGCTTACACCCTGATGTTTCTTCAGACTCTTTATTGTTTTTTAATAAATGTCTATTACGCGTATAGCAGCGTCTGATTTTTCTTCTTCTTATGTTTCTTGAGCATTGGGTGTCGATGTAATACAACCCTGCATAGATGTTTGTAATAAAACACTTTTTATAATTTTACAACCTGCCTCTGTTGTCTTTTAAAATGTTTTAATTATGTTGTATGTGGTAGCATAGAAATACAAAGTCTGAATACCGGCTTTTTAAAAAAAAAATAATGTCTTTATTTTAGGCGTTCTTCATTAAACATACACATGTCCCACGGACTTACAATTTTGACAAGCGACATATTCTGGTTTCACAGGTTTGACCGAGACCACTGTGTTTTCTTTTACATATTTCACAACTATACTGTCATTGTTAACAAGGTCACGCGAATATAGATTTAAGAAATTTCTAAACGACATACCCTCAGACATTTTACTGATAAAATAAATACAATGTTCCCCAATTGTGATGGCTGTGGAATCCTGGACCCTCAACTTGTTATACTCCAACCGCGCAGCGGCTTTTTTCAGAAACTTGAATATAGGCGGTGTATAGATACGATGTTCGGGGAATTCAGCGGCACTATCAAACAGTATAACCTTGTCACTGTCTATAAACAAGGCCGCTCAGTGTGTTCCGCTCTTGTCATGCGGATCGGTGTTAAAGACTAGGGTGCGGGGTCTTTCTAACCCTATTTCAGGTGGTAACCCATCGCTAGGGAAAACACCTAAAAAGTATTTCCTAGCGTCTTTATGCCTGCTTAAGAACGACCGTATCCGCACAGTGTCCATTTCACAAAATGTTTTAAAGATAGTCAAACAAAATCTGTCTTGCGTGGTTGATCTGAATGATGCTGTCGAATACCGAGAATACGACCATGTTCACATTCGCCGGTAGCGGATTACTGAATCGTATTTCAGCTTTTAGATTTCCGTTTTTGACAAGGTTGTAGTGATCGCCGTCTTCCATGTCGGGGGTCAGGTCGAATGCGAACAGCGTGTACCCGGCCCCATAGCCTTCTCTTGACACAGCTACACCGCAGTCCCTTAGATGCTTCCCTGTTATTGAAACCAACCCCTGATATTCCCTGATGTAGTTGGAGGTTATAAAACTGGGGGTGTAGGGTTTTGCAGGAATCACAGTGCCCTCGTGGACCAGCGCCGCGTAGTTGATGTTGTAGTGTCTAAAATTGAAGGGGTTTAAGGCGTAGGTGCCGCTAAATGCTGTATTGTCCACAAAACAGATGATGATGAGTTTGGGTAGTTGCCCCAGAAATAAATTCTGCTGCTGGGTTAACCGGGTACCTGCTGGGATGCTGAACACCTTCAGAGCTACTCTTTCCACAGCGTACTTGGCGTTTGATATTTGCAAAGCGTCGGCGTGCGCTAATCTGACGCTCGGGGACACTTTCACTCTCTTTACAAACAGGCTCGCGGCCAGGATGTCCAGCTTGTACTGGTCCGCATCCCCGCTGATGAGACAGAATGAGTCCTTGTTGCGAGTGAGCTTGATCTTAAGATCAATACCATTGATGAGCAGTTTATCTTGGAAGAAGAGGTCTGAATGTATGCGGCCCAGGAGGTCAAAGTTGCGACTGCCTGCTGCAAACCTTGCTCTTTTTACAAAGCCATGATTGGCACCGTCCAGAGCCGTGGTTTCAAACTGGCCGTATGTATCCTTGTAGAAGAGACCCGCTGAAAGCTGTGTGTCAAGGGCGTCGTTACTGTAATTTAGAATGCTCTCGAGGTATGCTCTGTAGGCGTACAAGTTATCGTTCTGTGTGATGAGTCGATCGCCCAGGGTGATGTCCACCTGATTAAACATGGTCGCTAGGGGATAAGCGATCGTTGCCACTTTAGCGTCTGCTGCTATGTCTGACCCGTCCACTTTTACAATTTTACACATAAGATGCAGCAGCGTGTTGTTGAGATCCAAATACATATCCGTGGACCCTGACACAAAAAACTCTATAGGGGCCAGCGGTGTCAATGCTGCTAAAGGTGATACCTCCATGAAGAAGCTGTTTTCGATGCTTGTCTGCGTTGGTTTTAGAGTAAACAAGTCTAACTCGGATTTGGCGCACTCGCCAGATGCACAATGTACAAAGGCCATGTTTAGTTTACGCTGCTTTAAAAAATATTGACTTTAGAGCCGTTTCTCTTCTTCGCAGCTCTCTTCCGTCTTGGAGTTCTTCTTTTCTGAGGGCGTTTTGAAGAACTCCTCCCTTTTTTATAGGGGACCGGTGGACCCCTGCGTCTCGAAGACCGGCGCTTCCTTTTAACACTCGCGCGCAGCTTGTACAACAGCCCCGCTCCTTCTTGCGGTTGCTTGTTCATGCGCTCTGCAACCGCCGAAGTAACAGACCCAACAACATCATGGGCAATGTTCGTAGCAGCCGTCTTAACATGCGGTTTTACAATTTCATAGCCTCTTCTCAAGAACGGCATGGCTCTTCTAAACAGGCTCCTGAAGAAGCCCCTTAAACCAGCCCCATACATAACCGGCGACCCTTGAAAGTATGGAGGGCCTCCATATCCGGCTTGGTTTCTGTAATAGTCCCTGTACATAGACGGGTCCCCGTATGTTTTCACGACCACCATGATGACTGCTTAATAACCGCTGTCGTGTCTCGGTCTTAAATGAAGCTTAACAATAACTTTCCCGTATTTAAAGGCCACCGGCTCAGACTGATCATCGTAGATCATAATTGAAATAGTGTCAAAATGGTTTTTAGAAACTGCGACGTAGTCGGGTTTGTTAAATTGAATATTAACCATCGTATTATTTTCGCCCTGTACATGGACCCATCTTAACAGCGGCGAGTAACTATCACCGATCCTCTGGGCCTCTACAATATCGCTATACACATAGAGCGTATAGAACCCACCGTTAATATCGGGGCACGTGTGATCCTGCTCCATCGGACTTTTCGCATGCAGCACGGTGCCTAAAACCCTTCTTAATTTACTGGAGCAGTTAAACGTCGTGGTGCGGCTTGGTGCTTTAAGAAATACCTTCCTTCTGACGTTATCTAACGACAGATGAGTATTCGGATATGTTTCGATGCTGTCTATGGCTTTGTTGACAGCGTCGACAACACTTAAAACGGTTGGGTAGTAACCGTATGGAATGCTCTCGTGCATGCTCACTGGATCCTGCTCACGCTTTATGTAAAACTTTGCCTCGGCCTGTGTAAATGTATTCCATGTTCTAGGGTATTGGATTTCTGTTAGGGCCACCTCCCAATCCCCTTTCAGGTCCACCGGCTTAGCCAGTTTCACAGTGTAATTAGAAATCTGGTTGTCGGGGAACATGCCCTTAGAAGCGTTGGATGGTAAGGTGATATAAAAGGGAGCTGTCTCCATCTTATTAGAGGATTTTAGATGGTCCTTAGCTCACACACCTTTCAGGGAGCTGGCCAACACCCAACTGTTAAATTTCTCAGGCCATCCCCTCCATTTGACATATGCCTGGCTGCTAGCCCCTCTACCTTTCCTTTTCAGAACCTTTTCAACCCTATACACACGGTTCGGATCATCAGGTACCATTTGTAACTCTTCCTTGTAAAACACCCCCGATACAGCTTCCCCATCGTAGTCCTTTAACCTGTAAATATACAGCCCTTCTTTAAGCTCCACATTATCCACTATAAATATTTTGTCGCTAAAAGTCTGGCGGTAGCCCTTCGTAAAGACCCCTTTCAATTTTGAAATCCTCACATGGGCGCCTTTTTTAAAAATAGGTTTCTTCACTTTTGTAGCAAAATTATGCCCGTACACCGTTCTCCAAACAGCTAAAGAATTACTAGGAGTCACCTCTGCGGGTGATGTTTTGATGGTCCGGTGATAACTGGCATTATACACATCTAAAAAAGCCTGTAGAACATCCACGTATCTGTAGGTGTTGTTGGCCGTAAAATACCGCCACATCTTAGACTTTAAAGTTCTGTTAAACCGTTCTACAACCGCTGCTTTCACCTCCGTGTGTGTTACAAAATGTTGAACGCCGTGGTTGTTTAATAATTTCTGAAATGTCTTGTTTAAGAATTCTTTACCGGCGTCTGTTTGTAGTTTTTGAGGAACCCGGCCCTTCTCGAAGATGGCTTTAAAAGCAGCCGTGACGCTGGCCCCTCTTTTATCGCTTAGTGGTTCTGCGTAAGCGTACTTGGACAGCACGTCTATGACTGTTAATATATAACAAACGCCATTGTTATGTTTTGCTATATCTTGAAGGCTGATTATGTCAGCTTGCCACTGATAATCTATTTGAGCATTAACGATTGTAGGACGTCTCTTAAAATGTCTTCTGGCCGGTTTATACACCTCCTCTCCTGATAGCCATGTCTTGACCAGGTCTCTGCTTACGGGTTCGTTTTCATCTGCAGCCCTTCTGTATAGGGATTCGACACTTCCAAAGCTGCCAACCCCACTTGTATCATAATAAAGTTTTCTTAACCTAACCCCCGACATGATAACATCGGTTACAACAAAATACAATGAAAGACGATTGTTTTGTGTAAGGGCTTTTTATTTAAAAAAAATAAACAATACTACCAAGACCTAAGCAAAAGATACTTTACATTTTCATAGCAAGCGGCATAAGTACGTATTAACACATAGCCACCTTGCGGTGTAACATTCCACTTGTTTGTTCTAAATACACGCTATCCTGTAACGTTACATAAGAACTTAGTTAAATAGTCTTCAGGGGCCAAAGCCCCCCTGAGACTATTTTTTTTTATACACGTTACACATACGTCTTTCTACGAGTCTTTGTATCAGCTTTCTATCAAGAGTCGTGCACATCTCCTGCATATCAGGTAGTTTTATGCTCGGGTCATAGGCGTAGCGGATCTCGTTGAGTGCCGCTGTCAAGATCCTCAACATATCGGGGTGTACAATTTTCTTTTCAGGGTGCAGGCCGTACACCACCCTTAGCAGCTTATACACCTTGTACGGGTCTAGCAAACCACAAATATAACGTATTGTTCTTGCTCTGTATGATTCGCACAAACACTCGTGAGCCTCCTGCTGGGGATCGTTCATTTGGTGTCCATGACAAACACTGTAATAGTCACGTTTGACACAGTTTAGTACCACCGTCGCTGCGAAACCCTTAACTTCACGCCGTTCAAAGAAGGACAATCCTTCATCTTCATCTTTTTCACACGCACCGCTCTTAGAACCGCATACACACTTGTCACAGCCCTCATGGTTTTGGCACGTGGAGCTTTCAGCCTGTTTTGAACACCACAGACAATTAAAGATTACATTGCTCGCTTTTGCAGGTCGCCAGTCTCCAACTGTTCTTTTTAGGGCTTCTATCTAGGGTTCAAAAGAAGAAAGATTGACAGACCATTAGTTGAAGAAATGAAATACATCGTTATATAGATGCCGGGGCATAACATTTTCATACTAACCTCCATATTTTCACCACCCTCTGCGGCAGCTCTGAAATCCTGAGAGTCGCTAATGTCCTGCGATGCCCCATCATCTTCGACGCTTGTACCGGGCTGTTGCAGCACAACCTCCGCAGCAGCCGCATCCTCCTGAAGGTCCATGTCTTCGTAGACAGGGGTGTTAGGAGGTGCTACATCCTCTTTACCATAGTGCATTATGAAGTAGGTGCATCCTGCTGGTGTTACTCTCTAGGGTCAAAAAAAAGAAAGATTGATATGCCAATAGCTGAAGAAATAAAATACCTCATTTTTGTAACTGCCGAGCATAACATTTTTTTTAAAAAAATTTTTTTACTAACTTCTGCATTTTCACCGGCCTCTGCTGCGGCTCTGAAATCTTGAGAGTCGCTAATGTCCTGCGCTGCCCCAACATCTTCGGCGTTTGTACCCGACGGTTGCAGCACAACCTCCGCAGCATCCGTATCCTCCTGAAGGGCCATGTCTTCATATACGGGTGTGTTAGGAGGTGCTATAGCCTCTTCATCTTCCTCCATATCCACGAAACTGAGGCCGGCAAACAAGCTGCCACTACCCGAGCCCTCACTCTCGGCGTCCTTAACCGGCGACAACCTGCATACGCACTCCTTGAGACTGAGTTTTTGCACCCCCCGACACAGGCCATTACCAAAACCAGTAATGTCGCAGCCCATATCCTTAGGTGTTTCTTGCTGAGCATTCTCGTC
Organism: Calotriton arnoldi; assembly: GCA_963921515.1. Classification (NCBI taxonomy): domain Eukaryota; kingdom Metazoa; phylum Chordata; class Amphibia; order Caudata; family Salamandridae; genus Calotriton; species Calotriton arnoldi. The sequence continues at coordinate 660,397 of CAWUFW010008064.1, forward strand.
CATTACCAGAGGTGGTAAGCTGCGGTAATATCTACTGATAGGTGGTTGGGAGCCACCCCACATAGGTCTCTTCACAAGCGGGCTGTATCTCTTCATTTTGCTATGGGAACCTTCTCGTATTCAGACAGCTGCTTGCTGTACAACGCTCTTAAGGATGCCTTATATGTATCCTAAACAGCTCCTAAAAGGGGGGCGTACCCTCTACACATCAACAATGCCTTAGAGGCGTCATAGGGCTCTGGTTTGCTGGTGTCTCCAAAAACAGCACCGCCCTAGGACCGCCCCTTGGACAAGATGGACATCTCATGACGCTCACACTCTGACACAAACCCGGTGCCGCACCCTTGTATTTCCAGGGGCTTGAGGCCTGTCACTTTTAAGGACACGCAGCTGACACTTTTAAGGACACACACACGTCACTTTTGGGGACACACATGTCACTTTTAAGGACACAGCTAGGGGAGGGGGGGACCTGTCACTTTTAAGGACATGAGTGGTGATGGATGGTATCTGCTTATACTACTCTTGCCGTTGGGTCCCACATCACTTCTCCTTGCTCCTGCTCTCCTTGTGGGACAGGAAGCCAGGAAGAACAGCCAGGCTCCTCTGACCAATCTCAACGCATTGTGATTGGTAAGGGCCCAGACTCCCCTGACCAATCACAATGCTGCAATGCAGCGTTGTGATTGGTTTTTGAGTGTCCTGGTTCGACGCTCAACCAGGGAATGGGGGCCTGGGCTTGATCTCCACGCAGGCTGTAATGCAGCCTGCATGGGGAACGGGGAAAGTGCGCATGACTGGTTTGGGCAGCCCAAGAGGGCCGACTAAACAGTCATTGCCCACTTAGGAGAGTCAAACCACTTCTCCCCTGCCCTGCTCTGTGAGCAGAGCAGCCCCGCCCACTCGCCTACCTGCAAAGGAAACATAAAATGATAATAACTCAAAGTTAATATCATTTTATATGTCCTTTCCTCTGCTCAAAAGCAGTGGGGCGACGCGACTGCACACACAAGTACATGCACTCACACACTAATAATTAAAAACTCTTGTGAACCTAGCTTCAGAGTGCTTCAAAGCCACTATAATAAAGGGGAAACATGAACTCGCAACAAGGAATTCCATGGCTTCATGGCAAGCACATTAACCACTAAGAAAGACCCATTTCTAATAAATATTAAGATGCATTTGGTTTATTTTGGAATTTGGAGTATTAGTTGAGGAAAGTGAGAACCCACCTCAAATAACGATCACAATCCTTCCCAGGGTGAACCACTAGACTCACTAAATAAACCTGTGTTCACCCCTCTGTAGCATGGCACAGAGCTGTCAGGCTTAACTTAGAGGCAATGTGTAAAGTATGTATGCAGTACTCAAACAGTAATAAAGTGAACACACAACACAAGAATAATCCCAAACCAATTTAGACTCATTAATTCAACTCATTCATAAGCGACACCTGTTAATCAGTTGCAGCAGACCCATGTTGGGCTGGGCTACTGTTTTGTAGGTCTATAAGCCAGATTAAAGCACCAATTGGTTATTTAAAGATAGTGCTACTAGCTAATAGTAAAATGTTCTGAACTTGGTGAGGGGTCAATAAAGCAGTGAAAGTTAGGTAAACTCTGGAAAAGACATTGGGACTTGAGATAAGCGAAGGGAAGTCATTAGAAAGGCCAGCAACAGTTATGATATACATAGACCTCCATTACACAAATACATGTCTCACCAGCGTGGCTTTCCCTTGTTCGACGATCAACTTCACATCCCTCTCAGTACTCTTCAGCCAGATGGTGACCCGATAAACAAAAGACACCTTGGGGTTCTGGTAACGCCTGTTCTCTGCCACCACCCGGAAGGAGAATCCTGAGTAGGAATCGGACCCCTGGCTGATCTCGTAGGCGCAGGTTCCCATGAAATTGGTCACAGCCTTGTCAAAGGAATGGTAGTGGGGATCTCCGGTGACTGTGCAGATTGCCCCGGGCATCTGGCAACCGAGCTTTCCATCCTTCACGGCACATTCCTGCCCCTTTGCACAGCTGCTATTGACACAGGTGAAGCGGCCTGAGGAGCTGCACCGACACCTTTGGGAGCAGCCAGGAAGCCAAACTAGTTCACCAACCTGTGAAACAGAGATGGAGAGAACCATGGAAAGATATGAAAAAGAAAGATGCAGTCACTCTTCTGACTGATACAAATTCGTTTTCAGTCTTATTAGCTTCAAATTGTGAAAAATATGCACTGTGGTAGTAAAAAACGCCAAAGAACTATATTTCACAACAAAAACATGGCACTAAAAACACACAATGCAAGCATTGTATAACTATTTTAAGCATTTTAACAAAGGAGTTCAACATTTTAAATAGTATTAAAATATGTTTTTGAAATGAACTAGATAACTTATACAATTTTGTCTTGGTACAAGAATATTTTTAGGTGAATGGAGCTTCACTGTGGATGGGGCTAGGGTGCAGCAATAAGATTTCGATGCCACAGGTCATAGACTAAAGTTGAACAATTCTACATCGGCTTCAAATATCCTATAATTTAGAGTTTGAGGTGAAAACATAAGGTAATTCAAGGGTTCTTGCTTAGACTTTCTCACCTAATACTGTTTTCTATAATTGCCTTTGGGGATTGTAGTTTCGCTTTGTCCTGTCATAAAAGACGAAATATGTTCCACAGGATACACAGTAAAAACCAGAACTAGATGTGCTGCTCACAAATAAACATGGACAATATATATATATATCTGTCCCAAATTCCTATCTAGTACTGTTTTTGCTTCCTGGTCTGAGCAAATTGACCAGGGAGCAGCAGTGTACCTTCATAACCTACCTTTGTTGACAATGCTGGAGTAGCAGTGTCCAGGGACAGTGGTACCAGGAGCTACAGGGCTCTCGTGGGTGTGTATGAGTATGACCTCCCCTAAAATTGTCTGTAGATGTCACTGCTTGGCTGTTCGACTATCAAACACTGCTAAACTGTATGCATCTTGCTTCACTTTGGTAGATGCAGCAGGATTCCAGTCATTTGTTGAGTAAGAAGGAACTGTAGTCAGATGATTGTATTTACAGGGGTGTTACACACTCGGATATACAATACTTTGCACTCTAAATAGAGATGGTACATAGTGGAACTACTCACATTGTAGTATAATCCATCATAAGAACATCCGCACTGTGATTCTGGGACACAAACATCTCCACTTCTCTTGAAACCGCTGTTGCAGACACAACCCTCAATGCAGGTGGCATCACACTTGGGCATCACCATAGAACTCGCACACAAATCTTGACAGTGCTGCCCACAAAGTGTGTATTGACTGTTCACTGGGCACTGCATGGCTAGAAACAATAAAAGCAAAAAGAGAATTACCTCAACACATCCATGACAGTGCGCATTCAATAACCTTTGCAACTGCACTTGGAAACAACTAAATGGAAGTCTCTTGATAAGACATCCTACTGATCTTTATCCAAACCTCTGCGGGTTATCTTCTAGGAAAATAAGAAATGTGTTTTAAAATCAAAACCCTATTAATGCGGAGGGGAAAATCTTAGCAAAAACGCTGGCGCTTAGACTAACGCCCCATCTTATCAAACTAATTCACCCGGACCAATCGGGCTTTATGCCAGGTAGGAACACAGCCCTAAATCTCAGGCGCCTGCATGGAGTGTTGGGCCGAAAACACATGGTACAGGAAGACGCCGCGATCCTCACCCTCGACGCGAAAATGGCCTTTGACTCGGTGGAATGGGCCTACCTGTTTGCGGTCCTTCAACACTTGGGGTTTGGGCCGAAGTTCTGTTCCTGGATACATCTCCTTTACACCAACCCAGCGGCACACGTGGTCCCCAATGGGCACGTATCCCGGGAGATCACCCTGGGGAAAGGGACGCGACAGGGCTGCCCACTGTCGCCCTTGTTATTCGCCCTAGCCTTGGAGCCCCTGGCGGCTTGGATACGGTGGGACCCAAGGATACGCGGCCTAAAATGGAGGGAGGGATGGGAAGATCGCATCTCCCTATACGCTGACGATGTTCTACTCTATATCGCCTCACCCACAAGATCCCTCCACGCCTTACTTAATATTTGTGCAGTATTTGGTACTGTATCCGGATATGCCATTAATTGGGATAAATCAGTACTATACATACTACATGGTGGGCCCCCGCGTCTCCCAAAAGGCTGCAAGGTCCAGATAGTTACGGATAGCTTTAAGTACCTCGGCACTCATGTAACATCAGACCCAAACGACTTTATAGCACTAAACTTACAGGCCCCTCTGCAACGACTGAAGCGTGACATCAAGCATTGGAAAGCGCTGCCACTCACCCTACTGGGTAGAGCGGCTCTCTTCAAGATGATGGCCCTCCCCAGATTCTTGTACGCTCTCCATAACACACCATATCCAGTTCCTGACTCATACTTTAAGGCTGTAAATTCGGAAGTCACCGCTCTTCTGTGGGAGAACAAACCGGCTAGAGTGGCAGCGACTAAACTTGTGTGAAGCTGGTATGACGGTGGGATAGCCCTACCTGACATTAAAGTGTACTATTGGGCTTCTCAACTTACAGTCATCAACCAATGGCTTCATGTACCGGATACGGACCCGGCGTATCGCCTAGACAAACTGGCCCTGGGGACAGGAGGCGTAAATAGAGAATTATACAAGAAACGAGGGGCCCGCGGCCTCATAGGCCCAACAGCACACTCAATCCGTATATGGCACGTGGTAAATAAACACTTAGGCTGGTTAGGCAGGCTGACACAACATACTCCATTGTGGGACACAGGCAAATTGGGATTACTGGGAAACAGCAAAGGCTTTCAAAAATGGGACCTGATTGGCATCTCACGGTTGGGGGACCTATGGCACGAAGGAAAGGTAGTCAGCTTTGCCCACCGGCAAGTGCAATACGAGATGGCTCCGGGCGAGCAATTTCGGTACATGCAAATCAAGCATGCGATTGATGCAGCCCTTTCCGCAACAGACATACTTCCTGAATCATCCCCTTTAGAGGACCGACTGCTCACCGATCATTTACATACAAAAGTGACTTCATTAATCTACAAAAAAATCATTAATAACCAGGTAGACCCCCTGGTCAGACTTAGGGAGCTTTGGCAATCAGTGGTTGGAGACATGGATGACCCCGATTGGCAAGAGGCGATAGCATCGCCTAAGGAAGTGGCAATCTCCTCTAGACTGCGCTTAGTGCAGCTTAAAATATTACACAGGACTTACTATACGCGGGTGACACTACACAAGATAGGGAGAACTCCTGACCCAGACTGCTTGCGCCTCTGCGGAGCCCTAGGCACCTTTTATCATACCTTATGGGAATGCCCCAAGCTTACATAAGAAAATAACATTCCTAGGCAACAATGGACTAAGTGAATATCAAGTCCTAAACATAACACATTATTAATCAAATAGACTCAGTGGACTAACAAAAAGTTAAAATATTGATCATTTTATTCATATTAGTTAAAAATTTGGATATACAGATCCATACCTACACATAACTGACACCACATAGGAATATCATGAAAACATAAATTCTAAGGTTGAAGACAAACCAAAATACACAAAACAGATAACCTAAATGACATGATGTACAACAACACACTAAGTGGCTCAAAAATTATGCCCCAAGCTTACGCCATACTGGGAGGCGGTGATGGACACCATCACAGAGGTCACTGAGAAACACGTCCTGCACGAGCCCAAATGCTGCCTCCTCAATCTCTGGGGACCGACAGACCTCAATCACGCTGAACGCCAATGGGCAACGACCGGCATGATGATAGCCAAGCGAAATATAGCGCAAAAATGGGGAGTAGGAAATATACCAACCTTAACGCACTGGTGCAGAGATATGGACGCTGTTATGGTAGCGGAAAAGGCCACCTTCGTCAACAGGAGATGCCCAAAAAATGGGGACGGGTGTGGGGCAAATGGAATGTATATAGGGGGAAAAATCTGCTCTCCTCCGGCACTAGACGATGACTCAGAAGAAGACATGTAATATAGCCAACGTAATGAATATATTAATATCAAACATGTTGTGATGAACTGTGAAGGATTGCTAGCATGATGGTAAACTGTAAATGCAGACCACTGTTTGTTTATTGCAATTTAAAATAAAGTTTAAAAAAAAAAAACAGAACCACATAAAAAAAAAAACGGATTTCTCCTATCTTAAAAAAAAATAATAAAAAGAAATAAAAACACTATCCTTGAGAGAGAACATTGGTACGTGATGTTATAGCTGGATTATCTGTCAATTGAGCTTTCTATAACTGTATTTCCTAACGTGGTGCTTTCAATATGCACTTGATGTCCATTCTCTTCTAGTCTTTATGCCAATAAATTATAGCATTTCCAATTATTCTATATCTACAATCTGCAACACATTTTAATTAATGATAACGTTATTATATGGTATTTTTATTTTTCAAAGGGGTAGTAATATCACTGCTACATTTCACATGTTTTTGTAGCATTATCCTCTACATGCAATATCACTGTAATTCTAGTATTTAATCTCTGATTGCTAAAACATCTCAGTACCATCATGAGGTTAATTAGATGTGCATGTCTGTCAGAATTCATTAAGAATCATGGACCTCATTCTGGATGGCCTCTAGCAAATTGAAATATGCCCACTAGCCAGCCTCCGATGGTGCATGCACAAGAGGTAAGCACACTTAATTTTCTAAAACAAAGAATTGATCATGTAAAATGTGATATTTAGGTTTTGTCTTACAGAAGCACAATGCTTGAGCAGTTTCGCCATGCATTTTGCAACTCAGGCCCTTCTACTCTTTTAAATGAGTGTCTGGAGTGTTATGTACATACTTTATATTTATCTGTAAAGTCAGTTTATGCATAATTGAATCACATCACTTTTAAAATATCTCATGCAGAAGTGCCCTGAAAGGTACTGGGTCATTGTTGGACTTGGCCCTCTTTGCAGGGTCATCCTCAAACATTTTGCCTTCACCCTCCTGCTTGCTGTACCTGTTTTTGTTGGCTTGTAGGACTCTACACACTTTGCCATTGCTAACCAGCGCTAAAGAGCTTCTAGTCTCTCCTTTAAACATGGTAAAATTAGTTTATGCCCAATTGGCACATTTAATTTAGTTGTAAGCCCCTAGCAAAGTGGTACTACATGTTCCCAGGGTCTGTCAATTAAATGCTACTAGTGGATCTGCATCACTGATTGTGTCACCCACTTAAGTAGCCTTTTAAATATCCACGAGACCATCATCATGAGACAGTGTAGAAATGCCCAGACCAGGGCAATCCCCTGAATGGCCTAATAAAATAGGACAATAATGAATGTGATGAAAGTAAACAGTAAGCCAAAGAACATCATGCGCACCGCTTGCCACAATGGGTCGCCTCTATAGCACCAGAAGTGACTGCTACTCAAAAAACAGAGCGTGCCACCTTTAATACACCAAAGTACTCAATCAAGAACAACAGGATGTGCCTCCTAATGAACACACTGAAAACACAAGTCCTATGTGCCTAGTACACATTGTCATTATGCCACTAAGGTGTATGGTGCTATAATGGTGGCATGTTTTTAATTAAGTGGTAGTCACTTCTGGTGTGGCTGGGATCTCCTGAGTGACTCCAAGAACTAGTTGGATGGCCCCCTGATCAGAGTCTCAGGGACAGGAAAGACTTGAACCACCTTGAACCCAGTGCCTGGACTCAATCTGCTGTGAGCCTTGCCCTGACCCCCCCCACCCCTCCAAGTGGTGCCACCCAAGTCATGGACCCTTGGAAGTGGGCCTGAAGGAGCTCTGCCAGCCGAGCTGTGGTGCTATTCTCCCTCCCCAAATTCTGCTCCGCATCTGGTCTCATTCTCAAGCTGCATTAGCTCCCTGTGGATAAGTGTATTCACTTCAAGCTCATAAGACCCTGCACTCCCGGGGTTCTCCAATACTGTTCAATCTCATATCACTTTACTGGCCCTTGCGTCTTTTGCCCTTAGCCGATCTCAATTTGGCCATCGTTCCCTATGTCAGAAGAGCAAGAGAGGGTGGTTGCTCTTTCCGTGTTCTGGCCCTTTCTCTCAGGAACTCACTCCCTCTCTACCTCAGGAAAACCCCAAACCATCTGCTTTTCAGGAAATCCCTTAAGACCTGGCTTTTCTCTACCTACCCCCCCCCCACCGCGCCCTATCGGGGCCCGGCATTTGCAGCTCATATTGTACTCTGGGTCCAGCACTGGGAAGCCCCATTGCTGGGGCAGCTATGCACTTTACAAGCCCCAGTACCCTAATATAACAAAACAGCTTTCTCAGAACTGCTGCTCCTCAAGGCATCCTTGACACGGGATCTCGCTACACTCTTCATCCAGGATTTATGGTACTTTCTTCAGCGGGCCTTACTTGGTCCCTGAATCCGGCCCGCACTCCATTGCAGTCGGCCTGAACGTGTAACTTTGTCCAGGTCCGGCAGGACCAGATAACCATAGTTAGTGCTTTCTGCTCCTAGGCGCTATTTTCACTTCAATCTTTAAAAATGCATATCTCCAGTTCTACTGAATGGATTTTTGTCGTTCTGGTTTTAAAAAATTTACTCAATTTTACTCTGTTTTTCTAAATTGGTATGGGATTTTTCATGTGTTGTGTCTTTACTTTATTACTGTTTGAAGTGCTGCATAATTACTTTCCACATTGCTTCTAAGTTAATCCTGGCTGCTTTTTGCCAAGCTACCAAAGTGTTAAGCACAGGTTAATGTGTGGTTTGCTTGTGTTTCACCATTGCAGATAATGTGGTTGCTGATTGAATAGGGTTTCACCCCCCTCAACCAGTAACCCAATTTCCTACAGTCATGATAAATGTGAGTCTAAAAACATAACACACACCATGCAATACCTCTCAGGTCATGATAATAAGATGGATCTCTGGATTATAACCAACATTCCTAGATGTCTTGATATACATTTATTCTCAGTCTGATTCAGCACGGCACACTCACAGCTTCCCCAAAAGTTAAGATGTTATTGGTATCCAATCATAACTTGGATAACCCTAGGAAATAATACTTTGTGGGATGATATTGGAGTCAACTGGTTTCTTATTCAGCCAAACTTTGCCTCTGGAAAGGAGAGGATTAGTGTGTGAGTGGAAAGGCCAATCTCCACACTCATTTATCTATTGGTGCGGGATGAATTATTCCATGATCCTGTCACCCGACGAGCACTGCAGACCCACGGAGAACCGCACCTTTGGCGGTTGTGGCGCCTGTACTATATGGCTAAGAAGTCGTGATAGATGTGGTGAACTCCGTATACCTAGAATGGGTATACGTCGAACATACTGAACAGCGAAAAGTTCCCTGGTTCAATATTGTCCCATTTATTTATCACTTGTTTTTCTATGGTTTTTTCCACGCATTATTCACCTATTTATTGCAGTTGCTACAGTACCGACCCAGAAAAAAGCTGTGACACTATTTGAGGTCTGTTAGGCTGAAACATGTTGGTCTTGTAAGAACGCAGAGGCCTTGAATCTTGGCACCTGCGCTACGAGCTATATTCTGATTTTAATCCTGACACCGGGCAGCTGAATAAAAGTTGCATCATAGCTGACCCGTTAGCCAGTTTTAACCACCTACAACATAGCACAGCACTTCTTTCATCACACCAAGCTCTCATAGGGTTTTAGTACACCCTCCCTCCCTATCAAAACATCCCTGAGCTCCTCCCTCGTAGCGAGGGGGTTGTAGCCCGCGTGAGGACCAGGCCTCTCACGCGAGGCTTTACCCCCATGATGAAGCATGACACCTCTGGTGTGTGAGGGGAACTGTCCTTAAAAGGGAAATCCCCTGTTATTCACTTAGGCACATCGAGTCACACGATAGACCGCCCTATTACTACGGACCAGGGGTTTCTTTTGTGATGTGAATATATGAGTGGGGAGTTGGCTGCCGCAGGTCCTTAAACCTCCTCTAGCCTCCTTGTGTGATTACTTACTATATTCCATGCTACAAACCTGAGTACCAGCTTCACTTTAGCAATAATAAGAGGTTTAAATAAAAAACATATTGAAAAATAGTACCTAATTCCGCTTGTCTATGGTCACTCTAAGGTGCTTCTCAATGTTCGAACAGTTGACAAACTGGACTATAAAATATGTTGTTCTGTTTCCTAGGGGGATGTTTACATTTCACTAGGGGCAAGCCCCCTGCTGAACATGCTTACATTTTGAGAAACTTACTTCTTGTATAATGATTTTGTGGAACATTTATTATTCTGTTTGAGGGGGGAAAGGATCTTGCATGCACCACTTAAGAACTTAAAGGTTGGGTCTTAATGAGGAGACGAGGATTTGCTTATTGTTATCATAATACATTTAGATGGGTCTCATCTAAGGGCAATACATAGCTTTGGCACCTTTTTTAGGATTGTCAGCATCCTCCCTGTGGCAACACTTTCCACTTCATGAAGAATCACTCCAATGCTGTTATTAATATAGGGGAATTTCACTTCAAACATATTGCAGCTGGTATGTAATTATTATTTAAAACTATCAGGAGATTACAATACACTGCATATTCTTGATGTGGTTAGATTTTTCAGGAACAACTTAATAACACATTTAGTAAGATTGTATTTCTTTGTTATGCCGCTTATCAATTAAAGACATCAATACATTACTGTCAGCTATGTTTTGTATTGGAAAATATAAATACGCATGTAGATATAAGAGTAAAAAATGGTCTCACCACAAAAGTCAGTACTTCTCCAGCTTGAGATGGTGGTATTTGCAGCCTGGCAGGTGGCCACATAGGCCTGGATGGCTTGGCAAAGGACTGTGCTGTTCGCACCAGTGAGGCAGTAGTCATAGACGCAGTCTGAGAAGTAATGAGCTGGATCCAACTTCAAGTGGCAGGATGAGAAAGGACCTTGTGGGTTCTGAATGATCCAACAGGCAGATTTTGATTGACTGAGCATATCTTGGTCACACACAGGACAGGAATCAGAGCACCCATGGTCACAACCTGTACTCTCATCTGACATCCAGCTTTCTCCAAACACAAAGGCATTTTTAACTATGGATCCATTGCGCATGGTGAAGTCATCAGAGGTCAAGCCATTGAAGTTCCCACAGAGTCCTCCAACTTGCCCCCAGTATTGAGTAGGGAGGGTGACAACGACGCTGTAGACCATGTCATAGTTCACCCGCAGACCAAAGTCTGTTTTTAGGACTGAACAGGATCCACTCTGATAGATAATAATGTTTCCACCACTGAGGCTAGCTGGCAGACTCACAACAGCTCCATTCACCTGAAGAAGGCAGAAAGGGAAGGTTCAGTCGTAACAAACACCACTGAAAGGATCAAGACAGTACTATGGTTTACAAATCTCAGGTTCTATGTGTGAGCGTTTTAAAAACTATCTTGTCTGACATTGAAGGGTGGAAAAATTCCACTGCATGACCAGAGGGAGATAAATTTCAATATACATAAGGGCAAATGTTTTTGTCTCTGTGCCTAAAAAAATGCTGAATTTTGTGTAGGGTAATCTGGTGCTCTTGTAAAGCACTCTGATGCCTTAAATAAATAAATAAAGACAGATAGATAGATAGTCCAAAGACTTTTGAGATATCTGTAATCTACCTTCAATAGGGGGAGTTCAAGTTAGCATAATACAACAGTTCAATAGCAAACAACAAAACTCTTACCACCGCCGTCCCATGTCTACCACTTTGAAGATGGATCAGTGTGTTATATGCTGTTACAAAAACCTCTGTGGTTACAGCTACAGGAAGACCTTGCCAGTTTTCATTTTTCACCTCCACTCTGAAGAAAGGGAGAGAACCACTTGTCCCTATGAGCTCAGACAGGACATATGTGCATGTTCCCTGGAAATCAAATCTCTGTCCATCAAAACTAGTGTAATGAGGATCTCCAGAGGCCTGGCATATACCATCTGGTAAAGCGTAGCAACCGTACACTCCTTTGATGCTGGTGCAGACCTCAGTGGATGCACAGGGGGAGCTTAAGCACTGGATTGTTCCTGTAGATCCATCACATTCACACAATGTCTCACAATTGCTTCCTTGCCGATAGGTCTGGCCTGCTTTGAGATATTGGCCATTGTAGGTGCAACCACACTGATTCGGGGGCACACACTCATCAGCACTGACGATGAAGCCGCTGTCACACTGGCATCCTTCTGCACACGGAGGAGCGCAGTTGGATGAAGAGTTAGGCACGGCACAGGACGAAGGACAAGAAGACCCACAGAGCTCATAGTGGCTGTTGCTAGGACACATGAGATCTGTAAAAATACAGTAATACAGTCATTTAATAAACATTCATCTAGCCTTTAGGACTGGGCATACTGGATTGCAACTTTAACCACAGACTGCTCCTTCCCTACTTCAGCTCCTACATGAATATATGTAATGGTCTGTGTGGGGCCTTATTCATTTGTGCTGCCAACAAGACACCAAGCTGCATCTTCTGGTTTGCATGCCTCAATCTCCAAAGCCTACCTTTCATTCTCTTCTACATCATGGGATGATTTCATTTATAGTATGAGCACCAGAAATACCATGAACAGAAATAGTAAATACGATTTAATACTTTGCACTATTGAGTTTCCAGGCAAGTAACATGATCTAGGAAACAAAATCCCCTTCCTTTGTCTTACAACAAGAGAAAAAAAGGCAAAATAAAAAGTGAGAGGGACTCTGAGAAAACTATTACAGTGAGTAGCTTATAAACAAACAAGGTAAACAAATCAGAGTTTGAGGATTTTTAATTGGTTATTAGACCTTTATCCTCTCTCTGAAATGCATGAGTAAACCAACCTTTTAACATCACGGGCTCACTAACCATCAAGCTGAATAAAATATGGACTTCCAGGACCCCGTAGTGACATTAAGGTCTCTTTCGCTGTACATGTTTCCAGAGCATGGTTTCATTTGAATTAAAAAAAACATTTGCCAGAACGTAGGGCCTGATTCACAAAGCTTTTTTTTCATGAGTATAGAGGGAACTTTCTGCTGGGTATTTAATCTTAACAATAAAAGTGTGCCAATGATGAGAGAGGAATGAGAGCATCATGAAGAAGATGCCAAGCAGCACTCACCACATCCTGTCAGGTTCCTCCAGGATAGAACGCGGAGACCACGGTTTTGGCACTCCTGGGTGTAACCTTGAAGACTGTCACACAAACTCTGTTTATCACCATCTGTGGCACACAAATCATAGACACAATTGTCTATGTAGGTGCCGGGATCCTCCAACCTATTGCAGCCCCTGAATGGCCCAGTGGGATCAGACATTATCCCACATGACTGTAGGGATCTGTACTGCGTTTGCAGGGTCAGGCTACACTGTGGCTGGCTGTTGGTATCCAAGCAGTGGAACTGGGGGTCATCCTCTTGCCAGCTGTTGCCAAATGCTCCTGCACTGGTAAGCAGGGTACCGTTGGGAGCCCTGAAATCATCACTCTTGTTGCCATCAAAGTCACCACAGAGGCCACAGAGAAGCCCTGAGTAGGCCAGGGGAACCGTGACAACCACACGTTGTCTCCAGTCATAGGTCACAGAGAGGCCAAAGTCTGTCTGCAGTTTAGCTGTAGACCCGCTCTTGACGACCTGGATCCTTCCTGACTGCAGATTAACTGGGAGGTTGACCAGCGATTCATTCAACTGAAACGAAAAACAACATGCAAATCTGTGAGGCTGCGCCTATCTGGGCATTCACATCGCAGCATTCCCTGAAAGTAGCACAAACTGACACAACCACACATGGTCTCATTAAAAACAGTCTCGCAAAACATATAATATGCACACTCTATGCTTGAGCACGTACCATATTAAGTAATTTCCCTCTTTAGTTGTAATACACATATGTGCTCAACCAAAGCCACGTTCAACTGAAATAATGGATCTGTTCTCTAAACTATGCCAGTATTCCTTAAACAATACCTTTGGTACAGTCAACCCCAACAAGAGGTTCAAGAGTTTCATGTAACACATACACCTTCGCTCATAAATAAAAAGGCCAGCATGCTCTTGCAGAGGCCGCCCCCGAAGGGTCTGCGCAATTAACAGCCACTGGGGACCCATAAAATCCAGTTTGGGCGCGTCAGCGTGCCCGGAGTCAAAGAGGGCAAGGGGGGCGGCCCCCACCTCCCTCAAGACCGAGCTCGCCAAGAAAAGGGCGCCGAAACACCTGGCCAATGGGGGGGGGGCAGCTATTGGCTTGAACCCCCAATGGGGGAAGCCGCCGCCATAACGAGGGAGCTTGGGAGGATTATAAGACACCGATCCACCAGCACAATTCATGTATTCTACCTCAGGGAGGTGGGGAGCGGTGTCACGATGATCACGAAACGACAACCTTAACCTTTGCCATCCTGGAAGTATCGCCGGTTCATTGCTGTGTTGACGAAACTGAGGACTTACCGGCTCTGCCAGAATCGGCTCCTTGAGCTCCTGGGCCTACTGGTGGCGGATCGGAGCTCCCTGCTCCCGAGTGCATCCGGCGGTGCCGTGCTCCTGCCTCCTGGGGTCTGCACTGCAGCAGAGCTTGGAGCTGCAGAGAAGGCAAGGTGAGGCGAGTCGGCTGAGCGACAAGTTGGATGTTCTCCTCCAGATGCTAGAGGTGGGTTCAGCTCCTAATCGCGAGGTGGGCAAGGTGAGACGAGGCTGCGGCGCAACGTGGTGATGCCACAGAGCGAGACCAAGGTGTTTCCCCGCCCTCGCACTTGGACAGGGTCCAGCAAGCGGCGGGAGCAAGCAAACGGGGCAGGCAAGAGGCGGGAAAGAAGCAGAGCTCCCACCCCCCGAGCACTGAGCAGGAGAGCTAGACCAGTGCGAGGTGACCACCCCTCCGAGCGTGGTGTGGGGGAGATGCGGGACTGCGAGCAGGCGCGCGGCCTGCCTGGAACTAACTAACCAACGTGAGGCCCCCCCTCCTGCGTGTTTAAAGGGAGACTGTGTTTAAAGGAGACTTCCAACTTTGCAAAACAAAACAAAAAAAAAAGAAAAAGAGGAAGAAAAGGGGTTGAAAAAGGAAATAAGGAACAGCCTGCCTGAAACTAACCAAGGGAGGCCATGCCCTCCCTGCATGTTTAAAGTGAGACTCTGAGTTTAAAGGAGACTTCCACCCTTGCAAAAAAAAAAATAAGAGGAAGAAAAGGGGCTGAAAAAAAAATAAGGAACAGGGATAAGGAAGTGCTGCCCAATAACTGGCGGTCCTGCTGCTATAAATCATGGACCAAGCAAGTTCACTACACAAGGGGCTGGGGACATCCCAATCAGAGAGTCGCGACCCAGCCTCTCCTAGCCCAAAGAACAGGTTTTGTGCATATGGTGAGCAGCAGCACCCCGCAGAGCCCGGCAGCAGGGGCAAAAGCACCTCAAGGAACTATGCAAGGGGCTGGGGACAGCCCGGTCCGAGGGTGACGTGACCCAGCCTCTCCTAGCTCAAAGACCAGGTTTTGTTGCCTACGGTGAGTGGCAGCACCCCACAGATCCCACAGCAGGGTCAAAAGCACCTCAAAGAACTATGCAAGGGGCTTGTGACAGCCCGATCGAGTGGCGACATGACCCAGCCCTTCACAGCAAGCGGCATTCCTAGCCACCTAACGCTACGCAAATAGTATGGAGAAACAGAGCGCCAACCAGTGGCCAGGGGAGCTGGGAGAGCTCTTGCTACAGATAAGGGCTGCATCTGAGGTGCACAGGACAAGCTGGCTGCAGGCACACCCAGACAAGGATGCCAGCGAGGAGCCAAGCAATCAGCAGACAGAGGGCCGAGAGATAGCAATGGCCGGCCAGCAACCAGGAAGCGGCAGAGGCCTTCTGAGAAAGCACCGAAGATGACAGTCATGAAGAAAGGACTCAAGAGGGCGGACCCACCGCCTGCAGCCATCCCGGCGATGGGGGGGGCGCAACGGCGAAGCCAACACAGCAACAAGTGGTGAGCATATTGGCGCAATACTGCAGGAGTGTTTGAAATCCATTGCCCCTTTGTTGTTCAACGGCTTAAGCACACAGGGTCAGGTCTCAACAGACACACAGCCGAAGGGGGGGTATTGGGGCTCCCATGGCACCTAGTGGATCCAGGGCACTCACGGCTGGAGCGCTTGCAAGGGCAACAGGAGGGGCGCGCTAGCGATATCAGCAGATCCGGGCAATTAAGCAGCCAGGTGGCACAGGGGTTAAGCGGGGCACTGGTGTTCCCCATAACAGCATGGGACAGTGCCAGCAGGGCAAGCAACACAACACGGGTAGGTCAAACCCCAGAGGCATATGCAAGGCCATCACCCGGGCAGCCATCAATGATCACTAGAGCCACAGGTTTGGCAAGCCTCATTCCTTTGCCAGTAAAGGAAAGGATATGGAGGAAGGAATTTATTGGCATCTTTTCATTATTGGAGATACAGTTGGACGGGTTGGAACTGACCACATGCGATAAAGAGGAGGAAAGGAGGGAAAGGCGAAGGGTGAGGAAAGAAAGGAATTTCAATAACTGGTTGGATGCATTCAGAATTATGGCATGCATTATCGTAGAAAAATTCCCACACTGTGGAGCGGACCTCTGGCTGTACAAGGCTAACATACACATGAACATAGACCATTCCCAGGGGAGGCATGGTTGGAATACGACAAAGGTTTTAGATTAAAAATGCAAACACACCCCGAAATGGAATAGAACAAGGAGGATGTGTCCGCGTTCATCCACAAAATGTTGGTAGCAAAGGAGGTTCAGGACATGGTCAGGGAAGCGCGAGCATCCTTTCGGAACAAACCTTATAAGGGGCGGGGCAAGTCATTTCACAGACCCAAATCACACACCTGGAAACCCTCACCCACCAGCGGATTGGCAGCCATCTGTTGGAAATATGAATCCAACGAGTGCACATGGGAAACTTCTTGCAAGTTCCAACACATATGCTCAGTCTGCGGGGGACACACCCAGCATCAGGTTGCAGGCAAGGCAAACAGCAGGGGGAGAAGAAAGAGAAGAAGAAGAAGCACTAGCAAGGACCCAGAGGGAGCGGGGGGCCCCAAAGAAAAGGAATCGTTTTCAGCTATCCAGGTCCCCCATCAACACACACTGGCTCAGGAGGCTAGCCAACAGATACCACAACAAAAAAGATGAAGCATTGTTAGTAAAAGGTTTTGAGGAGGGAGTTGTGATTCCGTTCAAAGGCCCCTTGCCCAAAGGCAGTGTGAAGAACTTGAAATCAGCACTGGGGCACCCAGAGGTGGTTCTCCAAAAAATAGATAAAGAGATGAAACTTGGAAGGATCGAGGGCCCTCTGCCCTCCCCTCCGCCTAAATGATTGGTGATCTCCATCTTGGGGGTGGTATCTAAGAAAAAGGCAGGTCAGTTAAGGCTTATTCACCACCTATCATTTCCCGAGGGCATGTCGGTTAACGACGGGATCAGCCCAGAAGCCTGGTCAGTGGCCTATGCGACGGTGGACGATGCCGTGGGTTTGGTAAGAGCGAAAGGGCACAGTGCCCTCATGGCAAAGGTGAACAATGAGTCAGCATTCCGCCTTCTTCCAGTGCACCCAGATAGCTTCCACTTGCTAGGCTTTCAATGGGAAGGGGCAACCTATGGGGTGCTCCGTGTCCTGTGCGTATTTTGAGCAATTTAGCACCTTCTTAGAGTGGGCCTTGCACAACTGCCACCCCAAAGGGGGCAAATTACACTACCTCGATGACTTCCTGTTTGTAGGGCAGGCCAGGTCCACAGAATGCAGGGACACCCTGCCCGCTTTCCAGGCCCTAGCCGAGGACGTGAAGGTACCCCTAGCGGGGGGAAAAACGGTGGGCCCTACAACTAAGCTCACTTTTCTGGGGATCGAACTAGAATCGGTGGCAGGAACATCCAGACTCCCTGAAGACAAGGTGAGGGAATTTAGGGCGGAGATAAGGTCTATGTGTGGTAGGGAAAAGGCAACCCTCTGTGAGCTCCAGAGGGTGATTGGTAAACTCGACTTTGCATTAAGAGTAATCCCAGCGGGCAGGGTCTTCGCCAGGCACCTAACACAGCTGACAGCTGGGCTCATGGAGAAACACCACCACGTCAGGCTGGGGTCAAATGGGATCTGGCCATGTGGGATACTTTTCTGGCAGACTTCAATGGGCTGCTAATATGGTTGACATCCATGCAGATAGTCTTGCTCACAGACACGGCAGGTAGCAGCGGGTTTGGGGCTGTCCTGGGAGATAAGTGTTGTGCTGGGCAGTGGCCAAGACACTGGCATGAGCTAGGTATCACCGGCAACATCACATTCCTGGAGCTGTTCCCCATTGTGGTGGCGCTGGTGGTCTGGGAATAGAAACTGAGAAACATGAAGTTAACACTTTGATCATACAACAAAGGGGTGGTGCAGGCGATTGATAAGGGCACGGCCAGGTGCCCTGACATACTGAGATTAATGCATAACTTGGTTAAAGTGCAGCTAGAAGGGAACATAAAGCTGAAGGCATGCCACGTACCTGGGAAGGCAAACACAGTGGCAGACGCACTCTATCGAGCACAGTTGAGCAGATTTTGGGAACTGGCCCCAAGGGCGCAGGAGAATATGACCCCCTTCCCAGAGGAGTTCTGGGCCCTGGCAGGATGGACTTGCTGGTACTAGTCAACCAAGCCCTCATCCCGGGGGCGGCCAGGTGCTACAGGAAATACAAAGGAACTGTGATGCAGGTGGGGGGGGGCTCTAGTCTCTGGGAGACACAGGCGAGACAACTAAGGCAGTGGAGCATTTTATACAATGGGCATTCATGGGGAAAAAGTCAAAATCTTGGGCGCAGGCTCACCTGTCTGCCATAGCACACTTTTCAAAGATAATTACAGGGTGCGAACCCAACACCACCCATTACATCAGAGCAGCAATGAAGGGATGAAAACACACAGAGGGAGAGAAACATGACACCTGGTGTCCCATAGGCTCTTAGAAATTTACCCTGCTCATGGACGCACTGGGGGAGTGGCAAGAGACACATTTGAAGTAACACTGTTCAGGGCGGCATTCGCGAAAGCATTCTTTGGGGCATTTAGGGTCAGCGAACTTGTGGCCCCTGCAAGGAGTGCCCCAGCAGTAAGATGCCTGCAGGCAGCCGATGTCAAGATAGGAGTTTCCTATGTAGAGCTGCTGCTCAGAACATCAAAAACAGATCAGGCAGGCAAAGGGGTGCTGGTGCGGCTGGATTGCATCAGCGACTCCAGGTACTGTGCAGTATGCTGTCTCTTGGCCTACATGGCAATACGCCCCGCAGGGCATGGCCCCCTATTTAGGCATTGGGATGGGAACCTCATAAGTAAATTTCAATTCACAGCGGTCATGCGCCAGGCCCTGGACAGGGCTCCCGACGGCCGCCTTAGGATCATATTCCTTTAGGATTGGGGCAGCAACATCTGCTGCTCAACTGGGGATGTCAGAGGCGGGAATCAAGGCCGTGGGCAGGTGGTGGTCTACAGCCTACAGGACATACGTGAGGCACCAGCTATTATAAAAAAAAAAAAAAAAAAGAAGGGCATGTGATCAATGTGCCACCTGACAATGTGATTGTTGCCTCAGCATGAAGGTGTCCTCGGCTGGTGTGAGTGGTAGGCCACTCATATGTCTCCCGAATGCAAACCTGTTGGCTATGAGGAGGCCACAAGCAGAGGAGCAGACCAGTCAACACGTGTGTTCGGTGGTGGGGCCACCCGGGAGTGAAATGGAAGCAGCTTTCAGCAACACTAGAGGGATTGCAGGCGGCAGCCGCATGGCATCCTGACATCTTGATAATCCATCGGGGGTAACGACCTTGCACAGTTAGGGAGGAAAGATCTCCTCTGCACCATCCAGGCTTACCTGACCGAGATGGCCAGGGGTTTTGGTAACACCACCATCATATGGTCTGAATTGATAACCAGGTTGTTTTGGCGAGGAGCACAGTCACATAAGGCAAGCCAAAACTCGAGGAGGAAACTAAACATTGCGGTGACCAGATTTTGCCAGATCAATGGCCTGGAAAGCATCAGGCATGACCATCAACCCTGGGCGCCCGGAGCTTTATGCACAAGACAGGGTGCACCTGTCAGAAGAAGGGATGCAAGTGTTTTAGGCCAACCTATGGGAGAAATGGCGCTGGCCGGCTGCACATAAAAAATAAAAAAAATAGGAAGAAACAGGGGGAGCCGCTGGGAGACGTAAGCCTCCCTTGCGACATGGCAGATAAGGGGGTACAGTTGTTGGTTATGGAGCACACCGACAGGGCAGTGTGTAGGAGGGGGGCCACTCACTTGGGGATGCCTTACAGCAGGGTGAATAGGCCGGAAAAGGGGGTAGCAAATGGAGGTGGCACTCGCAGCCCAGAACCGCCAGTTGGCAGGGCACAAAAGGAACAAACAAGGTAGCGAGTTGGGGCATAACTCCACGGAGAGGCTACCCCCACACTCAATCAGCGTGAAAAAGAACGGAACACTTTATGACCGGCAGGAATGATTTATGACCCCAGTAATGGGGCGGGATAACGAACTGTCACAGGATGATTTATGACCTGTAAGATGAGAAAATGATTTATGATACTAATGTTGACAGTCCAAGATGATGATTTATGGCCAGGGTCATAAAGTTATGACCAGGGCTTTGTATTACAAAAGTTAACGTTATGTCATGCAAATAAAAACGGCGGCCAACATCGATCACAACATAACGTGTGTTGGCTAATTCATTGCAAGAGCAAAGCTAAGGGTTGCATGTCATTTGGAGTGGGCACAGTGCGGGGGTTATTGCCGAGGCTGCCACCGGAGGGGGCCTCACAGGCCAGCGCCATACAGCCACCGGGGACCCGAAAAATCCCATTTGGGCATTTCAGCCCGCCTGGAGACTAAGGGGTGAGGGGGGCAGCCCCAACCCTCCTCAAGAGCGAGCGCACCAAGAAAAGGGTGCCGAAACACATGGCCAATGGGGGGGCCAGGTATTAGTTCGAACCCCCCAATGGGGGAAGCCGCCACCGTAACGAGGGGATTTGGGGGGATTATAAGGCACTGCTCCACCATCACAATTCATGTATTCTACCTTGGGGAGCGGTGCCACACGATCACGAAACCCACCTACCCACACCTAAGGAACATATACATATATAAGGAACAGCAGCGTCACAGTGCTGGACAACAGGCAAGGCAGATAAGGGATGTACAGTTGTTGGTTAGGAGCACACCGACAGGGTGGTGTGTAGGAGGAGGGCCACTCACTTGTGGATGCCTTACGGCAGGGTGAGTAGGCCAGAAAAGGGGGCAGCAAACAGAGACTGCACTCGCAGCCCAGACCCGCCGGATGGCAGAGCACAAAAGGGACAAACAAGGTAGCGAGTTGGGGCCTAACTCCGTGGAGAGGCTAACCACACACGCAATCAGTGTGAAAACCAACTGAACACTTTATGACCCCCAAAACCGGCAGGAATGATTTATGACCCCAGTAATGGGGCAGGATAACGAACTGTCACAGGATGATTTATGACCTGTAAGATGAGAAAATGATTTATGATACTAATGTTGACAGTCCATGATGATGATTTATAGCCAGGGTCATAAAGTTATGACCAGGGCTTTGTATTACGAGAGCTAATGTTATGTCATGCAAATAAAAACTGCGGCCAACATCGACCACAACATAACAATGCATGTTGGCTAATTCATTGCAAGAGCAAATGGTAAGGGTTGCATGTCATTTGGAGTGGGCACAGTGCGGGGGTTATTGTGAACACAATAAAGCTCCCATTTGGAGTCACTTGCATTAATGAATGCCTAATAAATTGTAATACACATATAATTTACAGCTTCAATTATATTCCAGTCTGAACATTTATTTTGAATAACCTCTGGTAAAGAGAAAAACACATGGCTGTGTATAGAGTGTATGGGTTAGCTCCTCACCTGCACTTTATTGTTCTGACCGACAACTATCGATATCAGCTCGGTATAGACTCTGATTTCCACAGATCGTGTCCAGGCCACACTGGTGGATGTCCGGTGTTCATTAACAACTTTGATACTAAAGTCTGATAGATTTCCAGCAGCTCCACAATACCTGCTGAGTGTGGTCTTACAGGTTCCTTGGTAGTCAAATAGGAGTCCATCAAATGAGCTGTAGTGGGGATCCCCTGATGCAGTACAGATCCCATAGGGTGCTGGGTAGCAGCCTCTTACACCATCCACAATTTTACATTCATGCAGAGAACTGCAGCCGTAATCTTCGCACACCATGTCCTGGGCTGCATCTCTGCAGGTGCATTTTTGGCTGCAGGTGTTCGTCACAATGACCACGTCCCCCAGGTTGTAGTACTGACCATTCATTCTGCAGCCACACATGTTGATAGGAACACAGTCACCACCGCTCAAGATGTAGCCGCTGTTGCAGAAGCATCCTTCTTGGCATGGCAGGGTGCAGTACAGATTGGAAGTGGAATCAGAGCAGGTGGATGGGCAAGCCGTGCCACAGGTCTGGTACATACTGTTGGCAGGACAGGAGGCTCCTGTAAGATAAAACAAATGCAGTATGGCACAGATGTTTTTCTCTAAGTGAACATAAGAAAGTCCCATCCCATGTAGTTGAACTGTAATAATTAATTTAACAACTGATTTCATTGCCACGTAGTGGCTGACAATATGGCCATTAACTAAACCGATCAGTTGCCCATATATACACACACGCATTACACTCAGTAGAAACTGTGATAGTAGATTCTCCTTCCGTGGGTTGTGCCACATTTTCAATACAAAATGTTTTGTTTTGCTCAGAAATGGTAAAAAAAAGAACTAACAAATATCCCATAAACAACTCAGCTCATATCCAACATGGCACAAATAGCCCATTGTTACTGATATATATTTAAAAATGTTGACTTTTTGCAATTAAAGAACCTCCTTCTTACCCATCTGGTTATCACTTACCACAAAATCCAGAGCTTCGCCATTGCCCAACTGCGATGTTTAATGCCTGGCATCGCTCAGTGTAGGCCTGCAAAGCATTGCACAGGGTGGACTGATTCCCTCCGGTGGCGCAGAGATCATAAATGCAGCCAGACACAAAGGTCTCCGGAGACAGAACTGGAATACAAGACGCAAAGGCACCTGTGGTGAGCCTCATCAAGCCGCAGGAGGTGCTGCCACTGTACAGAGTCTGGGTTTGGCTGGTGCATGTGGGCTCCGTATAGTCATCGCTACAAAGAGCATCGTTGTCTGGCACCTTCCAGCTCTTGCCAAAGAGCGCCTCAGTGGACGCCTGAGTACCGCTCGGGGTCATGAAGTCATCCGAAGGATTGCTGTTCAAATTCCCGCAAAGACCACACGTGGAGTTCGCGTAGTTGGGCAGAAGGGTGACTGTTGTGTGGGAAAAGCCATCGTAGGTCACAACCAGGCCAAAGTCTGTGCTGACGGTCACCGAGAACCCGGAATGATAAGCCTTTAGGTTTCCACCAAGAAGGGTCACCGGAAGACGAACTTTAATGCCATTTAGCTAAAAGTTAACAGAAACAATGTTTAAGAAGCATAAGGAAACAAGGCAGCGTGAGATAGTTAAGTGACACTTCTACGCACTATTAAACATGGGCGGGATAGATCATTTATCAATTAATTTTCCAAACACATGAGAGAAAAACTGTCAATTCCATATAAAAATAATCTCAATTCACACAACATTCCCCTTGCACGATCAGGTTGTCTATGGAAAAGCCACATAGGAACAGGGCACAAGTCCTATAAAAAGAAGTGGGGGGACTGACCAAGTTGCAGGCAGTATGCAAGTGACATCATGACGTGTGCAACACCACACATGACGTCACGACGCATGACATCTCACATGACATCACAGGAAGTGACCTCACTGGAAGACTCTGCATTAGGATCAGTAGCGATATAGAATAAATAAATTAGCACTATTTATACTGTTATTTGCGTAAATACTGGGACAGACCATCTCATCTGAACAGTGCGTGCACTTATATACAGGGACTGAAAAAAGTAAAAAGCATGCAACTCTTACGTATCTGTGAAGAGATAAGCTGTGTGCTTTTGTTTCCTCTCCGTTGCATTTGCATTTAAGTGAGAGGTTCCAGGATGCCTCCTGTCCGACAATCGATCAAAAGGAGGCCTGATGGCCCCTTAACTTCTGCCTTTATCTTTGGCAAGGCTGGAGGTGGAAAAAAAGCCCCCTAACTGCCTGCACGTTGCTGCTGTGAATGAAAAGCAGATAACGTTCAGGAGCTGCTGAACGTGTCCCGGTGTCTGAAAATGACACTGGGACAAGTTCAACATATTTCTGTGGGGCCCAACTTCTTGGCAGGGGGACGGCGTCCACCCTGTGAAAAGAGTGGGTGGATGCTGTGTACCGCCGACTCGTGCCCTGCATAGGAATATTGACCTTTCAGACATGAGCCACATGACTGTAGTTCAGGTGTGTGCTGCTGGAAGAATGGAAAGCCTAGGTGGCAGTCCCAGCTCTGCTGCAACCCCTGGTGTGACTATGGGAGTGGGAAGACGTCCATCTGTCTGCAAGTAAAAGAGAGCTAAGGAGGCACCAAGTCAGCCAGGTAGGCTAGATTGACACTTTCTTCCTAAAAACAGGACACAAGTCGGTGGTACGCGCTGGTAGACGGCATACACCCGCTATTTTCATAACGCTGCCCACCCGGCAAGCAGTAGGCCACACTGAAATATGCTAAAGTCGTCCCGGTGCAATTTTAAGACACCAGGGTGGTGAGGTGGCTCTGTTAAGTTAAATTTCAGTGGGCACAAAACAAAGGGCAAACTTTAAGGGCCGTCAGGCCTTTATTTGTTCCACTATCCTGGCTGTGAGCTATCTGAGCCTCCCACCTAGGTGCAAATGCAATGGAGGGAAACAAAGGCTCATAGCTTGCTATTACTTCATAGGAACCTAAAAGAGGCATGCTATTGTTTTTGTTCAGTGCCTGTTTATAAGAGATATTCATGCCCTGTAAGAATGTCAGATGTGTTGGTCTGTCCCAGTATTTTCACAAATACCAATTTAAATACCACTGTTTTGTTTTATTTGTTTTATAGCGCTACTCATCCCATTGCACAGTCTCAGAGCGCTTTACATCACACAAACACGTTATACATAGTCAATAAATCATGGTGTAGGAGTCACATGTCCTTAATAGTTCACTATGCTATATTAGAAGCATTACATCTTAGGAACTGCAAGTAACAAAAGAATCTCTGTGTCAAAAGCAGTAACCCACTTACCTAGCTGCATACAATAAAAATCTCTTATCTGCATAATACATAATGTGCTTTGCAGGAGACATATTAACCCTCTATGCTACTTTGATTTAAACCTGGGACTACAGAAAACAGATTTCTCCAGCAAATGTATTACCCTCCAAAGTTAGCTTTCCATTATTCTTGTTCATTGGGATTTTCTGGGCACACAATCATCACTGCAGAGGTACCTTAAACCCGTAAGATATTTCAAAATGCAGATTTTCCAACTGATTGGGCAGAATACATTTGCTCCCACGTTTCTCCTTGTTGCCAATTTCTTTGTGGCTGAGTTTTTAAAAATAAATGTATAAGTTGAGGCTCACACTTTGCGTAGGGGTTGCGTCACTTTTTTGGCACAACCCCAATACAAAATCTAATTTGTTAAATTTTGTAATGTGCTCAAATGTACTCATGATTGACCTGTGAAACATGTGTGAGGTGTTAAGATCTGATGTCACTTCCTTTGACGTCATAGGTTGTGATGTCACTTCCTGTATTGTCCCTTGCTGTGATGCCACCCAGTGATGTTGCGCTACAATGTCACTTGCATACTGCATAACTTGGTTAGTCCCGCCACTTCTTTTTTTAGGACTTGTGCCCTGCCTAAAAGGATTCATTGTTGTATTTGGAGAAGTAAGTATGTGGTGTTAGCTGGTGATTGAGGAGCAGAATGGACCAGAGAGCATCATGGGAAGGTACAAAACAGCAAACTTTCCAGATAAAAGTTGAGTTAGAAAGTAGTGCAAAGGTTCAGAGGGTTATGTTACATGTTTCAGTAGCTCCCATGGTGACTATGGGTTGACTTACATAGACTTCCCCACTCAGGCCTTGGCTCATGACGATTTCATTGCTGTATGTCACCACGCGCACAAGCTTGACCCACGACACTTCTGCATTTCCACGGTTCTCGTTCTTGGCCTCGACGCGGAAGTAGGTGAGGTTGGAGTTGTTGCGGCACAAGTGGGAGATAAGGTAGGTGCACGTGCCCTGGAAATTGAAGTAGCGCCCATCAAACGAGGTGAAGTGAGGATCCCCGGAGGCCAGGCAGGTCTTCTTGCCTGTGGCCTGGCAGCTGTAGTAATTTGCTATGGGCTTGCAGGTTTCATAGGACACGCAGGGTTGTTTCTCACAAGTGATTATGCCGGTGTTTAGACACTGGCATTTGAACTGGCACAAGGTGGTGTTCCAAAAGGTTGTGCCTGCTGTGAGGAAAGCCCCTGGAATAGAATGAGAATGAGACATATTAACAATAAATAAAGTCTCTGCGTCCTGTCTGACATTTCAGTAAAATTGACCGGATGTTGTGTTGTGTGGATAGTCAGTGAGCTGCTCTCCTGCGAACTTGGCCTTTGTATTACCTTTTCACTAATACAAGTCACACTTTCACCAGAAGACTGTGGGGCTTATTTACAAGCTCCTTGCGCCGCTCGTACGTCACTTTTCCCCATATTAAATGTGACGCACCGGCGGTGCAAGGGGCTTGTAAATAAACCCCTGTGTTTGTACAAAGCCTTTTCCAGATATACAACCGATTGTGTACACTGTGCATACCGCAAAGTATCCTCTATGTGACCTTATATCTGTAGAAACTGTACAGCACCAGATTTACAAAGGTTTTTTTTTATCATTAAAGTGTTTTTGCAATCAAAAATGGCAGGAATTACCATTATTGACATATATTGACAAAAGGGGGTCTGAGTGTTAACCATTCATGTACTCCTGTGTATTTACTACCTTACATTGGCATGGTATCATACACAAATAAATCTCACACCGTGGACAGTGAGTGGGCTGTGCAAGGAATTGTTTGCCTTGAAAATTTGTGAAAGCCGAAAACCTCATTTGTGGCCATTCAAAATCTATTTTCTGACTCTTTTAAAACCCTGAAACTCAAGGGAGGGAGTAAATCTTTTTCAAGAGTGATAAGAGAACAGAACATTCCAAACTTCATTGGGGTGCAGGTGGAGGTGCTTCTCCACGTGGCAAAAAGGGTTCTAAACCGAGTAGTTTGGAAAAGAAAACGTGTACACTTGCATAGCGGCGCTGCCTTCCTACAATGTAGAACTGTGCATACAGTTCTGCACTGGGAAAATACCAGTACAGAACCGGGGAAAGGACTACACTTAGAAAACAAATGGAAGTCACGTGACTTTCTCAGGGGTACGACTCGAAAGATGAAAGTGGCGTATCTCTCCAGGCGTACTCCTAGAACGTTTGGAGAATAGGCCAAAGTAGGACATTTGCATCCGCGCACAGTAATAAATGTACGGATGAAAATGTGTGCATGAGGCATGGCCAACTGCACCAATGCATGCAAGGTTTTCCATTAGGAGGTAAGTGGAAGTTTGAAGACCTAAAGAAAAGGATTTAGAGGAGTTTCATCATTTCATATTATTTTTTCCTCCTGTTTACCCTGTTGTCATGCACCCCCTCCATGTAAATGCCGTCTTCATGCACTACACAAGACACCCAAAGATATCAAACACCAATGAAGAAGCCTGCCTCCACCACCTAAACTCCCTTGTTCCTCCATGTGCCACACAAACTCCCTCTGTCCCTCTGATATGCACCTTACATGCGCTTCTTTTTACGAGCATCTTGAATATTATCTGTTTCAGCCATTATTTCTGTCACCATCCAAGGTACAGCACTTCATGGCTTTGGGGCTACAATCTGGGTTGATATACAGCTTGTATCTACATTCATACAGTGGAACTAATCTTACAAAATCTAAGACCACCCTTTTACTGTCACTACCTGTGTCCGCCATCTTGAGGGGAATGAACTGCGGCTAACCTACTTAGGTAAAATGGAAATTTGCCAGCCGGAGCGCTCCACATTTACTTAAAAGAGCAGTTTTTCAAGCTATTTGCAATGATTTGGTGCTGCCAGTGGGTGGCGTCCTAACACTGCTACCTTCCCTCATCTTAATAAAGTTACAAGTCTGCAACCCTTTGCCATGTGCTATGTGATATGTAAGGTAAGTACACTTAAACCAGCTGATAGAAGCTGTCTCACCATTATGCACGCATCCGCCCGCACTCTGGAAGGTGTCCACTCGGAACGCCCACACTCCTGGGGTGTTGACATTACTTGTAGATGCAACATTTAAGATGTCCGCTGTCCTTGATCCTGGGATACTGAAGTAATGGGAGGAGCCTCCACTGTTAAAGCCAGCCTGTGGGGGGGGAGGGCAGGAAAGCAATCAGTCATCACAAGCACATCGGATTTATGCAATGGCCGAATCCTGCTTTGCTGGTAATTGAGGTTTTGCCAAAACATTGCCAAGATTCTTATGAGTAAGGCAGGCAGAGATAAAACAATATTAGAGCCATTTAATAAGGTTCCCAACATAAAACAAAAAACAAAGTTAATCTATTAGTGGTGAACTAAGATGCAAAGGACAATGAAATTAGATTATTTTTTTTAACTTTGCAATGGTACAGGTTTGTGAAAACTGTCCTGTACATAACACAATGGCATTTGTAGTATTTTGAATTCTATGCGCCGGCACAGTCGTGATCAGTGGACTCCCCACCAGCGTACGGATAATGGTCCAGGAGCACTCCTTATGTGCGGACATTAACAAGCATTTGCAATGCAATAGAACTCGCCTTTGGGACATTGTACGTATTTAGCTATGCAGCACATTATTGTGGGTAGAACAACATTTACTGTTGTACTGTGCATGAAGCAGAGAAAAGGGTGCAGGACCAGTGGCGGCCGACACAGGTAAGAGCAGTGGGGTGTGGGGTGGGCAAGTCGACAGACGACAGGTTAGCTAAAATGAAATAAAAATAAAGAAAACCACTTAGCTTGCGCTGGCTGCACCGCCGACTCAGCTATGCGGCGAGCGCAAGGAAGGGGTTTTATTTATTGTTTTATTTCATTTTAACTAACCCGGCATCTGTCGACTTCCCTCCAACTTCTCCCCACCCCTCTTATCTGTGCCGGCCGCCACTGTGCAGTACACTGAGAAGCATCTATTCTTTCCTCGGATGACCAGCGCCTAAAGGTCACTTGTTTGAGACAGGTGCTAAAGAAATTTACTCATAATCTCACTCAATAAAAATGCAATTTTCAAAAATTAATACAAGCATTTAGAAACATTCAGTCAGTTACAGATCATAAAGTAATGAACAAGTGGGCGTACATGCCGGGGCGGAACTATATTTAGTGCATCAGGTGCAGTAGCACCGGGAACCAGCAATCTTAGACGGCATCTGAATTCCGGTTATGGCTTTATTTTTATATCCCACCAGTTGAGCGGGCGCGGGTCATTCAGTGACACCAGCAGCCCCAACAACAGCGAGCAACCACTTTCGGTTGCACAACATCGAGCATCCAAAATAGAAACAGAAGAAAGACTGGCTCTTACTGGCAAACAAAAGTGAGGGGAGGGAGCATGGCAGGCACCATTTTATACTTCAGTAACAGTGTATTTAATGTGGAGAACCACCAGACACTGTAATGTTTACTCTTTCCATAAAATATATATTAAATATACGTTTTTCAACAGAAATAGGGCAAATGCTTAATCCCTTCTATGCTCATGATGGAGTGGTACCGTCATGAGCCACGGTGGGCGTGTGCTCATGACGGAACCGCTCCGTCATGGCACCCACCCATGGGGGAAGCACTGGCGCTCCCCCCATGGGCAGACCATCTAGCCCCCACAAAGGGGGATGGCAGTGGAAGAGTTTCCGCTGCCACCCCGACCCCCCCCGGGCAATCCCATGACATCAGCGTGCACAGTGCGTGCCGACGTTGTTAACGCCGGATTCTTATCTTATCATAGATCTATCTAAAAATCCTAGGCCGACTGGACCTTTGTTACCTGCTTAAAAGTGTAAAGGGGAGAAACCAATTATTCACGATACATTCCCATTTAACAAATCTAGACTCACGAAAGGACCACTGACTCCGAATTCAAATTTAGGGGTT
Organism: Calotriton arnoldi; assembly: GCA_963921515.1. Lineage (NCBI taxonomy): Eukaryota > Metazoa > Chordata > Amphibia > Caudata > Salamandridae > Calotriton > Calotriton arnoldi. Next base: position 690,623 of record CAWUFW010008064.1, read on the forward strand.
TTATTACCAAGCCAAGAATAACTGAACATACAAGCACCTCATGACGAGGTTAAAGAAATATATGGGCACTAATACAAAATTCATCCTACGCACCAATCTAATTCGATGAAGCATAACATTTATGATCAACTCCAATAGTATTAGGCAAGCAATGACTGCGCCAATCTCTAAATTAGTCTTCATTAATTCCTGAAAAGGATTCGTTAATCTGTCCCTACACTACAACTACGATGACATCCCTACTCCGCATTTCCCAGGCAAAGTCAAGAAAAGGTGTCAGCTCGTGAAGACTTCCTAAGAAGCACACTCATGTTGCATGGGTCAGTAGACAAAACTACCAAACTCTCTCTAAGTTTCCTTCCTCAAGATCGATTCCTCCTTCTGCCCTCTAACCTCTCTCTCTGCTCGCATCTCCCTCTCTTCTCTCTGCTCTTCCCTCGGGGCACTGTCCCTAATACAAAACCCAAATTCAATAGAACACGCCTCTGAAACGCCTCTTCTGGCCAAGCACCTTCCAAAGGTAGTTTTCCACAGAAACCTGTATTCTTCCATTGACCGTTGAAATGTCCTTGGGTCCCAGGCTTTCTCCAATTATCCACATTCCACGCTACATTGTAGCCGCACTCCTCCATACCTAACTCCTAAAACAAAAGGCATCAGTCTAACTAACGAAGTCGATGTCCTTGCACCTGCAACAAAAACATGAGAAAGGAACAACCTTGCACGCACACAATTTCGCTGACTACCTCTAAATGAGAGCTCGTCCAGGAAAATACATTTCAGGCCTACAAATCCAGCTAACCATAAGAAATACGAATAGGCCTTTCATAACGAAAACATAAATGAGGCCTTTACACATCAATGCTACCTTAATAAATATTACATTGCAACCACTATACCTCATCACAATGAAACACAATTAATCATTTCTATGTATGCAACTCTAATATGATGCACATTTAAATCTAATACATTAAACAATTGCAATAAAAGATTATATAAACACATTTAAATGCCGCTTCCCTTCTTCTCTACATAATTTCTAACATTACATTTACACATTTCGTTATTACTTAGAATTCTAATAATCAGTTTTAATACCACGCAACATATAGGTACATATATATACGGGTGCGGACTAACCATGATTATGATGCACCCCTACAATTTTCAGAACATCATGACGCTCTATCAACGTCATCAGGAGCAGCCGGATGCGCCGGGAGCCATTTGATTCCAGGCGTCCAGCAGGAAACAGGTAAGTTTGCTTGCTCTGGTGGGGCAGGAGGGGGCAGATCTTGATGCATTGAGGCTTCGGGGGAGAGAAAAGAGTTTTTCCTCTCCCATGATGTCTCAATGCAGGGCATTTCTGCTGCACGATCGTGCATGGCGTCGCAATCGTGCAACAGGAATGCCCCCACTAGGCACCAGAGATTTCTTTTTCTGTAAAAGGAAGTGACCCCTTGGGCAAGGGTTGCTTCCTAAAGGGGCACAATATATTTTAGACTTTTCTGCCCCCCCCGGGGATAGATCGGACGGGTTTTTTGGCCGGCAGAAAAACCCACTAAAGCCAGGGATTTATTAATAATAGGATTGGGGGCGCTCCCTTGGGCAAGGATCGCACCCCATTTGTTTTGGGCACTAGTGGCTGTTTTCTGCTTCCCCTGGGGTCAGTTTGGCCCATTTTTTAGGCCAATCTTCCCCCAGGGGGGGCAGAAAACAGCCACAATCACTGAATCCAGTGATTGTTTTTCTGTTTTTTTGAATGGAAGCGATCCCTTGGGCAAGGGTCGCTTCCAAGGGGGGTAAAATCTGTCTATGTATTTTCTGCCCAACCTGGGGACAGTTCAGCCCGTTTTTTTGGCCATTCTGTCCCCATAGGGGGGGGGGGGGGCAGAAAACCCCACTAAAGCCAGGGATTTGTTTTTATAGTGCATGGAGGCGAACCCTTAGGAAAGGATTGCCCCCTAATTTTTTTTTATACTTGCAGCTAGTTTCTGCTCCCCCCACCCCCAACAGGGGCGGGTCAGCCCTATTTGAAGACCCATCTGCCCGGGGGCGGGGGTGTGGGGAGTGGAAAACCCACTTGCACCAGGGATGTGTATATATTTATGTTTCGGCGTGGCCCCATGGGTATGAGTTGCCCCAATGGGATGGGGCATTAGTTATTATTTACTTTTGGATGTTTTTCTCTCCCCCTTGGTGTTAGATTGTCCATTTGAGTAGTGACATATCGTGTTATATTGTTAATTGTTTTATTTCCTTTGAATTGCGATTGTAATGTTTTACTTCTCCTTTTTATTTTAGTTCCAAGCTTTTGACAGATGTTCCAGGTTGCGGTTTCGTCACTGGTGGTTCTGCAGTTTGTGTAGTTGCATGTGTTTGGTAAGAAAATGTTTTTTGTACTATTTACCCCAAATGAGTTTAATTTCCCCGCATGAATGTCTTTTTGTAAATGGTGTAATAATAGCTGAATGTTTAGCTTCTGTTTTATTGGGTGTGAAAAACATTTTGCATTTGTGCTTGATGTGTATTTTGTTGTCTTGTGAGTAATTGGTTTTGTTTTCTTCTTTCTAGTGGGATATCATTGGTTTTTGCTGTGTCTCTGCAGAGTAGGTGCTGGTGAGTGTAGCTGTCTCTTGCAAGTGAATCGTATATTTTTTGAGTATATAGATCTTTGTGATAAAGGCACACAGTTTTTTTACTTACTTATTTTGCACAGTGTTGGTTGTTGTTGACTTGTTTGTGCAGTCCTTAGTGAGGATTATGGCTAGCCGCAGGATTACTGCTCAGCAGGTTGTTGGTATGCTTTTTGAGTCTTCCTCTGACCATGGTTCAGAGACTGACTCTGCATCTGAGGCAGAGGAGGGAGTGGAAGATTCAGGCAGTGAGTTTTCTGTCCACGAGGAATCATCGGATGATGAAGCTATTCTCAGAGCGGATGAAGCTACTCTTAGTGCGGATGAAGTGCCTGTTTTAGAGGAGGACATTGATGTGCCGATAGTGCAGAAAGAGGAATCTGGGCTGCAGCCTGGGGCTGCAAGGCTTCCCGTTGGAAGTGCTGACCTCTGGGTTGCCCCAGGCATGGTGCAGCCAGCATTGCCAGACTTTACTCCAGGGTATAGAGTGGATACTGAAAACTTTTTGCCGATAAATTTTTTTCAGTTGTTTATGGACGAATCATTTTTGGCAGAGATTGTTGAGCAGACTAATTTGTATGCTGAACAGTATCTGAGAGGCAACAGTGCCAGCCTTAGGCCCCACTCTAGAGCTACCCGGTGTACTCCCACAAATCTGGATGAGTTGAAGAAGTTCTTGGGTTTAACTTTTTTGATGGGCTTGCTAAGGAAGCCATCAATGTCTTCATATTAGTCTACTAGTCCCTTGATGGCAACAGCTATATTTCTGGCAGTCATAAGTCATGATAGGTATTTGCTTCTGCTTCGGATGCTACATTTTGTAGATAATGGTTTAGCGTTGCCACGAGATCACCCTGATTGTGACCGTTCTTTTAAGATTCGGCCTGTCATTGATCACTTTGTAGATCAATTCTCTGAGATCTATGCTCCAGGGAAAGAAATAGCAGTGGATGAGTCTTTGGTCTTGTTCAAGGGCAGCTTGGTTTTTAGGCAATACATTCCTAGTAAGAGGGCACGCTATGAAATTAAGATGTATATGCTGTGTGACAGTAGGACTGGATATGTCTCTAATTTCAGGGTGTACACCGGTAGGGATTCCAGAATTGACCCTCTGGTTGTCCGTCCACGTTTGGAGTAACTGAGAAAATTGTGTGGGAACTTGGTAGAGGTCTTTTTAACAAACGTCACCATTTACATGTAGATAACTTCTACACTGGTGTGCAGTTGTTCAGGGAATTGGCCAAAGTGGACACTGTTGCTTGTGGCACAATCCGCTCTAACCGTACAGGTTTCCCAAAAGAACTTGTTTGTCAAAAGCTTGTGCGGGGACAGTGCAGTGTGTTGCGTACCGAGGAACTTCTAGCTGTGAAGTTTTCAGACAGGAGAGATGTCTACATGCTGACTACCATCCATGATGAAAGCACTTCACCTGTGACTGTTTGGGGTCAGGTTGCTGAAGCGCGCAAACCTGTGTGCATTTTAGACTATAGTAGGCACATGGGTGGTGTTGATAGAGTAGATCAGCAGTTGGAACCTTACACTGCTCTTCGTAAGGCTTACATTTGGTATAGGAAGTTGGCTATCCATCTTTTCCACTTGGCAACCTTTAATGCTTTTGTTGTATCTAAGGATTGTTGTTCTCAGTCAAAGTTGACTTTTGCTAAGTTTCAGGAGTCTGTAATAGGCAGCCTTATTGTAGTGGCACAGGCAAGTGTTCCTAGAGTTGGACTGGTGGAGGATGTGGCTAGATTAAAAGATCATTACAAACTAATGTGGAAACCCAAATATAGTCACAGGACCTGGGTATAGTATGCTATGAAGAACAAATGGTCCTAGACCTGTTACGTCAGAACGCAAAAAGTCAGACAAACTTTTTAGTGGGTGCCGGCCAAATAATCAACAGCTGGTAATCAATACAGTATAGATCATGAATTAATCTGTGGTTAGCACCCTGAAAGAGAAAAAGAGAAAACACACCATCATTCTGTTTATCAAAAATTATTTACTTTTTCATTTTTTCTTTTTTCAATGCGAAAAATTGGTAAAGACATTACCACATATTATTTGAGAATTTGAGTAGGTTGCTCAAAGGAAAAGGTGTAAGGAGAAGAAAGTGCTCGTGCTTAAAATAGAAAAAAGAGGAAACAACAGGCTGTAGATAGTCAACTTACTATCCATTTGAAGTAGATACTGGTTATTTTTTACAACACAAACCAGTATAATGAGACCTGTCCTTAGTATAATTCCTACAACAACTTAATGATCTTTTTTAATGTGCATAAATGCAACATCAGGCGAAAGGGCAGGGTGATATAGTATGGTGCAGGTCCTTGCTGGGGGGTATATGCGTCGACGTTTCGACCCGACTTGTGCAAATTCAACGGAGCAGTTTACTTTCTTCGAGCATTGTGAGACAAGCACAGGAAAATGGATTAATTCAACTTCCTTGGGGATTTACTCTTGGGTTTTCATTACCCTCATTGACAACTCATATCTGAGTTGCTGCACAGTTTCGCAATTGACATCGCATCGAACTAGTTGTTCTTTACACTCTGCACTGTGCGGACTATTCGCCTATGGGAATAATGACTGGCCGGCCCATCCTCGGCACCAGGAATAGGTTGTTTCACCTTCCCTTTTGTCCTGATGAAGACCCGCGAGCGGAGGTTTTAAATCACCCTCTACGCACAAGTCGGGTCAAAATGTCAAAGCATATACCCCCCAGCAAGGACCTCCCTGGACTTTTCAGAAATGTGTGGGTTTTGTAGGTTTCCCTAGATGGCCGCCAAGCCCGGGACCAAAAACTCATGTGACCCCCCTTTGCAAAACCAGGTTGTTTTCTGCGTTTTTGGTCCCGGGCTTGGCAGCCATCTAAGGAAATCTACCAAACCCACACATTTCTGAAAACTAGACACCCGGGGGAGTCGAGGAAAGTATGGCTTGCGTGGATTCCCCAATGTCCTACCCCACAGCGTTCCCCTCAGTCTCCTGAGTAAAATGATACCTCACTTGTGTGGGTGGGGAATGGCCTGTGACTGGGAAGAGCCAAAAAAATAGGGATTAAGGGTATAGCACCGAGAATTCTAAGCGCTACATTATTTTAAAAATATGTTTTTAGCCAATTCTGCATTGGACATCCACACAAGTGAGGTATCATTTTACTCAGAAGACTGAAGGGAATGCTGTGGGGTAGGACATTTGTGCCGGCACGGTGATTCCACATAAAAATATGTGGAAAATGTGTTTTATTCAGCTAATTTTAAGGTTTGCAGGGGATTCAGGGTAGGAAAAGGTTGGGGATCCACGCAAGCCATACCTCGCTGGACTCCCCCGGGTGTCTAGTTTTCAGAAATGTGTGGGTTTGGTAGTTTCCCAAGATGGCCGCTGAACCCGGGGCCAAAAACCCAGGTGACCCCCCTTGCAAAACCAGGTTGTTTTGTGATAGGTAATTTTGATGTCTCCGCAATACGTTTTGGGCCCTTGCCTGTCGCGGGTCCACGCAAGCCATACCTACGTGGACTCCCCCCGGTGTCTTGTTTTCAGAAATGTGTGGGTTTGGTAGGTTTCCCAAGATGGTCGCCGAGCCTGGGGCCAAAAACTCATGGGACCCCACTTGCAAAACGAGGTTTTTTTGTGACAGGTAAATTTGATGTCTCCTCAATACGTTTTGGGCCCTTGCCTGTTGCAGTTCCTTGACCCACCCACACAAGTGAGGTACCATTTTTCTCGGAAGACTTTGGGGAATGGGAGATGGGTGGAATTTTGTGGATCCTTGCAGATTCCAGAACTTTCCACCACAGAAATATGAGGAAAATGTGTTTTTTTGGACAAATTTTGAGGTTTGCAAGGGATTCCGAGTAACAGAACCTGGTGAGAGCCAGACAAGTCACCCCATCCTAGATTCTCCTTGGTGTCTAGTTTTAAAAAATTTATAGGTTGGCTAGGTTTCCCTAGGTGACGGCAGAGCTAGGGTCAAAATCTACAGCTAGGCACTTTGCAAAAAAAGGGTCTGTTTTCACTATGAAAATGTGGTGTGTCCACGTTGCGTTTTGGGCCGTTTCCTGTCGCAGGCACTAGGCCTACCCACACAAGTGAGGTACCATTTTCTCGGAATACTTTGGGGAATGCAGGGTGGGTGGAGTTTTGTGGATCAACGCAGATTCCAGAACTTTCCACCACAGAAATGTGAGGAAAATTTGGTTTTTTGGACACATTTTGAGATTTGCAAGGGATTCTGGGTAACAGAACCTGGTGAGAGCCAGACAAGCCACCCCATCCTGGATTCCCCTGGGTGTCTAGTTTTCAAAAATGTATGGGTTTGCTAGGTTTCCCTAGGTGCCGGCAGAGCTAGGGTTAAAAATCTACAGCTAGGCACTTTGCAAAAAAAGGGTCAATTTTCACTGTGAAAATTTGGTGTGTCCACATTGCGGTTTGGGCCATTTCCTGTCGCGGGCACTAGGCCTACCCACACAAGTGAGGTTCATTTTTCTCAGAAGACTTTGGGGAATGCGGGGTGGGTAAAATTTTGTGGATCCACGCAGATTTCAGAATTTTTCACCACAGAAATGTAAGGAAAATGTGTATTTTTTGACAAATTGTGAGGTTTGCAAGGGATTCTGGGTAACAGAATCTGGTCAGAGCCAGAAAAGTCACCCCATCCTGGTTTCCCCTGGGTGTCTAGTTTTTAAAAATGTATGGGTTTGCTAGGTTTCCCTAGGTGCCCGCAGAGCTAGGGTTCAAAATCTACAGCTAGGCACTTTGCAAAAAAAGGGTCCGTTTTCACTGTGAAAATGTGGTGTCCACATTGCGTTTTGGGTCGTTTCCTGTCGCGGGCACTAGGCCTACCCACACAAGTGAGGTACCATTTTTCTCGGAAGACCTTGGGGAATGTGGGGTGGGTGGAATTTTGTGGATCCACGCAGATTCCAGGACTTTCCACCACAGAAATGTGGGTTTTTTGACAAACTTTGAGGTTTGCAAGGGATTCTTGGTAACAGAACCTGGTGAGAACCAGACAAGTCACCTCATCCTAGATTCCCCTGGGTGTCTAGCTTTCAAAAATGTATAGGTTTGCTAGGTTTCCCTAGGTGCCCGCAGAGCTAGGGTTCAAAATCTACAGCTAGGCACTTTGCAAAAAAAGGGTCCGTTTTCACTGTGAAAATGTGGTGTCCACATTGCGTTTTGGGTCGTTTCCTGTTGCGGGCACTAGGCCTACCCACACAAGTGAGGTACCATTTTTCTCGGAAGACCTTGGGGAATGTGGGGTGGGTGGAATTTTGTGGATCCACGCAGATTCCAGAACTTTCCACCACAGAAATGTGAGGAAAATATGGCTTCCCTGGGTGTCTAGTTTTAAAAAAAAATATAGGTTTGCTAGGTTTCCCTAGGTGCCGGCAGAGTTAAGGTTCAAAATCTACAGCTAGGCACTTTTCAAAAAAAGGGTCCGTTTTCACTGTGAAAATGTGGTGTGTCCACGTTGCGCTTCGGGTCGCTTCCTGTCGCAGGCACTAGGCCTACCCACACAAGTGAGGTACCATTTTAATCGGGAGACTTAGGGTAACACAGAATTGTAGAGCAACTGTTATTACCTATTGACTTTCGATGCATTTCTGCCTTCCAAATGAAAGACAATGTGTAAAAAGAAGTCACTTTGAAAAATGTCCTATAATTCTCATGCTAGTATGGGTACTCACAATTTCGGAAATGTGCAAATAGCTACTGTTTCTAAACTCTTTATTTTGTTCCAATTTCAGAAATACATAGGTGTCTTTCATCCCGATTTTTCACTGTATATATTTTCTCAAATGAATTGCTATATACCCGGTACATAATAAAAAACCATTGCAAGACGCTGCTCAGTTATTGGCTCTGGGTTCGTCGGGTTCTTGGTGAACCTACAAGTCCTATATATCCCCACAACCAGAAAGGTCCAGCGGATGTAACGGTATATTGCTTTCAAACATTTGTCTTAATTTGAAGAAGTTACAGGTGAAAACGTTGGCACAAATGGCTGTTTTATTTTACTCATTTTCGTTTTTTCCTATTTTCAACTGTTTGTTTCTATAAAGTAACCTTGAAGAATCTACACAAATGATCCCTTGCTGAATTCACAATTTTGTCTACTTTTCTAAAATGCATAGCTTTCCAGGATCCAGTATTGCTTTCATACCCATTTCTACCATTAACTGGAAGAAGGTTGAAAGCACAAATATAGCAAAAATAGGCTATGTCCCAGTAAAATGCCAAAACTGTGTAAAAAATGTTGGTTTTCTGACAAAAGTCTATCAGTCCCTGAAATCTGGGAAAATTGTGATTTCAGCCCCACAAACCCTTTGTTGATACCATTTGCAGGGAAAACACCAGACGCTTTCATTTGCAGCACTTTTTTCCCATTTAAAAAAAAAAAAAAGTTTGCTGCATTTTGGCTAATTTCTGGGTCCCCTCCAGGGCAATCCACAAACCCTGGGTACCTTTGGAATCCCTGTGATGTTGGAAGAAAAGGACGCAAATTTAGCGTGGATACCTTATGTGGTCAAAATGTTACAGGGGCCTAAGCGCGAACTACCCCAAATAGCCAAAAAAAGACTTAGCACAGGGAGGGGAAGGCCTAGCGGCGAAGGGGTTGATTGTTAAGCATTACTCTCATCAGTGAAAAAGCCTGTTGTACAGCATTTCGGTTCCATACTGGTGTATTATAAATCCTGCAGGGTGTACAATGCCATGATGTACCACAACAGTGAGTGCAACGTCAAATCACTCTAACACCACACCACAACATATCAAAGCATGAATCAGAACATAACTTCATAACAAAACATTGTAACATCATAACATGAAAACATAGCAGTGCATTAAAACAACATACTGTCATAGCAGCACAACACTGCAAACCACCATCACGGCATGAATTTATTTATCTTGTATTTATTTAGGTGTTTTGGATAGTGTTACACATTGGTAACTTCAGATCGCTGGATATGCAGAATATGAATCAGAATACAGTAGATATTTTGGTTTAAGAGGGGATACCCATAGAAGAGGGCTGAGGAAGTTAAGAGGCATAGATAACAGACTATTTCAAACACAAGTAACTTATGCGAAAGGGCCAACAACCATTAATATTAAAAGGTATATGATAACATAACACACTGTGATATACCACAGCAAAACCCAGTCTCACCATACCACAACACATCATTTCACAACATTATAACAAACGTCACATCACATCATCACATTAAAACAACATACCATCACAGCACAGTAACATACTAATGTCATCACATAAGACATCATGATATAAATTACAGTAATGAGATATACCATACCATAACAAAATATAATGTAGCATAATACACAAAAACTCTATCTCAGCATCCCACCACAACAAATCATAACTTCACAATAGAATCTTATAATCCAAAATACCATAACAACATAAAACATCCTAACATGCATCCATAACGGCTATCTCTATAATGTGAACCTAGCTGGGAAGCTACTGGGCGCTGTTCAAGAGAGTATAGAAGAGACACACAAGAGGGAGACATGAATATTGGGGCAGGGGGGCTCTTCAAGTGAGGCTATGCGGGAGGTGGAGGGAGGGGCGAAGGCAAAAACAACAACTGATGGACAGAATGCAGAACAATGTCATTCATTCACCCCAGTAGAGAGATCTGGGCCTAAATCCATCGTTTTTTTGCTCCCCATGCCATTCAGTTTGTACCCATCGCTTCTCGAAGGCATGAATTTATCTTATGAAGAGGCAGAGCAAGCTTTATTGGTATAGGTGTGATTACAGCGCTTACTACCCCTAACGTGGCTTGCGTAGTATAGCTGTAAGTGCTTGTCTTGTTGCTTTTTTCTTGTATGCATTGCTAGGATTCCTAACAATATGACATTACATTATAATAGAAGGACAAAACATGCGGTTACAAAATACTATACAACAGCACAACATGCCACTACTGCAGCACCACCAGTAGCCATTACAGATTATTACAGCATTTTTATGATGTCACCGCAAAGAAACAGAAGATACCACACCATATGATGATGTAACACAACATAACCTCATGCTTTGATTCCTACATGTTAATTCATCAGAATGACAGAGAGCAGCTCAATGACAACACACATCACAAGGGTTGATCACTTGTCCCGCACTTAGCTCCTTAAAGGGGCCACCCAGTGAATGATGTCACATAAGGTCTCCAAACCCAAGCAGACATCATAAAACAAAGCAGCATTCTGGAATGCCGTTTGGTGATTCTTAAAGATGCAGGACTTGGCAAAGAGAACACTGGAAGACACTTTTAGCAACTACCTATTGGCTTCTGAGGTGCTAGAGAGAGGATATGAAGTGGTATAGAGTAGAAACTACAAAATATAACAGATCTACATTTTGGGTATTCAAAATTTTTCTTTGCAGTACTTAGAGGTACGTTGTCTGGGCAGAATGAACTGAGAAAGGAAGAAAAAAAAGTTTGTACTGAAAGAAGGGAGTTATGATTTGGTCTCGGGTTGTTTGCACCGCCACTTAAACCCTCAAATTCTTTCACACTTGCTGCTTCCTGCTCGGTGTGTGACCACTTTGGTGCGCTGGGTCATAGCAGTTACGCATCCCTGACTAAGGATGCGTCCCTGAAGTAGGCAGCAGGCAGGTAGTGGTAGCTATGGAAGACATGCTCAGCTGTACTGCCCCCCACCAACCTTCCAGTAACCACTGTGCATGAGGGACCCATTTGTTAGCTCATGCAATGCTCACGTTACACGCAGCCGAGCAGAAACTCAAGCGGAAAGAGAAGATGGAACATCATACTTGAAGCTGATTGCAAGGTCTTATGGCGCGTCAGAAATCTATTACGAGCATCCAGCATGAGCTCTGCTGGCATGAATTACTCCTGTGAGCCACTCTCCGCTCGATATGCCCACTGAATAAAATTAAAATAACTAGAAGATTATTTACGCTGTGCTTGCCTCCGCTTGTAAGAAGGTAAACATGTTTAAAATTTACTTGGTGATTTTCGGCTATTTTGAAGGTCGCTGCTCCGGTGCGGTGGCGAAAGATGCGCCAGAGTAAGTAGAAATATTTGCAGTCTTTTTGGATTTAAATCCTTTTATTGAATCCAGTGTTGTTTGAAATCAAGACTCTTTACTCTTCAGAGTCATTCAAAGCAAAATACAAACAGAAGGCAAGAGATTTGTAACACAGCCGCCAGCACATGTTTCGCCCCCTAAAAATGGCTTTTCAGCCTGGGGCTTCCTCAGGGCTGTTAAATCAATTGTCATCAACAAGATTCATATGCATTGATAGTGCACAAATATACAACACATCAAAAGTAATTTTGTACAAATCGAAAAAGTTTGGCCATCAAGGGCAAGTTTATACACGAAAGAGAAATAAAGTCAAAAAGAAGGGTGGGGAAAAAGAAGAGGAAAGGATTAGATATAGGCATCAAAATAAAAAATTATGAATTGGAATTTTGACCGGTGAGAAAAGTTATTATAAAGTATTGTGTACACCCAGTCCAAAGAGGTGTGTCACCCCGGAGGGAAAAGACATACGTTTGGAAATTGAAAGGGAGTAACAGAGATGTTATTAGGATCATAGGTCCAATTAATATGAGATAGAAACAAGTTTTTTTGTATTTTAAAGTGTTTGTTCTACCCAGGAAGAGGAGGGAAGGAAGAAGATAACAGTAAGAACTATCACATGTATTGGTCCATCATAGTCAGACAACAATAAAATAAATAGAAATCACGAAGAAATAAAACAATTAGTAAATGGAACATGTACATATGGTTATGTTGTAGTTTTGATGGGAACTGTAGACATAAATCCATACATAAAGATAAAAAACATACCAAGATTGCCAAAACATTAGCATGTATATCTTATAAACATTCGTGCATTTTCTAAAGATATAGCGAACAAATACTCATCTGTGGTATGGGAAGGACCATTCTGCCCGGTGAATAAGTGATTTTATCTGGGTCAATTATTTCTATAGGTGCAGTGGAAGTTTAATTCAAATCTGTGAGACCTCGATAGCTTGTCCTTTTTCCTGGAAACTGCCCGTGATGAGATACTCTAAAGACAGGCATTAATAAATAATATATGAGGGCCAAAGTGAGACTGATCCAGGGAAACCACACATGCATGGTGGATTATTTTTGGCCGTATGATTTAGCGTGCAGCCCGTCACCCAATCCGCTGGGTAAGTTTGCTTACCGTAGACCAATCATAAGTCGTTGTTTCTGCACATAATGAACAGGTGAAAAAGAAAAAACCCATATATTTATTGGGTGCATGAACGACTTTTCTGTGATAAGTTGTCATTAGGGAAACACGAATGATCCATACCTTATGGACTTCAACAGGTGTCCCAAGAAAGGCGTTCTATTCGTGTTCTAATAGAAGAGTATTTCTGGGAGAAACATGTTATAGTCAAAAGCTGGAAAAAATGGGGCTTTTGGATCTAGGTTGCGTATATGCTAGAAGCGGTCTCGTTTATGAGGGACGTCATGAGTACTTTAGGAGCTTAAAAGATGCCTTACCTGTAGTCATTCTCTGGAAAAGAATTTCTGTCGGCGCGGGCAGCTGAGGAAAAGAAAAGGCCCTCCTTATTTTAGTTCTGGGACGAAAGGCCATCCCCTTCGTGTTCATCGGAACGTCCAGGTGTTAGAATAAAAATTATGCTTTAGTATTGCTTTTACGTAAGTTAGCATTCGCGACGCCATTTTGTGTACAGGTGCCATTTTGTATCACGATTGAAACTAATTCTTCTCTATTTCCGAGAAATGGCCTTCTGTAGGTTATGTTTCTTCGGAGTTGGGTTTTGTCACACTAATGAATGCATTGCTCTTATTAGCGCATACCTTTCTTCTGAGATGTAAGCCTTCTCCCACTTGTCTAGTGGCGGGCACAGGCAGAGTTACCTTGAGAGATAGATTATGTGTGTCTGGCCTCAGAACCGAAACTTACTCCTTTGCAATTTACTGTCCAGCTGCATCCCTCTGGAAAATTCCATGGTGGGCGGGTTTTCTTTGATTCTGAAATGTACATAATGTATCGTTATGCTTGCTGAAGGCAGACTCTCTTTGCAGCACTCTTAGCGACTGGGCAGACCGGGCTCCGCTCTGAGCGAACTTTGAATAAACTCTTATTGGTTTGTATTCTCTACTGTCTGACCAACTCTTCATTTCGTAGAAGGCAAAGAGGTGGTCATTGGTGACCCGAGTGACCCGAATCGGGCCATTTCCTTCAGTTGGCGCTCAAACAGGGACTCCTTCGGGTGAGTGGTCCTTCCCCTTCTGCAGACGGGGGGAGGTCGAGGCCATCGTTGGGTCGTACGGATGGATCAGGGATCCCTGCACGAAGAGTTTCTGATACTCGCAGTTGCCCCTTCCGTCCTGGCAGACGATGTCTTGCCCAGTGGCCAACCCAACTGGAGTCCTACACGGCGAAACCCGTGGATCTGACCGTTTGGTCTGAAGAGCCGGCAGTGGAGAATAGATTTGTTTGACCTGCGTACATCAGGTGAGTTTGTTTTGGTTCTTTGTGGATATGGTACCACTTTGGTTTGTATTTGGCACTGTCTAAGGACCGTCTTTGGGACAAAAGCAATTGCAATTGTTTTGCTGGGCATAAATAGTGAACTTGTTTTCTTTTGAGAATGCCCAGTTTTAGTAAATTTTTTGTTTTGTGTTGTCTTTGTTGTTCTACTGATGCTCGATTGGAAGAAAGTCAGCCGGCGCCTTCAGGCACTCCGAGTTTTGAATGAATGAATGTGAAGCATGGTCTTGGTCCTATTATGTTTAGTACATTATGGCACAAATATACGAGGGACAATGCTGAGTTGCAGTGGCCGTTAACGGGCACTTTTGATGAACAAAAGATTGAGTATTTACAAGAACAGTTGTTTAAGAGACGAAGTAGGCAGTCTATGTTTGATTCCCTCAGAACATGGCAGAAAGCAGCTAGACAGAGGTGATTGAAGGCAGAAAAAGAGGCCCGGAAAGGGAAAATGCAGACATTGACTCAGAAAGCTGTAGCATATGACAGGGAAAAACAGGAAATGGGTGTTGAGTGTGAAGGTAGAAGGTTTCGATTACATATTGACAAATCATATTTGAAGAATTGCTGGATGCCCGACCCCCGCCTCCATATGCCCCGCAGAGAATATATCCTACTGTTCCGGTGCCCTCACAGCCGCCCATTACAGTTGTGTCTACTGTCTCTGTCCCTGTTTCCACTGTTGTTACGTCAATGCATGGCTTCAGCTCCTCCTCCTCCTCTTTCTTCTGTTTCTTTGCCATCTGTGGCAACTGTGACTGTTAGAGCTCCGGCTGCACCTATTTTTTCAGTATCCCTTTCGCCAACTCTTTCTCCAGCGACACAACCACCAGCGATTATAGTACCTTTTACTACTGTTGCCTCTCCCACTGTGGTTTTTGATCCTCCGGCCTTAGTGAGTAGTGGGACCCTGGTGCGTGGATTTGAGGATAGGGATTGGACGAAGTTTAGGGAACGCATGGGACCGTTAGTGAGGTCTGATGTGGGAGTTGAAGAGACACAGGTAATAGCTAATCAGGCTGCGGGGTGGGCCCGTAATCCTATTTATAGTGTAGAGGATGTTTGGGCAACTATGAGAGAGTTTGAGCCTTTTATACAGCAGCATGCCCTTAAACACATGTCAGCTACTTTGATTCGTCTTTGGCAACAGCACTTTGAAGCGGAGGCACCACAAATTTTACATGACATTAGAGATCGAGTATATATTAGTGAATTGGGGCCAGAGCAAGTCTTTGCTAATGTTACAACAATCATAGCTTATAGGGGAAGACTGCATGAGAAAAGCCCTAAGTCGGTACCCAAGTTTCCGATGAGAGAGGTTCATCCTATACATCACCCAGAGATACCAGAGTTAACGGATGGGCGAGGAAATGTGACTCGAGCGGCAGTAGCAGCTCGGTTTCAAGAACAATGGGCTTATACTCCAAGGAAGAGAAGCAAGGTTTTATCCCTTAAAACGCATTTGCCTGACCCCAGAAAGAATCCTACCGCCTATTATAAAGAGTTGACTGAAGCTGCTTCTTTGAAGGGAATGACTCTTGCTGACATTGAATTGTTTTTTGGTCTTCTTGTTCCGGTTGATATCAATCAATCAATCAATCATATCATTTGTAAAGAGCACTACTCACCCGTGAGGGTCTCAAGGCGCTGGGGTGGGAAATGCTGCTACTGCTCGAAAAGCCAGGTCTTGAGGAGTTTTCTGAAGGTCAGCAGGTCTTGGGTCTGCCGTAGGTGGATGGGGAGGGAGACAGGTCCATACTCAAGATCATGTTCCGGAGTTGGGTGGTAGTGGGATCAAATTAGGGCATGGGACGAGGAAAGAAAGCCAGGTGATAAGCCTCGGGCAGAGATACTTGCTTTGCCAGGATGCATAATTACGTATATGCATTCTCTTATTCCACCAAGAAAGGTGGATTTGGATAAATTGTCAGCCTGTCGACAGAAGAAAGATGAGAGTGTGTCTGATTTCTTTACCCGATTCGAAGGTACATTTTTGGATAATAGCGGACAAGATTTGTCCGTCGGGGGGGGGTGTTCGGTTGTTTGTCAATAGATTTGTTTCTAACTTACTTCCTGAAATTGCGACTCGATTGCAAGCTTCTGAGAGTACCTGGTCCACCTCCTCTACCTCTGTTATTTTGAAAATGGCACAATATTATGAGCATAGGGATAATGAGGAAAGGGAGAGGACAGAGAAGAGGCATAAGGACTTAAAGACGAGGGTTTTGTTACAGCAGGGTTTTAGAAGTAATGGCAGAGGACGTGGTGGTCCTGCCCGACGGCTTCCACACACCAATAGGCAGCCAATAACTACGCCTTTGGGTCTGAATCAGTGTGCATATTGTAAAGAGGAGGGACACTAGCGTAGCAAGTGTCCTGTGCTTTTGCAGAAGGTGGCAGCCCCTAGAGGACGAGGTTCTTGGGGTCAGGGTCGTGGACCTGGTGGGGCTGATAGGGCACAAAGTGCTGCAGCCTCACAGGGTCGTCCCGATAATAATTATTTAGATGACCCTCATGAAGGACAGTGCTATCATGCTGATTATGATGTGGAGGAAGTGACAAGGATGTCCTATAGCTAGGACAGCCAGGGACAGAGTGGGGGACCAGTTCCCGATACCTGTAGACCAACGTGGTCCTTATGTAACAGCAGAACTACAAGGTTCGACTAAGGAATGTTTGGTGGACACAGGTGCGACGAAAAGTTATGTTTCTCGAAATGTGGTCCCTGGGGCGGCTCTGTCTGGCCAAAATAATGTGTCGGTTGGTTTTTCTGGTGTACTGGTTGTAAGCCCCACTTCAAAACTTCTTGTGTGGACTATAGGTCCTTTCACTGTGGATTTGCCATTCTCGTTGACATCTAATTGTGGTGAGAATTTGATGGGGTATGGATTTGTTGAAGAAATTACATGCCACTATCTATTGTGCTCCGGCGGGTGTCTATATGACAATGGGTCCAGATGTAGCAAGCGCTAAGCAGTGTTTGTCGAAAGATGCGCCCCTTCCTGTTGAATTTAAAGATGTGTCACCCACTCTGTGGGCGACAGGTGACACAGACGTGGGATTGTTGCAGATATCGCTGGTTTCGATACAGGTTAAGGATGGTGCTATTTTGCCTCGTATCCCTCAGTATAAAATATCGCAGGCAGGTGAGCGAGCCTTATTGCAAATTATACAGGATTTGATTAAAAAGGGAGTGGTTGAGGAGACAACTGCTAATATTTGCAATAGCCCTATTCTTCCAATTCTTAAAAGGACACCCTCTGGTTCCCCTGATGACCATGAAGATATTTATCGCTTCGTGATTGACTCGCACGAGGTTAATAAATAGTGGTCCCTCAGTTTTCGTTACTTTACCTGTGCATTGTTCAATGTAAGTTAGCATTCGGGGAACCATTTTAGGTTCAGCCGCCATTTTGAATCATGCTCGAAAACTGCTTCTTGCCTCTCCAAGAAAATGGGTTGTGGAAAATTTTGTTTCTCCAAGGTTGGGCCCTGCTTTACTAATGAATACACTGTTCTTATTAGTGCATACCTTTCTCACTAGATAGAGGCCTTCTCCCACTAGTCTAGTGGCGGGCACGGACAGAACGACCTTGGGAGAAGATAATGTGTGCCCGGCCTCTAAATCGAAACCTATCCTTCTGTACTCCTTTGTTTAGCTGCATCTGCTTGGAAAATTCCATTATGGGCGTGCCTTCATTAGTTCTGAAATGTACATAATGTATCGTTATGCTTGCAGATGCCAGTCCCTCTCTGCAGCACTCCTAGAGACAAGGCAGACCGGGCTTCGCTCAAGCGTATCTGAATTAACATATATTGATTTGTATGCTCTACTGTCTGACTGACAGAATGAGAGGTGGTCGTGAGTGACCCGGGTGACCCCAATTGGGTCACTTCTTTCAGTTGGCGCCTGAACAGGCCCTTCCCCTCCCACGGACAGGTGGGGAGGTCGGGGCTATCGTTGGGTCAGACAGAGGGACAAGGGATCCCTGCATGAGAGAGTTCCAGTAACTCGCAGTTGCCCCGTCTGTCCCGCCGGACGGTGCCTCACCCAGTAGTCATCCCGACTGGGGTCCTGAAAGGTGAAACCCTTGGATATGACTGTTTGGTCCAAAGAGTCGGCAGTGGAGAATAACTTCGTTATGAACTGCATGCATCAGGTGAGTTTGTTTTGGTTCTTTGTGGATATGGTACCATTTTGATTTGTATTTGGTACGGTCTAAGGGCCGTATTTGGACAAAACGTTTGCAATTGTTTTGCCAGGCATAGAATAGTGAATTTGTTTTCTTTGAAAATGCCTGGAATAAGAAAATTGGTTTCTTTGTGCTGTCGCTGTTGTTCTGCAGATGCTAGATTGGAAGACGCTCAGGCGGCGCCTCCGGAAGGCACTCCTAATTTTGATATGTATGTGAAACATGGTCTTGGCCCTATTATGTTTAGTACATTATGGCACAAATATACGAGGGACAATGCCGAATTGCAGTGGCCGTTGACGGGCACTTTTGATGAACAAAAAATGGGGTTTTACAGGAGAAATTGTTTGCAAAGCGAAGTAGGCAGTCTATGTTTGATTCTCTTCGAACATGGCAAAATGAGGCTTAACAGAGACGAATAAAGATGGAAAAGGAGGCGCGAAAAGGGAGAATGCAAACATTGACTCAGAAAGCTGTAGCACATGATAAGAAGAAAAAAGAGATAGGGATTGAACATGAAAGCATGAGATTTTGATTACACGTTGATAAATCTTATGTAGCTCAAGAAGAAGATTGATACTTCTGTGGAGGAATTATTGGATAGTCGACCCCCACCTCCGTACGCCCCACAAAAGATATATCCCACTGTTCCCTTGCCCTCACAGCCGCCTGTTACTGTCGCTTCTAATGTCTCTGTTCCTGTATCTACTGCTGCTTTTTCAACAGCCGTGGCATTGGCTTCTGCTCCTCTTTCTCTTTCTCTTGCCTCCTTACCGCCCGCAGCAACTGGGACTGTTAGCACCCCCCTCACACCCATTGTTTCAGTATCCTTCTCGCCAGCCATTTCCCCTGTGACGCAGCCCTCGGCATCACAGATACCTGTCACTCCAGTTGAGTAGTGGCTAACCAGGCTGCACAGTGGGCCCGAAACCCCATTTATAGTGTGAAAGATGTGTGGAATGTGATGAAAGATTATGAGCCTTTTGTACAACAGCTTGCCCTTAAGCATATGTCTGCTACTCTGATTGGTCTTTGGGAGCAGTGTTTCAAAGATGCGGCACCACAGATTTTGTATGATATTAAAGATCGTGTATATGTCAGTAATATGGGGCCTGATCAAGTTTTTGGTAGTATTACGACGTTGATTGCTTACAGGGGCAGGCTACTTGAGAAGAGCCCCACTCCGGTATCTCAGTTCCCGATGTGGGAGGTTCAACCTATATATCACCCCGAAATACCAGAGTTGACAGATCAGCGCGGTATTGTCACTAGACCAGGTGTGGCGGCCCGTTTCCAAGAGCAATGGGTTTATACTCCTTGGGAAAGGAGTGAAGTTTTGTCTCTTAAGACTCAGTTACCTGATCCTAGGAAAAATCCTACTGCAAAAGAATTGACTGAAGCTGCCTCTTCAACAGTAATGACGCTTGGGAACATTGAAATGTTCTTTGGTCTTCTGGTTCCGGTTGATATTTGGAGGCAGGTGCACACACAAGATCATGTAGCGGAACTGGGAGGTACATGGGATCAAATTAAAGTATGGGATCAGGAGAGGAAGCCTGGCGATAAGCCTAAGGCAGAGATACTTGCCTTGCCAGGACGCATTATCAAGTATATGCATTCTCTTATTCCACCGAGAAAGGTTGTTTGGGACAAGTTAACGGCTTGTCGCCAGAAGAAAGATGAGTGTGCCAGATTTTTTCACTTGGTTTGAAGATGTGTTTTTAGATTATAGTGGGCAGGATTTGTCTGTTGAGGGAGGTGTCCGATTGTTTGTTAATAGATTTGTTTCCAATTTGCTTCCCGAGATTGTGACTCGATTACAGGCTTCGGAAACCACTTGGTCCACCTCTTCCCCTTCTATTATTTTGAATATGGCGCAGTATTATGAGCATGGGAAAATGACGATAAGAAGAGAACAGAGAAGAAGCACAAGGATTTGAAGACAAAGGTGTTGTTACAGGAGGTTTCTAGAGGGAATGGTAGAGGACGCAGTGGTTTGGCCCGACAAATTCCACGCACTAGCAGGCAGCAATTATGTGTATTGTAAGGGGGAAGGACACTGGCGTAACAAGTGTCCTGTGTTGTTGCAGAAGGTGGCAGTCCCTGGAGGACGAGGTTCCCGTGGACGGGGTCGGGGAGCTGGTGGGGCAGGCAGGGCTCCAAATTCTGCGGCTTCACAGGGTCGTTCTGATAATAATTCGTTTGTTGTCCCTCGGGGCGGACAGTATTGTCATGATGATTATGATACAGAGGAGGTGACAGGAATGTCTTACAGCTAGGACAGCCAGGGACAGAGTCAGGGACCAGTTTCGATACCTGAGACCAACGCGGCCCTTATGTTACTGCGGATTTGAATGGCGCGGCTAAGGAATTTTTGGTGGATACAGGTGCAACAAACAGTTCAATTTCTCGTTCTTTGGTCCCTGGGGGCGCTCTGTCTGGCCATAACAATGTTTCGGTAGGTTTTTCTGGTGTACCGGTTGTGAGCCCCATTTCAAGACCTCTTGCATTGACCTTTGATCCTTTTACTGTGGATTCGCCATTCTTACTGACATCTACTTGTGGAGAGAATTTGATGGGTTTGGATTTGTTGAAGAAATTGCATGCTACAATCTATTGCTTCCCGGCAGGTGTTTACATGACAATCTATCCGGATGTGGCACGCGCTAACCAGTGTCTGTCCAAAGATGCGCCCCTTCCAGCTGAGTTTAAAGATGTGCCACCCACTTTGTGGGCCACAGGCGACACAGATGTGGGACTGTTACAGATACCCCCGGTTCGATCACAGTTAAAGACAATGCTATTTTGCCTCGTATCCCTCAATATAAAATACCACAGGCAGGTGAGCGAGCTCTATTGCAAATTGTGCAGGATTTGATTGAGAAAGGAGTGGTTGAGGAGGCAAGTGCTAATATTTGTAATAGCCCTATTGTTCCCATTCTAAAATAGACACCTTCGGGTTCCTCTGATGATCATGCAGATGTCTATCATTTTGTGATTGATTTGCGCAAAGTTAATAAAATAGTTTCCTGTGGTCCCCGGCATTACTACTCTTTTACTAATGATTCCTTCTACTACCAAATTTTTCTCTGTCACCGATTTGAAAAATGCATTCTTCAGTGTTCCTATCCATCCAGATAGCAGGTATTTGTTCGGTTTTACACTAGCTGGCAGAAGTTTTAGATTCTGTCGAGCTCCTCAGGGCTATACTGAAAGTCCAAGTATCTATAGTCAAGCCTTAAAGAGCCAATTGGATTCCCTTTCGCTTCCCACAGGTAATGTATTGGTTCAGTACGTTGACGATCTCCTCATCGCTTCTGACACAGAACAAGGTTGTAGGGATAGTACAGTTAAATTGTTGTTGCATTTGGCACAGCACAGACATAAAGTGTCCCTTTCCAAATTTCAGTGTTGTCGACAGGAGGTCACCTATTTAGGTCACCTTCTGTCGAAGGAGGGTAGGAGATTGACTCCTGAGCGCATCAGTACCATTGTTAAAATGCCTATCCCACAGACTCAGAAAGACGTGCGTGCTTTTATAGGTATCACTTTCTATTGTCGGCAGTGGATACTTGGCTACTCGTTACTAACAAAACCCCTGCTCGCCCTAATGCTAAAAGATGTGGACGCCTGACTGTCAGCAGTCTTTTGAGCAATTGAAAACTGCGCTTTGTTCGGCTCCAGTACTCGGCACTCCAGATTATACTAAACCATTTGTGTTGTACATTCATGAGATGGCTGGCTGCGCGCATTCTGTTTTAACACAAAAATTTGGAAGTAAGCAACGGCTGTGTGCTTATTTCTCTGCTGTTCTTGACCCTGTTGCACGAGCCCTCCCGAGCTGTCTAAGAGCGGTCGTGGCTGTGGCTGTCTCTATAAGACAATCGGCTGGACTCTTACTTCATGCTGACCTCACAGTCATGGTACCCCATGCTATGGATACACTTTTGAATAAGACAAAGACACAGCACCTCACCAGTGCACGTCTAACTGGCTATGAATTGACCTTGTTCGCCAAACATATTACGATTAAAAGATGTGCCACTCTGAAACCAGCCACGTTACTACCCCTCCGTTCTGAAAATGATGAAAATGAAACACATGATTGTATCTTCTGGACAGAAGAAGAGACGAAAGGACGGGTAGACTTGACTGATGTTCCCTTATCTGACCCACAAGGGGAACTATATGTTGATGGCTCTTGTTTCAAATTACCAGATGGCACTACAACTGCTGCTTATGCTATCACTACATTGCGTACAGTCGTAGAGACATCACGAGTCCCTTATCAGTCAGCCCAAGCAGCTGAGTTAGCCGCCCTTATTCAAGCTTGTGAATTGAGCGAGGGACTGGTTGTCAATATTCATACTGACAGCCAGTATGCCTTTGGGGTCGCACACAATTTTGGCCGACTCTGGGCTGAGGGAGGGTTCCTTACTTCCCATGGTACAAAGATCCAACATGGTCACCTTATATTGAAGCTTTTGTCTGCTTTGACACTCCCTAAGAAGTTGGCAATAGTGATGTGTCGCGCCCATAGGAAAATTACTGACGATGTAGGGAGGGGGAATGCTTTTGCTGATCAGACAGCTATGGAAACGGCACGGACAAAAATGAAGAGAGTGTTTGTGGCAGGACCTGCTAGGTGGGTACCTGAAGTTACAATGTTTGAGGATACACTTGAGAATGTGAAAGAAATACAGAGCGAGGCCACAATAGAAGAATTAGCAGTGTGGCAAGAAAATACAGCACAATTGAATGATGAGGGATGTTGGATTTTTAAGTCAGAAAAGCAGAGATGGATGTTGCCAGATGCATATGTTCTCCCTGTAGTCACCATGGCCCAGCCCATATCAGCACAAGTTATTTGCAAGTTGTTAGACCCTGTATGGCAGAATGACAACGTCCCCAAAACAGCTGCACATTTAGTGAAATACTGTATGGTGTGTATGATGCACAATCCTGGAAAGGGTACCCCTACACCATCCGGTAACTTTGCACCACCTACTTTCCCCTTTGAGGTCCTTCAGATGGGCTACATCGAGCTAGACAGGTGTAATAATTTGAAGTATGTGTTGGTGGTTGTTTCTACATTTAGTAAATGGCTTGAGGCTTACCCCACTAAAGACAATACAGCTGTTATGACTGCAAAGGTACTCCTGAAGGAGTTATTTCCCCATTTTGGCTTGCCCCGTTTGATTTGGAGTGATAACGGAAATTATTTTAATGCCAAGGTCATTCAGTTAATTTGCGATGGTTTGCACATAAAACAGAAGAGATGGATGTTACCAGATGCATATGTTCTTCCTGTAGTCACCATGGCCCATGGCCTAGCGCATATTAGTGCTAAGGGTAGTTGCAAGTTGTTAGACCCTGTATGGCAGAATGACAACATTTCTAAGACAGCTGCACCTTTAGTGAAGTACTGTATGGTGTGCATGATGCATAATCCTGGGAAGGGTACTCCTACACCCTCTGGTAATTTTGCACCACCCACCTTCCATTTTGTAGTCCTGCAAATGGACTATATCGAATTGGAACGATGCAACACTTCGAAGTATGTTCTGGTGGTTGTCTGTGCATTTAGTAAATGGGTTGAAGCTTATCCCACTAAAGATAATACAGCTATTACGACTGCAAAGGTACTCCCGAAGGAGTTCTTTTCTCGTTTCGGCTTACCCAGTTTGATTTGGAGTGATAACGTAAGTCATTTTAATGCCAAGGTTATTCAGTTAATTTGTGATGGTCTGCACATAAAACAGAAGTTTTATGCTGCAAACCACCCGCAGTCAGCAGGTTTGGTTGAGAAGTACAACGGTACTCTCAAACTGAAATTGGCAAAGATTCAGGAGACAACAGGGTTACAGTGGCCAGATGCTTTACCATTAGCTCTTTTGTCGACAAGAACAGCACATTCTAGAACATGATTGTCACCGTACGAGTTCATGTTTGGACGCCCGGCAAATGTCTGGGGCATCCTCAGCGGTTTTCAGATATTGAGTACCCATTGTTGATCGAGTACCTTTGCCAGTTAACTGAAAATTTGTGTTCTATTCACCAACAGGTCCGTGAGTCCCTGCCAGCTACACCAGAGGGGCCCGGACATGACATTCAGCCTGGGGACTATGTCCTCATAAGGAATTTTCAGCGGAAGAAGAGTTTGGAGCCACGTTGGAAGGGGCCCGAGCAGAACCTTTTGGCTACCCGCGCGGCTGTCAAGGTCGCTGGCCGGAAGAATTGGGTGCATGGCGTGCATTGCAAAAAGTTGCCCCTACCGTTACCCTATGATCAATGGGTGAAGGAGGGGATACCTGACCAGGAATGTGAACAGATTCCTCATTTTGTTCCATTCAGCGATGCTGTCCTTACATGGATACAAAGTGACAAGGAGAATGATGACATCCTGAACAAAGCTGTCCCGCCAGAGATAAGAGCCCCTGTTCACTGATCCCTCTGTGCCTGGAGTCACCAGGTACAATTTGCGTCCTCGAATGAAGGACAGTGCACCAAAGGGGAAGTCAGATTAGACAGGGATGGACTGTGCAAGTTAGAGTGTAATTTGCTGTAGTACCAACGGAGTTAGTTTAGGGTGATGTGAGATTGGTGCATTCTTTTGACTTTGGACAGGATAGATTGAACGTACTCCCTTGGGGGGTACATTATCCTGAGCGGCGTGGGATACAGCAAGAGCTTAGGACAGAGCAAGCTCCATCGCCGGTGATCAAGAGTGCCAACGTTTTGATGAACAATAGGAGCCTGTACCAGTGAGGCTCTGACGGACACTGGGAACTTGTAACTTTTTTCTGCTGGCCATTTCCCCCCTTGTTTTATCATTTGCTATGCATCCCTTTGGCAGAATGGTTGCCAACGAGGAGCAGCCAGTAATTCCTCTTGTTCATATACATAAATTGTGGTCTATCAAGCAAAGAGTGCTGTGTGCTGTTCTTTTGTTATTACTGCTGTTGGTTTTGGTCGGGGTGTCCTGGGTTTTGGAATGTAATCAGAATGCACCATCATGTACTAAACACCAGGTTGTTTCTCTAGTCCGTACAGAAAGGGCAGCCCAAGTAATGTGTTTCTGGACACACATAAAAGGTTTTTGGGAGAAGGTACTGCTTGCTATCCTACTGAGTCTGTTACTAGCTTATGGGCTGCATATCCACTATCACTTGTTAATTACACTTATACTTGGCCCCCTGATTTTGTAGAATTACAAGGAGTATTTGGGTTTGGTTATCCAGACCCATGCCTGTATCATCGAAAGCCACGAGTCACAGGTTATTCAAGATGTAATAACAACACTGATTGTGATAATTTCTATATGAAGAGGCAGAATGTCACACTGGTGGGTTGGCAGTACAAGGAATTGACAGTTCCCCGAGAGGCTGGTTATTACCCTGCATGTTGCCCAATTGTTAATTTTACTGACCTTGTCCTATCTGTCAACTGCTCAGGGACAATTCTGCATAAGGGCACGTACTCTATGGTAGATCCAAAGGACCCTCGTACTGTTGGGTGGAATTCTAGGTATGCTGCTGTAGATTATGACAGGCCCATTTATGCACACCCAGGGTTTTTCTTTCTGTATAATGGGACTTATTCTAACATGCATAATGGTACAGATGATGTAGCCCTTGGGATGGTGTTGTCTTTAGGTGTGCCCTGCAAACATGCGAAGCCTAAAGTTAGATGGGTGAAAAGAACACTGACAAAGGAATTTTGCGAAGGAGTGACAGACCTGGAAGTCAATAACTATAGCAATGATATCAGCTTTGGGTATATTCTTTCCTCCATTATTACATTTGGTGCTACCGCTATGGCTAGGGGTGAAAGGGCTAGGGAGTATTTTGAATGCAAGCTACAGATACTGTCTAATTCCACAGTAGCAGCTTTGCGTGACATCACCATCCAATTGGAAAGTATGAGAATATATTCTGAGCAAACCAGATATGCAGTTGATTTCATCCTAGCTAAGAGCGGTAGTGTGTGCCCAGTAGTAGGAGACCAGTGTGTAGTCGGGATCACTAATATGGAAAAGAATATTACCCAACACATTTTAGATATTTTGGAAAATGTTAAAGGAATGGAGAGCGGAAATTGGAGTTGGTCCCTTTTTGGTGGATGTGGTTGGATCCTTGAAAGGGTGATGTATTTTATTGTGATTTTGATTGCCTGCTGTGTTCTGGTGCAGTGTCTCCCCTTATTTTGCTCTTACTGCACCACTCTTTTCGCTCCCAAGAAAATATCAATCCATGATACCAATGCGACAATTATGCAAAAAAAAGTGAGCGATCTGATGTGGATCAAAGAGGGTATTTTTGAGACTTCTTCCCTCCTTACTGTCTCTCTCCCTGAAGCTGAGGATATGGAATGCTCCTAAATTAATTTACCATGCTTTATTGAATGATATGTTTTTTGTTATTATATATATATATATATATATATATATATACATATATATATATATATACATATATATATACATATATATCTTAGCTCATGCTAAAAGGAGGGTCTGTCAGAATGAAAATTAGGCTTTTGTATTGCTTTTACGTAAGTTAGCATTCATGGCGCCATTTTGTGTACAGGCGCCATTTTGTATCACGATTGAAACTAATTCTTCTCTATTTCCGAGAAACGGCCTTATCTAGGTTATGTTTCTTCAGAGTTGGGTTTTGCCACACTAATGAATGCATTGCTGTTATTAGCGCATACCTTTCTTCTGAGATGTAAGCCTTCTCCCACTTGTCTAGTGGCGGGCACAGGCAGAGTAACCTTGAGAGATAGATAATGTGTGCCCGGCCTCAGAACCGAAACTTACTCCTTTGTAATTTACTGTCCAGCTGCGTCCCTCTGGAAAATTCCATGGTGGGCGGGTTTTCATTGATTCTGAAATGTACATAATGTATTGTTATGCTTGCTGAAGCAGACTCTCTCTGCAGCACTCTTAGCGACTGGGCAGACAGGGCTCCGCTCTGAGTGAACTTTGAATAAACTGTTATTGGTTTGTATTCTCTATTGTCTGACTGACCCTTCATTTTGTAGAAGGCAAAGAGGTGGTCATTGGTGACCCGAGTGACCCGAATCGGGCCATTTCCTTCACAGGTCTCAGGCGTCCTGTGTCTGCGGACGCGCCAGCTTGGAATGTGTGTTATGAACTAGATGGTGATACTTTTAAAGAGGCTCCCAAGTGCGGGGCAGTAAAACATAGCCTTTATATTGTATGAAAATTAGAATTAAGATTAAAATCGGTGTTCACTGAGGGCGGGGGAAACGAAGTGAAGGGTAAGAGTGGAAAGCCATGAGAAAAAACTCATTGGTGATTTCAAGAGCTGGGGGAGATGGATTCTCTTAGTGGAAATAACAGCAATATTCAAATTTATAGCACAAAATCTTTCTTCCCAGAAACAATCTGGGTAACACCCTAAAACTCTTAATAGGAGTAAGGCAGCGAGAAATTCTTATCTGGACATGTAGAAGAGCGAAAATAACCATCTATGGATAGATGTTCATATTGATATGGTATCTCATTTTTCTTAAACCAAGGGCAAAGTAGTCTGGAAAGATGGATCAGAAAAGAGTTCCTTTCGGTACTCAGAGTTGTTAATATTCACTTAGATTCCTTCAATGCGATGTACAATTTTAACACGGAGAAAAACAGAAAGTAGGATTGATTAATGAGAACAGCACGGTTCAAAAAGCATGGAAACATGTTATTTTAGACTAATGTTAATATCCTCATTCATCACCCAGCCAGTATTGCATTTCCGCATCCTTATTAAGTCCGTTTTTGACGGTGTTGTATAGGAGAATTAATTCACTTTCTCTTCTGCGTAGCCTCAGTTCTCGATTGCCACCTCGTCTGGCCTTGTGTGTTATTTCAATGCCATGAAAAGTGAAGGTTTTTCTGTGTGGGTGTGTCTCATGGAAGTGATCCGTCAGAGGTTGACCTGTTGTATGTTTATTTATGTTCCTGTAATGTTCTTGAATTCTAGTTCTTAAAGGTCGAATTGTACTTACAATGTAAGGGCGACTGCATGGGCAGAAAATCACATAAATCACAAATTTACTATTACAGCCAATCCATTCTTTGGTTTTAATCTCTGGTCCCGATGGCATGGAGATATGTAAAGTGTTATTGATTCCCAATTTACAAATGTTGCAATTGTGGCATGTATGGAACCCTGCTGGTCTATCTAAAAAGGTACTGATATCTTTCCTCTTGTCCACAAATTCCGATTTACAAAGCATCCTTTTCAGATTTGGAGCACGCCTGAAACTCACTTCTGGATATTCTCGAAGGTAATCCTTGAGTCCCAGTGTGTATTGCAACATATGCCAATGACGTTTTAAGACTGTCCTAATGTTTTGGTGACAATTGTGATAGTCTGTGATGTAGCAGATCTTATTCTCATTTTTGCTTTGTGATGTTTGTTTATGGCCCAGAGTTGTAGATCTTTCTATCTTTTAGATAGTTTTCATCGTGGACAGTAAGTGGTGTGTTTTGTATCCTCTTTTTTCCAACCGTATCATTGTTTTTTCTCATTTTTGCTCAAAAATTGGTTCTTCGCTACAATTCCTTTGGATTCTTAAAAATTGACCCTTGGGTATGTTTGTGATATTATGTTTTGGGTGACAGCTGTCAGCCCGTAAAATGGCATTTACTGCTGTGTCCTTTCTATATAGTTTGCAATGCAATTGGTTATCTTTGAAATAAAATGTGAGGTCCAGGAAGTTGATTTCAGATTTGGAGAAATTATTAGTCGTTTTTATCTTCCAGGGATTGTCTTCCAGTTTCTGTGGGAATCTCTGTAAATGATCTTGTTCTCCCTGCCAAATGCAGAGAATGTCGTCAATATAGCAACGCCAGAAGATGATATGTGTTGTGAAGTCTGAGAAGATTGGATCCCATAACCAAAATTTTTCAATATGCCTGTACTTGTAAAAATACAGGCATATGGAAAGGCAAATTTTGCGCCCATCGCGTTTCCGCGTTCCTGTTTATACACTTTTTGATTAAAGCTAAAGATGTTGTGTGTCAGGCAGAATTCCAACATGTCTAGTAGCATTTCATTTGCCTCAAGAGAGTTGGCTGGTTGGGTCCAAAGAGAGTTTTTGACTGATTTGAGACCGTCTCGATGTTCAATGGAAGTAATCAGGCTTACAATGTCGATGGATACTAGAAAGAAGTCTGGTTCCCAAATGACGTCTTGTAATTTTGTCCGAATCTCTTTGCTGTCTTGTATGAATGAGGGTATATCCTTCATTAGTATTTGCAGTTTCCTATCAATGTATTCACCTAGTCAACAACAGGGCGAATTGATGCCCGATATAATAGGTCTTCCTGGAGGTGGGTTAGTTCCTTTATGTATTTTGGGCAAAAAATAAAAGGTTGGCATTGTTGGGTGTTGAATAAAGAGGTATGTTTTTTCATCAGAACTAAGGAGTTTACATGCATACCACTTTTCCAATTTGGTTTTTATCATGTGTTGAACTTCTGGAGTTGAGTCCTGAGTTAGCAGTTGGTAGCATGTTGTATCAGATAGTTGACGTGGTGCATCTCAGATGTAATCATCAACATGTAATGCTCCAGTGTTGCCTCCTTTATCTGCCTCCTTGAGAATCAGCTCCTTCCTTTCTTGCAGTGCTTTGATCACCTTTCGTTCTTCTGAAGTCACGTTTTGTGGCAGGAATTTCTTCTTTCTGAGATATTTCTGATATTTTTTTTGCAGGTCATGTGTTACCGCTAGTTGAAAGGCATCTATACTATTGCCTGCGTGTAGTTGTGGGCAGAATATGGATTGGTTTGTCAAGGTCGTATTTTCCGTCAAGTCTGTCCGTATTCCCTGTTCCAATGCAGTTGTTAATATTGTGTTGGAATCCACATCTGTTACACTTAAATTTTCAAGTAAATTAAAATCTTGGATGGAGAGATCTGAAAGGGGCACTTTTGATAGTTTATGTTGTATTGTAGGTTCATCCGCAAAAAATGCTTTTAGTTTTAATTTACTTATGAATTTGAAAAGATCAATTTGTGTTCTGACCCAATTCCATGGCGCTGTTGCGCAAAATGATAATCCTTTATTAAGTACACTGAGTTCTTGGTCCGACAATGGGATATTTGAAAGATTTACCACCAGGTTTTCTATCTCAGTGGAGTTTTGTCTAGTTTCTTTCTTCTTGCTCTTGTCGTCACCCCTGCTGGTGATGTTTGTGGTCGTTGGTACTGCAGAGAAATTTCCGGAATTGAGGTATTTTGGGTGTTTGTTGTTTTCATACCGAGTCTGTAGCGAAGGACCTCCTCGAAAAAATGTCCTTTACATATTGTTGCGTTATTTTCCAAGTTGGTTGCTGGTGATTCTGTCTGAGCTACTGGAGGGTCTTGATTGTTGGATAGAATTTTCAATATTGACACCTGAGAAAGGTTTGGCGTCGTATCATTTGGCAATTGAGTATACGCAACCAAATTGATAATCTAATTGGTCACGACAACATTTATGATTTTTTCTTTTTATTATGTCTTCTTCAAATTCATCAAGAAGATTATTGAGAATGTCGTAATTCTTTTTGGACAAGTCACCCCAGTTTGAGTATTCAGTGTGTTTGGTGAGATTATCTACTTCTGTTTTGGCTTTATTGTATTCCTCTTCGGCAAAATCAATCAGTTGTCTGATCATATTGTTTGAACATTCTTTAAGATTTCCTTCCCATCTTTCGATATATTCAGGATTGACTGTATCTGAGGGTGGAAAAATTAATATCCGTAAACCTCTAGGGATTCTGTCTGTTTCCAAATATTTTTTCAATGAGGCTGCTTCCCACCATTTGGAAATTTCTTTGTTGACTGGCTGCAGCATTAACACACGTGGTATGGCACTAAAAAGTACAAAAGTAGTCCCGAAACAGAGTTTACAAAATGGCTGTTGCGTATGTTAACTGTAGTTGGCCGGTGCTCTCAGGAGGGATAAACACCGGAAAAGACATGACATATACATGCCCTTGGCAAATAAGGAGAATGCAAAATGGAGTGACGATGCCAGCAAATGGGAAGTGATGGGCCAGCTGTTAACCGAGAAGTAGCTACAGCATGTCTTGGTTCGAGACAGCGCATGCACGCCATCTAGAGCCGAGACATAATGAGCATCTGACATGACTGGCTTGGCAGTTGCGTGCCAGAACAAGTAATACACCTACCTTATCCCAAGTGTTTCCTTTCAGTGCACCATGTGCACGGCCTACGCCCTGGCCCAGCATCACATTGTCAAAGCATCATTCATCTGTGCCCACACCCCCACCTCTACTTCGGCCTCTTCAGTTCTGCCACATAGAGGCTGCTCATTGCCACTCCGCTGCAATAAGATCAAGATGACCAGCTCGGTTTGCGCACAGCACTGTGGGGCCCGATTACTACGGCAGAGCAGCCCTAGTCTTAGGCACCGCCCACAAGCACCATCGTTACTCAACCCTCACTGAGATAATCCACCAGCTAGTGCTAAAACCAGGACACATGAAGCAAACATCTGGGCATCAATGCACCTGATTCACCCAGCAACCCAGCAGCATGTGCTCCTGCAAGTACATCCACCCCTGCAGGTGAGCCCTCCCCGCACACCATCCCAGTGGGGTCCGGTAGACATCACGATACCGCACCAGCATCGCCATTCCTCTGCCAGGCGGCTGTTTTTAATGCCCACTTTGCGAGACAGTGCTTGTGCTGCACGAGGCCTTTTCACCTTGCCAGTGAGTCCACGTAGCCACCCACATAGCAGCACACTTTTAAAACAGTGACAACATGGCCACCATCCTGGCCATCAAGCCTGTTATCTTTCAAGGCACGCCCTCGTTGCAGGCATCCAAGTGGAGGGACTGGGTGGAATGTCTCCAGTCCTATTTTGAAGGCGCTGACCTGAATGGGATCACTGATATAATATTGATCTAACAAATATCGAGAAATATAAACATCAGAAATTTAATATCGAGAACAAAAATATTGCCTATGTATGCATAACTAAAAAAAAACATTAATATAGTGCACAAAAATATAGTTGTTAAAAACAAAGATTTTTACAAATATCGATTACATAAATATCAGAAACACAAATATCATCAACTAAAAATAAACATATAACATGTCACAAATATCAATTACCACAATATCGACTGCCAAACTAACATCAAAATCATCACTAAATGCACAAAATAAACACCAAAGTAATGATTTTAACATACTTAAATTGGCCCTAAACTTAACAAACAAACTAATAATATGTACTAAATGCTAAAATACAAAGTCATAATCTTTGTAAATGACAACGGACTAGATTACTTAGAGGAAATGGCCAAATCCATCCTTTAAAACACATTAACCTACCAAAAACCTCTGCTTGGTGGGGCTGCTGCAGCCCCACCAAGCATATTACGAGTTCCCTCACCTCCACACTTTTCATGGTGGTGCGAACACCATGAAAAGTGTGGTGGTGAGAAGACACAGGGGGCCTCACAGGGCCCCCTGGTGCCTCTGCACAATTGGGTGCATGCACTGGTGCACATGGTGTGCCCCCCTGTCCGCATGCACCCCGATGTTCCTGCACGGAACAAAATGCACAACATTGTGCATTTCGGTCTGTGCAGGAACATGGTTTGACGTTCCAATTGCGGTGCCTATTTTAAAGGCACTGCCATGGGAACGCCAAAGAACTGCCCACCAGCGACTTAAAAAGTTGTAATGTGGTCACTGTTCTGTTTTGGCTTTGGCGGAGGGGGAGCGGGGTGGCAGCGTGGTGGCCCCACTCCTTCACCACCAGTCATGATAAGCCCCAAAGTGTGTAGGTCCATACAAAACCTGAACAAGTGTTGTAAAAAAAGAACCGCTATAGGAAACCCCAAAAAAAGAAAATCTAATTAAAAACAATTGATTTCTAAGAAACCAAAATTGATTTCCTTAAAAAAAAAAATCGTAAGCTCAACTCCCCATCAAATTCGTTTGCAGATAAAAACTTGTAAAAAACACAACACTAATAGACTGCAAAACACACAGTAGCGGTAAAAAAATAAGAGATGGCCGCCAAATGAAACTAAAAAAAGACTATCTTCCCATAGAAATGAATAGGAAACATATTAGAAATGTTTAATAAAAAAAATTCAAAAAGGGAAATAACTATTAGAAGGTTAAACATATCAAACAATATTGTAAAAAATGTGGATAAATTTGTAAAGTATAAATTACATTTTTGTATTAAATATATACACTTATTTAGGATATACTAATTAAAAATATGTTAAATATTGTTTAAAAAATGTATTAAAAAAATTGAAATGTGTCAAAATTATATTCATTGTAAAATTACATGTGAAAATATACATTATACAAACATATATAAGATCTGATATATTTGTCTTTGTAAAAAAAATATATATATATATTTCATTTACTTGACTTTAGAATTACTATTATTTTTTTATCAAAATATATTTAATGAAATGTTATACTGTACATCAAATAAAGATTATGAAAATATAAAATATGAAACATATTTGTGATATCTTTTTATTATACTAAGTGTTGTGATATTATACACTAAAAAGTTGACATTTACTATTCCTACTCCAACCTAAACCAACTTGGGAAGGTGTTGCACACTAAAAGCGTGACATTTACTATTCCTACACCAATGTAAAATAACTTGGGGAATGTGCTGGAGACTAAAGTATTGACATTTACTATACTCACTCCAATCTAAACCAACTCATAGAATGTGGTGGACACTATAAGGGTTATATTTACTCTTCTCACTCAAGACTAGCCATATTTGGGAAGGTGTTGGACACTAAAGGGGTGACATTTACTATTCCCACTCCAATCTAAACCAACTTGGTGAAGGTGTTGGACACTAAAGGGGTGACATTTACTATTCCCACTGTCTCACCATATTTGGGAAGGTGTTGGGCACTAAAGGGGTGAAATTTCCTAATCCCACTCCAGTCTAACCATATCGGGGAAGCTGTTGGACACTAAAGGGGTGACATTTACAATTCCCACTCCAATCTAAACCCACTTAAGGAAGCTATAAAAAACTAAAAACTACAATTGTTTTATGCAATTCTAAATGCTACTTTTTACTTCGAATATTATTTAAAAAAAAATGCACAATGCACTACTAATAGTACAGAATAACAAACTTTCAATCAATCAATCATTTATAAAGTGCAGAAAATCCCCGTGTGGGTCTCGCGGCACTATTTTAGTAAATGTTTAAATTCAAAAATAATAATATCTTAAACCACTATTTTCAACTACTAACATTTATATACAAATTAAAAAAAATATATTTATGTTTTTATTTAATAATAATGTTTTCAAATGTGTAAATAATATTATGGACCATTCATAAACTTAAAAGAATACAATAACAATGATTACAAATTAGTAAATTTACTAGATGCATTGTGTAAAGAATTTCTTTAACTTTTACATTAAATATTTTTTTTAATATTTTGTCTAAAAGTTCTAAATTCTTTCCAAATTTTAAATAATTTATAAAATTATAAGAATTTTATTTTATAGAAATACCTTAAAATATATCTTATTTGACATAAAATATTCAAAATAAATCTAACATTTAATAAATTATGTTTTACAAAATATAATTTGCATATTTGAAAAAATGTTAACTTACAAACAAAAATTAAAATATAAATTTTTAAAAATTCTCTCCACCCTTATTCCCTATTACCCCAAAATACTACTACAAAAAATATTTTTTCTATAATTAATAAAAATACATGAACAATTGAACAATAGAAATTTTAACAATTCATTAAATTAAAAAAACTTCTAAAACTTAAAATAAAATACATTCTAAACACAAAGATAAAAAAATTTAAGACATTACAAAATATTTTATCCTGAAAAACGATATTTCCAACAATATTTACTGCGTTGATATTTTCAACATTGATATAAGCAACACTAACAAGGATATTTTAACCACAATATATGTGAAGTCCCTATATTATCAACACAATATTTCTGCAGCACCATATTTTTTATCCAATATTATGTCAAAACCCCCCTAAATGCACACTTTGAACCAATGGCAAACAGGGACTAAGAGAGATTTGTCTTGAGACAAACCCACCAAGAACCTGAAGAGTCGCTCGATGCTCTTCCTGGTCGACTCAAAGAACTTACGAGCATGTGCGGCTTCCACGGCGAACAAGAATAAATCAGAGGCCAGAACTCAGAGACATTGTCCTCCAAGATTCCGGAAAGTTGCTCCAAGACATCCTGATGCTAGGGAGGTCAAAGGAACTATCCAAAGTATGTGTGTCGCATATGAAAGCTGCCTTCCACAGTGTACTTAGGATGGAACCTATTAATGCAATCCAACCATGCCACAGCACCAAGAACACGAAACGACCTCTGGAGGCAAAACGGACAAGTAGATATTGGGGGGTACCACCTCACAGGCCGAATGACTGCCCCGCCAAAGGCAGAAAATGCACAGCCTACGGCAAGTACAATCACTTCACCAAAGACTTTAGGTCATTAATACCTGAACCCTCAAAGGAAACTGTGCACGTAATCACAGAAACATTAATTGGGCCAAAAGACAAGGATGGCGATGCCAAGTACACAGTGCACACTGTCTTCACCATGGGGCCTGCTCGCTCCACACACTACCTGCTCCCACAGTGCAAGCTCCAAGTGGGACAACACACCGTCACTGCAATGATCGACACAGGAGCTTCCAGTGAGCTCATGACCGTGGACACCTGTCATGCACTGCCGAACCCCCCAACACTTGGAAAAAGGCCAGGATAAGATTTTTTGCATATGACCAATCTCAGTCATGGCCCATGCTGGGGAACTTCAGGTCCTCTGTGTCCCACAGAGAAGCGAGTGCAGATATCACCATCTACATAGCAGACAGAGGTCATTGCATGCTTGTAAGTGGCCACACTGCAGAAATGTTTGACTTGATCTTCTTTGCATTCAGCATACAAGTCAAGGAGCTATCGAACATCCTGGCAGAGTTTGAAAGTGTGTTTCAAGTTGACTGTTTGAAAGGCAAGGTAGTACAACTACACATTGACCCCTCCATACAGCCAGTAGCTCTACGTCACCGGCACATTGCTTTCCACCTCAGGCCTAAGGTGGAGGAAGCATAAGACATACTAGAATGGGCCGGCATCATCAAGAAGGAAAATGGCACGACACCGTGGGTATCTCCTATCATAGTAATGGAGAAACAAAAGCAACCCACAGATGTCCACATCTGCGTGGACATGTGGCTCCTGAACATGGCGACCAAGCGGGGACGCCATCTGACTCCCAAGGTTGAAGACATCATAGGTGAGCTCAATGGAGCAAAAGGGCTCTCCAAAGTTGATCTTTGCTCGGGGTACCACTAGCTCCCTCTACACCTAACTCGAGGTATATAAATACATTTTCCACCTATGTAGGCCTCAGGCAATACCGACGACTCAATTTTGAGATATTGAGCACCACTGAAGTTTTCCAGAACACCATCCATTAAAAGGTTCACCGGCTTGTCGGGCATCATCAATGTCAGTGATACATCCTGATCTTCAGCAAATCCATGAGAGAACACCATGAATGCGTGCAAGGGGTTGTCCAAAGAATCCACAACTCAGGATTGACACTACATTGAGAGAAGAGCAAATTCCTACAGCAACAGATTAGCTTCTTTGGCTACACTTTCTCGGTGGAGAAGGTGCGTGACATCCAAGAAGCCCCTGCCCTGACCAATGTGTTTAATGTGAGACACTCTCTGGGGATGGTAAACTACTGTGGACAATCTATACTGATCTAACAAGCGTCGCACAGCCCCTCTGTTAACTCACAAATACCACAAGCATGTAGTCCTGCGATGCGGTACAAGAAAAAGCTTTCTAAGAAAAGAAGAAAGCCCTATCAGCAGACACCACGCTGTCATACTTCAATCCACTATATCCCATAACCATCGCAATCGACGCAAGCCCAAAAGGGTTAGGGGCTATACTCACCCAACAGCAACATCAAGGAGCATATGCCAACAGGTCACGCACTGCGATGGAACAACGGTACTCGCAGATTGAAAGGGAGGCCATCACCATACACTGGGCCTGCACGCATTTCCATTTATAGATCTACGGAACCCCTTTGTAGTCACCACCGGCCTTAAACCCCTCACACCCCTGTTCCAAGGCACAGCATCCAAACTGCCACCTCACATTGAAAAGTGGATGCTTCAATCACAGGAATATGACTGTCGTGTAGGGTATTGACCAGGTGCCAACAATCCAATGAATTACTTGTCCTGGCACCCTGCGCCGCCACCCAGAAAGAGGTGGAAGATGCTAAAGAAATAGAAGAATATGTCTGATATGTGATGGAGATATCAAGGTCTCTTCCTCTCTACCTCAATGACATACAACCTGCCACAGAGCCGATACATGCCTACAAATGGCCCTTGCAGTGATCCAGTCAGGGAGGTGGCTTGTGCCAAAAGGAACAGCTATCCCAGAGAACCCCAAAAGCAAAAAAGGTTTTAGAATATCTGTTCAACATGCATCACACACTCATGACTGACACCAGTGGGTGTTTGCTAAGAGGACCCCGCCTGGTAATACCCTCCAGTCTAACAGACCAAGCTGTGCAATGTGCCCACTATGGCCACCATGGTGAAAACAAAAAACAGACCCAGGACAAAGGTTTGGCTTCTGCGAATGGACGAGATGGTGGAAGCTGCCGTGAGGTCCTGTCAGTGGTGCCAAGTGTCTGGCCCCCCAGAAGCACCATGCCCTATACTCACAGAATCTGACCCCAGCAGCCCAGGGTGTGTACCAGCCTGGATTTTGGTTGTCTCCCTGACGTGCGATCCACTCTTGCATCAATAGATGACTATACCAAATACCAGGAAATAGAGCTAGTTGGGTCTCAAGCAGCCACGGAAGTCACACCGAAAGCAGAGAAGATGATAGCCACATCAATGGGCCACCATTCCAGAGCCAAGACTTTGCAGACTACCTACAATTATGGGGCATCCACCACCTCAAGGTAACTCCCCACTGACCCCAAGCCAATGGAGAGGTGGAGAGTTTTATGCGCACCCTGAACAAAGTAATAAGCATCACTCATGCAACCACTAGGCCATGGAACCGACCGGATTCAGTAGCCCAGAAAACATACTAAGGGCCTCTTTACGATGTCGGTCGGAATCGGGGCCGACTGACTCACGGTCGGCGGTTCCTCCCGATGGATTACGATGCGACCGAACACTATTCGGTCGGATTCCCATTGACTCCTATGGGAACCCGTGTTTCGCCCGACAACAAAGGCTCCTATGGAGAAATGGGGGGTGTGCGGAAAACTGTGCACCCTGTTACAGGCACCCCATGGTGCCTGACACACAGTGCAGGGTTTTACAGGAAGGTTCCTTAGGTACCCCCTCGGCCGCAGGATGAAGGGGGCCCTGCTAGGAGCCCCAAAAGTCACTTTCCAATAGCCTTTTCGTATCGGACAGGCCAACATCATAATCGCTCGGTCGGAAACGCAGTCCGTAGGGCTGTACGATGCGTGTCCGACTGACACAAATTCTCCAAGAGCCATTCAGAACCGATTCGGAAAGACCGTGTGGCTTACAAACTGACCACAAACATTGAAATCAGTCGATCGGATTGTAAACCGACTGTGTCGGTCAGAAGGGTTCCAACACGATCTAGGAGATTCCGACTGTCGGGAGGAGGCTTTCTGCCCGACATCGTAATCAGCCCCTAAATGCGCCAGTTATAAAAATGCATTAATTGCGCAGATATTGCTGAGCCGCTAATACTGTTATGCAGCTGGTGCGAATACCTGCCTCATGCAGAACCACAAAGCAATAGGCAGGTATGCAGACCTACATACCCCTAACATGGCAGCATACATCCCACGTAGCGTGATGCAGTCATTTCTTCTATAATTTACTCTCCAATGTCACTGACATGCACCGTCCACCTCCACAGGGTATGACGTTACTCTTTAGGGCGGTGCAGCCGTTATAATAATCTGTAGCCTCAACTGCAGAACAGCCGATTGCAAGGTAACAAAAACTTGTACTTACATCCAAACAGCACTTGTAAAGGCCCACAGCAATATTAAAAAGTACACAAGCAACACTCGAGGGCAATTAAACGTGCTAGGTCACTTTGCTGGGGCTGATATACTTCTCCTTCTCTCTTGACGCATCTTGTCCTCCCCAGTTCATCACCAATTTCGCAATGATGCACCGATAATTCAAATAAGTCAAGATCCTTTATTGAGCTCCAGACTTGCAGCCCTGCCAAGTACCACGCATTCGACTAACCCATTTTAATGTGGTGGTCCGCATCACTGCATTAAAATGCAATATCACACATTTTTTGCGCCATGAGCACCTGTGCGCACTGGGCCTGGGTGAACTAAGCAGGTAGTGAGACTGTCTGTGGGGCGCCGGTGTGAAGGAAACAGCAGCGCACTTGCTGCCATACTGGCGATGCTGCTGCACTTTAACATAGGCATAAGCTTCCCTGACCAAGACTCTCACATGATGACGCGTTGATGCCAGGAAAGCCGTAATGAGTCCTCCTTCTGAAAACCAGAAGCTATAGTGATCAGGTGGAAGTGAGAGCATACTATTCTTCCATGAAAGTATGTGTAGGCATGCGCATTAAAACGTCGAGCATGCTCACTGGAAAGGAGCTGATGGGAAGAAAGTAAAATAGGAGGGATGTCCAAGCTGTGAACTGGAGACAATTCAGGTGCTTTGAGGGACGTGTTTTGGGGCACTGTTGTGCTAGCCTGGAGCATCCGAGGGTCTGAGAGGGCAATTGCCACCCCTTACCATTGCATTCAGCGTCAGCACCCAACGGGGCCCGGTGAGAGGAAGTTATTACTGTGAAACCCCTAACCTTAGGATGCAAGAATTTATTCTTTGGTCAATCCCACCCTGGGGAAGTCCCTGTTGGTATGCCAGAAGATTCTCCCTCCTGCCCCAACACTGAGCAATCCGTATGCCTCTTACTGTGAAGTATGTTGTTAATGTATGCAGGTGTGATTCATTGTCTCTGTATAGTGTGCTGTGATTTAAAGTGCTCTGTCACCCTATACTGATATGAGTAGCGCTATAAAACAAATGAAATGTATATTAGAGATGGGCTGTGGAGAGATGTGCGGCACTGTTGGAGAGTGGTAGTGAGGGAATCCCTGGAGCAGGAGGTCATTGAGGAGGCTCCAAAAAATATTGTTGCACTGGACGCCATTGCGCTAATGCCAGCTCTGAGAGAGTGAGTCAGTGATGTCTGTCACTGTGCTGTTTGGGAATTATATCATACTAATGTTTAGCACTGTGTAGATAGAGGAAAGGGGGCCAGTAGGAGGCGAAACACTTGTCGGCTGCTGTGGCATCTACTATCTTGTTGAATACTGCAACAATGATTGACTGATGAAATTTTTTTTGCTGTAAAACTCACAATTGAAAGAACATACACTATGTAATAGATTTGGAAGTAACTTTTGTAACACTCCAAAATTAATGGAATAATGAAAAGTCTTAAAGGAATGGGATGGCGTACTCTTCCCTTTTTATATACGACCCAAAATACTGTTTGCAGAACAATCCCGCGTCATCCACCCAGTTGAAGAACATCCTGGACTGAAAGCCACGATTTGGCCTACCCAAAGAAATGTGTTTCACCCACTACTGACATGTTGGCCATGTTTTGTGCAATGATTGTTACACCCTTGACGTATTTGGTTTTGTGCAGAAGTTTTGTTTTAATTAAAGTTAAGGAGGAATGTAGTATTTGACCTTCAGTACGTTGGCAGAGTGGTGACCAGTGGACTCCCCTGCAGACATGCGGGTAATGGTTCAGGCGTGCACGTCACAAGCCACATTAATAACAAGCATTGGCAAATGCATTAGGTTCCACCTATATGATTAATAATAAGCTGTTTTTTGTTGTAAGTTGTAGCTGCCTGAGTAATTGTACAATATAAGTTACAGAAAGTATTTTAAAGTGTTATGACTTGTTTATGTACAAAAAGGCAATATATTGTGCTGTTACTAGCGGTATAGTACGGCTAAGTAGTAGCAACATTTTGAAAACTGAAATGAAAGAGTAAAATAATAGAATTAATTGATGTAATAGCAATATTATGTGTTTAGAAGAGTCCTGCCAATTTTTGGGCCCGGTGACACTGCACCTGCTGCACCATTCAAATCATGCCCCTAGTGCCTGAAAGATAACTGCATTTGTGACTGCCTGTTTAGTACTAAAATATAGCAATATTTGCTGTTTAGAGGAGTTATGACAACTTTTGGCTCCGGTGCCACTGCACCTGCCACACTATTCAAATCATGACCCTATTGCCTGTAAGGTAACAACTTGTGACTGCCTGTTTAGTAGTAAAATATTGTAATATTTGGTGTGTAGAGGGTTTCCAAGAGCTTTGGCCCCGGTATCACTGCACCTGCTGCACCCTTGAAATCATGAACCTGGTGCCTGCAAGGTAATTACTCTTGTGACTGCTTATTTAGTAGTTAAATATAGCAATATTTAGTGTTTAGAGGAGTTCTGACAACTTTTGGCCCCAGTGCCACTGCACCTGCAGCACCATTGAAATCATGGCCCTAGTGCCTTCCAGATAACTGCCTGTTTCGTAGTAAGGTTTAGCAATATTTTGCATCTAGTGGGGTCCCTAGAGCTTTTGGCCCCTGTTAGAAATGGGGTTCCTGGTTGGCTAGGGTATGCACCTAAGCCAGGCAGAACCCACCACTCTAGTCAGGGTAAGGGATTTACACACCCAAGATAACCCCAGCTCACCCTCCTGGATAGCTTGGCAGCATAGTCAGGCTTATCCCAGAGGCAAAGTGTAAAGCAGCTGCACAACACACAAACACATACATGACACAATAAATACACCACAAAAGAGACTACACACAGTAGTATAGAAAAATATTTCATATATTGTATATAACATAGACCACAATCACATTAACCATAAATCACTTTGCCAGACAGGCAATTGTCATACAATCAGCATTAGTGCCATAAAGTAAATACTTATAGGCGTCAATACGTCATAAAAAACATCCTAAACCATCACTGTACATATTATGCAGGTCCTGAAATGATATTAGATATCCTGTCTTTACAAGGATCAAAATGACATTTATCAGTACTCTCAGGTCATGAAATTGCAGCAGTTAAGTTAGAGAAGAAACCACATAAATCACCATATCACATCACACATATGCAGCATATAGTAATCAATCACAAAAATCATCACATGCGTGCAAAGAAGCAAGGCAGCTTAAGAAACAGCACATGAATCATTGTTTTACCATGAGAATATAGGTTGAGGACTCGCTCTGGGATTGCCATCAATGAAAACAAGTGCCCCTAAGGTGTGTGTACACACCGAAAAGGAGCACACCTCCCTGTGCACTGCTGCTGCGAGACCTCGCTGTCCCCCACCTTTACCAAAGAAACGGCAGCTGCCCACATACATGTGGTGTAGCTGCTGACTCCTACAGGTTCCCACACTGTTCCTCGAGAGGTAGTGCGTCTGGAGACCTCCAAGGCCTCCCG
Organism: Calotriton arnoldi; assembly: GCA_963921515.1. Taxonomy (NCBI): domain Eukaryota; kingdom Metazoa; phylum Chordata; class Amphibia; order Caudata; family Salamandridae; genus Calotriton; species Calotriton arnoldi. Next base: position 733,648 of record CAWUFW010008064.1, read on the forward strand.
AACCACTGCCTTTGCCCACACTAGGCCTGATCCTCAGATCAGTGCCACAGGGGGGGTAGGGATTTCTCAGCCTGCCCTCTGCCATGAGTGCAGCAATTTTCTACGCGATCCGGCGAGACGTTCCTCCCGCCCAGGAGTGGAGTAGTGCTGGATGAATTCACGGGTTTCCCCACTGCTCCTCAGGCCCCACTGCTCCTCAGGCTTTCTCAGTACACGGGCGCAGCGTTGCCAGCCTCCGGGGACTCCTACAGATATGCAGCTCTCTGCGATCAGGGCCAGCCCGGCAGCTCCTTACTAGCCCCGCCCTCTTGAGTGTGGCCTCGGCTGGCAGTGAGAGGGAAGGGGCTGGCCTTGCTGTAAGGGATTTCCTCTGGGCCAAGAACACCCCAAACTGGGGTTGCCTTTACTGGTGCTGTGCCTCTCCCTTGCTGGAGAGTGTGAAGCTGATAACGATCAGCAAGTGCTCCCCACATGCTTTACGGCAGAATGAGCCCACTCCTCGGGCGACAAACACAAAGCGCTCCTCCAGGGCTGAATCAGAGGTACGGAGCTCACCAAGTGCTAGTCACCAAACACTCCTCTGTCTGGTTTCACAGAGGAAAGGGGCAGAATGCAGCGCTCAACACATGCTAATTTTGTAAAAAAAAAAAAAGGTGAAGAACAGTCCAGTCCTTCTCCTGCTCCAGACAGGAGCAGCAATTGCAGGCTGACCCACCCCACACACATCAGGGGCAGCACTCCTCACACAGCTCTTTCAGGCAGGTTCCTTTTTAATCCAGCAAGGATCCTTTGAAGTCTTTGATTTTCCTGAGACTTCCAAAAGGAGGCAAGCACACACAAGCCCTTGGAGACCTTCTCAAGCAGGATACCACAGTAGGGCAAAAAGAGTCGGTCCTTTTCCTCTTCCCGCAGATAGAAGCCGCAACTGCAGGCCAACCCACCCCTCACACAGAAAAGGCAGCCCTCCTCACACAGCTCTTCTTCTTGGTAGGGTCCTCTTGTTTCCAGAAGTGATCTAAAGTTCTGGGGTTTTAGGTCCAATACTTATGCCCCACTTTCTCATTGTTCTCTTTGTTTCAGAATCCATGAGCTCAGTACAAACCAGTTCTGTCCTCCCTGGTCCAGCTTGACCGCAGGAGGTGGAGACAGCATTGTGCAGAGGAGACACAGCCTATTCAGTTGATAGTAAAAACTCTCCTACCACTCTAAATGCAGAAAGGTCTTTTTAGCCTAGCTATGAGTCACCCAGGAAAGGCAGGACACACTTCACTCCCCTTGTGACTGTCTAGAGTGAATGCACATCCCCAGTTCCTGTCACTCCAAAACCAGACAGTGAATACACAATCAGGCCGAGGCAGACAGAATGGTAAAGCAAGAAAAGGCCTACATTCTAAAAGTGTCATTTTCAAACACACAATTTAAAAACCACCTTCACTAAAAGGTGTGTTATTAAATTCTGAGTTCAGGAAGACTAAACTCCATTTCTCCATCTTGTCCCTATAGAAAGTTACACTTGCAAGATGTTACAAGGCAGCTCCCATGTTAACCTATGGGACAGGCAGCCTTTCAATAATAAAGAACAACATGCACAGTATTTTACTATCAGGACATGTAACACACACCAGTACATGTCCTATATTTCACATACACTGCACTTTGCCCATCGGGGTACCTTGGGCCTACCTTAGGGGTACCTTACATGTGAGAAAAGGGAAGGTTAGGGCCTGGCAAGTGGGTGCACTTGCCAGGTCAAAATGACAGTTTAAAACTGCACAAGCCGACACTGCAGGTGGCAGGTCTGAGACACCTTTGAAAGGCTACTAGTGTGGGTGGCACAATCAGTGCTGCAGGTCCACTAGTAGCATTTGATTTACAGGCCATGGCACACTCAGTGCACTTTACTAGGGACTTACCAATAAATCAAATATGGCAGACATGGATAATCAGTCATAATCACAATTTACACAGAGAGCAAATGGACTTTAGCACTGATCAGCAGTGGTGTAGTGCCCATAGTCCAATAGCCAACAAAAACAGGGTAAGAAAAATAGGAGGCAAAAGGCAAAACGTTAGGGTATAAACCTGCAAAAAGGGTTAGGTCTAACAGTCCCAGTGCCACTGCACCTGCTGCACCATTCAAATCAAGTCCCTTTTAACTGCAAGATAACTGCACTTGTGTCTGCCTGTATAGTAGTAAAATATAGCAGTGTTAGGTGTTTCAACAAATAACACATTTTGGGCCATTCACACCATGATCATTTTGTATGCAAGCTAACTACGCTTGTGACCAGCAGCGGCCTGTGCAGGTAAGCACGGTGGGGCGGGGGGGATGTTGACAGACGACAGAATAGGATTTATTTAATTAATTCCACCCCCCCTCAGCCCTACCCCACCCTGCCCCACTGCGCTTACCTGCACTGGCCGTTGCTGCTTGTGACTGCCTGTATAGTAGTAAAATATAGCAATATTTTTAGTGTTTAGTGGGGTGCTTAGAGCTTTTGGTCCTGGTGCTACTGCACCGGCTGTGCCATTCAAATCATGATCCTATTGCCTGCTAGATAAATGTACTTGTGACTGTCTTGTTTAGTAGTACAATTTAGCAATTATATGGGATTAGAGCGGTCCCTGGAGCTTTTGGCTCCAGTGCCACTGCATCATTCAAATCAAGTCCCTTTTAACTGCAAGGTAATTCCAACTCTGGCTGCCTGTTTAGCAGTCAAATATAGCAATATAATGTTTTTAGAGGAGTTCTGGCAACTTTTGGGCCCGGTGCTACTGCACCTGCTGTACCATTCAAATCATGACCCTGTTGTCTGGAAGCCAACTGCACTTGTGATTGCCTGTTTAGGAATAAAATATAGCACTATTAGGTGTTTAGTGGGGTGGCTGGAGCTTTTGGTCCCGGTGCCACTGCACCTGCTGCACTATTCAAATCATGACCCTAGTGCTTGCTACATAACTGCACTCATGACTGTCTGTTTAGATGTAAAATATAGCAATTTTAGGTGTTTAGAGAAGTTCTGGAACCTTTCAGGCCAAGTGCCACTGCACCTGCTGCACCATTCAAATCATGACCCTGTTGTCTGCAAGATAACTGCACTTCTAATTACCTGTTTATTAGTAAAATATAGCAGTATTTGGTGTTTAGTGGAGTTATGACAACTTTTAGCCCCGGTGCCTCTGCACCAGCTGCACCATTTAAATAAAACCCCTTTCAACTGCAAGGCAACTGCAATTGTGGCTGCCTGTATAGTAGTAAAATATTAGGTGTTCAGAGGAGTTCTGACAACGTTTGGGCCCGGTGCCACTGCACCTTCTGCACCATTCAAATCATGACCCTGTTGTCTGCAAGGTAACTGCACTTGTGACTGCCTGTTTAGTAGTACAATATAGTAAATGTAGGTGTTTAGTGGGGTGCCTAAGGATTTTGGTCCAGGTGTCACTGCACCTGCTGCACCATTCAAATCATTACCCTGTTGTCTGCAAGGTAACTGCACTTGTGACTGCCTGTTTAGTTTTACATTTTAGCAATAATCTGGATTTAGTGGAGTCACTGGATATTTTGGCCCCTGTACCTACTGCACCATTCAGATCAAGTCCCTTTTAACTGCAATTTAACTGCAATTCTGACCGCCTGTTTAGTAGTCAAATATAGCAATATTATGTGTTTAGAGGAGTTTTGACAACGTTTGTGCCCGGTGCAACTGTACCTACTGCACAATTTAAATCATGAACCTGTTGTCTGCAAGGTAACTGCACTTGTGGCTGCCTGTTTAGTAGTACAATATAGCATAGCTCTTGTATATTAACTTTATTTTTAATGTGCATTGCTTATTACATTTAGAATTTGATCTTAATAACCAAATAGATTAAGGGGCCGATTACGATGTAGTTCAGAAAGGCTCCGAATGGGATTTGGAATCTCAGAATCTGATTAGGAGCCTATGTTTCTGACCGAATCGTACACATTTCCAACTGACTGATTACGATGCACAGTAACTGTTCAGGCTGTCCGAATCGGTTCTGAAAGGCTTTCGGACAGCCCGAGTCTTTCGGAGGCGAATCGTACGGCTCTATGGACACGGTTTCTGAGCAAGCGATTATGATGACCGATTCAGACAGCCGTTCTGATTCGGTCTGCCCGACACGAAACGGCTGTTGGAATCTGACTTTGGGGGCCCGTAGCAGGCCCCCTTTCACCATGAGTTCTCTTGTTGGGCCCGTGGGTGTACGCAAAGGACCCTCCTGTTAAACCATGCACAGTGTGGCAGGCACCCGCCACAGGGTGCAAGGTTTTCCCCAACCATCCCTTTTTTCATTGAGAGCCTGTGTTCTCGTTTGGAACACACGCTCCCATTGAAGTCAATGCGAGTCCGACCGAACGATGTTGGGAAGCATTGTAATTGGTCGGTCAGACTCGCAGAACCCGATTCGGTTGGAAACGATTCCGGAACCGATTCAGTTGGAAGAGTTTCCAAACAACAACGTAATCAGCCCCTAAGTTGAAAAATCAATACGTTAATACCTACAAAGTACAAAGAAAGATACTGAGGCATAAATAGAAAATGCCATGAATGTTCTAAGGCAAAAGCATCTGCTTTACACAACTAAGTAATAATAAAAAACAAGCATTCCAGCATACTGTTAGAAGCTGTCTGCCTTTGCCATGGGAAGAGATATTATCTTGAAAGTGAATGGGGCTTAAACAGCGTTTAGTAAAAGTATTGTAAATGCATACAGCCAGAGAAAGTTAACAAAAAAAAAGTTCCACACAAAAGCGAATGAACACAGTAATTTGGTTATGGGAACTGATAAGAGCCCACTTTTAAGATATATTAAATATAAGAGATTTCACAAACGCAGCGCTAGCGTTGTGGAGGCGAAACCTAAAAAGTGTCTGTTGCGGCTACCTCGGCAGTTGCGTGCCAGAAACAGAGATATACCTACATTGTCCCCGAGTGTTTCTTTTCGTCGCACCACGTCCCGGCCCAGCAACACAGGTTTCTGCTGACATTCCGGGGGTGGTAGTGTGCATATACTGGTCATCTGTCTTCACCGCCGAGGCTTGAAGTGCCGGGGTGCGTCTTTCAGCAGCAAGGAATGAGAGGTAGGAGGCTTCTGAGCAGTGCCTATTGCCCTGCTGCCGCACTGCCCCTCAGAGCTTCTGTAGCCCGGGGTAGGAGCATTCCTTGCAGCCTGAAGCCCCAGCCTAGCTGGATGAGACATACAGCTGCAGAGATCAGATCCGCTCCAGAATAAACAGGCCGTAGGCAAAGTCAGAAAACTTCTCCCATCCTCTCAGTTTCATGACTTCGGTCACCTTTGCAGGCAAACAGTTTCACTTTGACAAATTTGTTACTCTCAAAGCGCCTATGACACTTTATGAAGAATGGTCTAGTCACCATCAAGATTCACCTTAAAAGGGTGATGAAAAATGAATCACTTCCAAAGTTTTAATCAGTGTTAAAAATATTCAAGTGTTGGACAAATTTGCTTACCTGTGCCTGTGTGCCTCCTAACCCCGTACTTGGATCCCCGCCGCTTGCAGCGCCTGTCGTCCACATGATGACGTCATAGTTCAGCATAATAAAGTACATGACACCATCAGAGATGAGTACAGCCTGGAATGTGTTCACCTGTAATAACACAGAGGTGGTGCGAAAAGACAAAGGTCAGAGCAGGGCACACAGTTCCAACTTCCACTGCTATCCCAGATAAACAATGAACCGTCAGGTCCAGCCTTTACCAACACTGGCGTATCATTGTCATTATCCCAGAATGCCTTGCAAGTGTGGCAATTACAGACTTGCTTCTGGGTCTATAATATCACAATTGCAACATTCAATCTCATTTGCAGGTCTTACTGTTTTATTCCTATTTTGAAGATGTACGTATAGCTTTAATGAGTGAATTTCAGCATATAGATGATGATATGGAGGCACGGTATGTTTGGAACTGATGAATTCCGAGAACCCTTGCGTACTCAGACTTCTGTGTATGGTCTAAGGTCAGCGTCACGCTGTGTGAGGGTGATTTTCTTGCGTACTCAGACTTCCGTGTATGGTCTAAGGTCGGCGTCACGCTGTGTGAGGGTGATTTTCTTGCGTACTCAGACTTCTGTGTATGGTCTAAGGTCGGCGTCACGCTGTGTGAGGGTGATTTTCTTGCGTACTCAGACTTCTGTGTATGGTCTAAGGTCAGCGTCACGCTGTGTGAGGGTGATTTTCTTGCGTACTCAGACTTCTGTGTATGGTCTAAGGTCAGCGTCATGCTGTGGGAGGGTGATTTTCACTGAGTCAAACGATCTGCTGTTGTTTGTGCCAGAACCACTTACTTTTTTTTTGCAAACAACTTTTACTGAGCCATGTGGTGAGAGCACCGTGCAGTGTCGGTTCCATTCCCTCACGTTCATGAGTATAGCCGAAGCACTATGTAATTACCTTTGAGGAAGCCGACCCATAATATGCCACTTTGTCCCACGTGACGATGTACAGCCAGGTGGCATCGAATGATGAGAGGTCAAAGTAGCGTTGGATGTCAGACGAAGCTCGCTGCAGGAGAGTGGCGTCTCTGGACTCTCGGTAGAACACGTCTCCCGCAATGCGATTGTCCACATCTGCCCAGAATGGCGCCACGAAAGCTCGTCCGTCGGAGAGAGGAAAAGGATTCGAGGTGTACTGGTAGACGGCCACCCCGAAGGACACTACCCCGTTCGAGTTCACCTGCGAAAAGAATGATGGGTTTTAGAAAAGCAACAAAAAAATTCAGTACATTACATTCTCATCTGAGCGGCCATGTTACCAGTGTTTGTAATTGTACAATGGAACCAGAATGGGGCACCCTATCCCGTGGAAACAGTAAATTACGTTTTTAACTGACAGATCTTTACATGCTGAGAGTACAGCATTAAACTAATTTGAAAATTAGGAAAGAAAGGTTTGGCTGCTGCTGATCGACCTGGCCATGTTTTTTCGCATACCTTGAAAATGATACTCAGAAAATATATGTTTGGACATATTCAAATAGTTTTGCCTTACTTTGTTTTTCATATGTGAGGTAAGCTTTATTGCCTTTAACGTTTTTCAAAATGGTTTGGCCGTGTAACTTCAACGGGCCTGACTCAAAAAGCAAAGGCCTCAAAAAGCCGTACATGTGCTACTTTTGTTTATTCACAAACATCCCCCGGAGCATGCCTGACCATTAATGAACATTGTAGATATGAAGGAGCAAAAAAACGTTTTTATGCATATATTTCACTTGTTTGAAAATTTGTTTGTGCAAGTCACGCAACAATGTTCATTTGCATATTTGAAGTTTCTTTTCTCCACAGGAAAATTATTTTATCCTCTGGAGAGACTCCTTCCTATACACCCTCTTATGAACTGGGATAGTTACTTACAGAGTCACACTGGGATTATAGTTTGTATCAGGATTATTTAGTTCCAAATTTACAATAGTTCCTAGGGTGGGAATGTCCCAACACAATGTTTCTGAAGTACACACCAGTGGGTGTTCCGTTTGTTTTGCATCTTTCATGTCACCAACCCCAAGTTTATGATGGGGGTGAATCCGTCATACTGACAGATTTTCAAATGTGATCCTAAAATTTCACTTATGCAGGTTTTGGGAATCATTTAGTAGCAGTCAGAGCCACACATGCCTCTCAGTTACAAGCAGATGTGCTATATACTTTCGGAATTGGTGTCTATGTTGTCTGATCTTGGTGGCCCTGCTGGATCACACTGCACATTACTGCAGGAGCTAGCAACTTGGGCCTCCGTCGAGGGGCTACTACCCTGTTACCAAACAGGGTTCTGAGCGGAAGGGTCAACAGTGGACAACATCAACACCCTCTTGTACCTAACTCATCAAGCGGTAACCCACACCCATCCTCCCCGACTTTGCCTGTTTCATCGACTACTCTGCAGCTTTTGTCGTCCAGAACATCCTCTTACAGAAACTAGGGAGGTGAAAAATCTACCCTAAATTACTGCATGCAATCATGTCCCTCCACACTAGGACCTGGGAAAGGGTCGAGCTTATGGGAGAGACAGCAACTGCCAAAATCGCCACCGATCGAGGACTAAAAGAGGGCTATGTGCTGGCCCCGCTTTTATTTAACCTATACACGGCTGACTTGGGCCCGGCCCTATTCGGTGCAACCTTAGACACCCCAAGAATTGGAGAAGAGAAAATCCATCTCACGCAATACGCGGACGATCTAGTGCTTTTTGATCACACAAAAGACGGCTTACAAAAAATCCTCAATGCACTGAACACATATAATTTAAGCAAGCAAGCAAGCAAAACAAAAATTGAGATTTTTGGACGACATCCAAAAAAAGGTCTATAAGATGTTGGCTGGAGACACAGAGGGTAGAATACGTTCAAAACTATAACTACCTGGTAGCATGGCTGTGTGAATCTGGAAGACCAACACTGCACCTTCAAAAAATGAAGATCAAAGGGAGGATGTCACCTGCAGACTCTGCAAATTAAACTCCACCCTTGACAGCCCAACAGCCACAGCTATATGGAGGGTGATTCGTGCATTTGCTCAACTGTGTGCCGTCCCTGTGCTTGAAGAGTGGCCCTTCACCAGCTGGTCGCACTGCCATGAATGCTAGCAGGCAGCATACTGCGCAGCATTTCTGGTCCTTGATGCATTGCAGCCGCACTGCCGCCCCTTTGCCGTTCTGGTCTCTCTTTGACCGTCTCAGTATAATCTCTAGTTTGGCTGTTCCGGGCCTCATATCGCCTGCCTGTAGGCAGTGCTTGGCTGGCCCAGTCCTTGAGGGTGCCACTAGCTCGCTGAGGCGGAAAGCCCAGAAGAATGCAGTGGAGAATGCAGCTTTAAACAGAAGGAGTTCGAAGGTGCCCCTTGTTATGTCACCCAGTGTTCCCAACAGTAAGCCCAGCTTTGTGTAGTATATTGGGCGCCTGGTGTCCTTCCTTGCACCTTCTGCGCGCCTCCACCCTTTCATTGCCGCTTTGATATAATGAGAAGACAAGGGATCCTGCCCTGACTCCAGTTTTGTGTAATGTGCCACAGCGTGCAGGTGCCCACGACCTGGATTTCCCGCAGTTAAATGTCCACTTGATGAACTTCTCCACTGCCCTGCTTGTGGTCCCCACGTCCCGCAGGGATGGGATACCCCCTATCAGCATCACGGTCCCAGCATATTTTTTATATCGCCTGGCAGCCTCCGGGGCGAGGGCTTGGTCAACCAGCTCCGATAGATCTACCCCGCCGGCCCCACAGTTGCCCCGGGAAGGAGGTCCCGTCCTGCTCTGCCCCGGGGGGCAGTTCCCTGAATTTGTCCATCCGTGCTCTTGACAGGGCGTCTGCCACCTCGTTCTCCACCCCTGGTACGTGGCGTGCTCTCAGGTCTATGTTTCCTTCCAACTGCAATTTAACCAGTTGGCGCATTAATCGCAGTGTGTCTGGGCACATGGCTGATCCTCTATTAATTGCTTGTACTACGCCCTTATTGTCTGACCATAGTGTCCATAGTGTCAGCTTCATGTTACGCAATTCCTGTTTCCAGATTGTTAGCGCTACTACGATGGGGAACAGCTCAAGAAATGTGATATTGCTGGATATGCCCTGCCTGCGCCAGCGGCTGGGCCATTGGCCCGCGCACCATTTACCGCCCAGGATTGCCCCAAAACCTGTGCTGCCCGCAGCTTCCGTGAACAGTGTTATCTGTCTGCTCGTGACCCAGCCTTCTCTCCAGATCAAAATCCCGTTGAAGTCTGCCAGGAATGTGTCCCACATTAAAAGGCCCTGCTTGACTCCTGCCCCCAACCTGACGTAATGGTGCTTGAGGGTAAGTCCTGCTGTTAATTGGGTTAACCGCCTGGCGAACACCCTGCCTGCTGGGATAACCCTGGATGCAAAATTGAGTTTGCCTATTAGCCTCTGGAGGTCCCTCAGTGTTGCCTTCTCGCGCCCACAGAGGCCCTTAATTTCCTCCCTGAAATCCTTCACCTTGTCTGCCGGAAGTCTGGATGTTCCTGCCACTGAGTCCAGCTCTATCCCCAGGAATGTGATTTTTGTTGTTGGGCCCATCGTTTTCTCCGCCGCCAGGGGGATCCCTAGCTCTTCTGCTAACTTTGCAAATGCTGCCAGGGTGTCGCCGCACGCGGTCGACGCAGCCGGGCCTGTGAAGAGGAAATCATCGAGGTAATGGAGTTTCCCGCCTGGGGGATGCCTGACATGCAGAGCCCATTCTAGGAAGGTGCTGAAGACTTCAAAGTAAGCGCAGGATACTGAGCACCCCATGGGCATGGCTTTATCAAAGTACAGGTCTCCCTCCCACTGAAAACCTAGCAGGTGGAAACTTGAGGGGTGGACTTGGAGTAAGCGAAAGGCTGATTCGAGGTCCGCCTTTGCCATGAGAGCCCCACGGCCCGCTGATCTGACTAGGTCGATGGCGTCATCTACCGTAGCGTAACCCACTGAGCATGCTTCTGTGCTGATCCCATCGTTTACCGATGACCCCTCGGTAAAAGACAGGTGGTGAATTTGCCGGTACTGTCCTGCTTCTTTTTTGGGAACCACCCCTAATGGCAAGATCACCAACCCCTTGCTCATGTGGGGAGGGGGAGGGCGCCCTCTATTCTACCCAAGGCCCTTTCTTTCTCCAATTTCTTAGTGACCACCCCTGGGTGTTGTAGCGCTGATTTCAGATTATTTGCGCTGCCTGGGGGTAAGGGGCCTGCAAACGGGATAATAAAACCTTCCTCAAAACCTTGCACTAGTATAGCAGCGTCTGTCATGTTGTGGTATGTATTGGCTAGCTTGCGTAATTGGCGAGTGTTGATATGGGATATGGCTAACCTGCAACTTTGAATTCCTTTTGGTCCCCCCTCGCCCTCTGTGGTTGCCTCAATGCTTTTTCTTCTCTTTTTTGTCCCCCTTCTGTTCCTTCTTGCGTCTGCACCCTACTGCCGGGTGTCCCCCGCCACAGGAGGAGCAAATATGTTGAAATTTGCATGAGGCCCCATAGGTACATTCAGTTGCCTCGTATTTCCAGCATATTGCCGCTGTCCCACTAGTCTTTGGGGCTTTCCATGTGTTGAACTGCTTGGACTTTTGGAACGTCCTCCCCCACCCTTTGTGGAAGGAACCCCGAAAGGGCTGTTCACTCTTCCCTGCCCATGCCTTGGCCTCCCTGGCTACCATCATCTTATGAATGAAACCTGATACATCCTCCTCATTCCATTCCATCACTGGGTGTCTTTGCATTTTTAGCCAGAAGCCTTTATCATATTCTAGCCATGCGTCGCCAGGGAATTGCCTCTGTGCATTATGTATGTTGGCCTCATAGAGCCATAGGTCGGCTGCGCAGCGCGGGAATTTCTCTATGATAATGCATGCCATTATTCTGAATGCATCCAACCAGTTGTCAAAATTTCTTTCCTTTCTCTCCTTCCTTCTTTCCCTTCCATCATCATCCTTCTTGTCGCAAATAGTCAGGTCCAGCCCATCTAACTGTATCTCTAACAGTGTAAAAATATCAATAAACTCTTTCCTCCATATCCTTTCTTTGACTGCTAGTGGTATGAGGCTCACTAGACCTGTGGCCCTGGTGGTCATGGATGCCGGACCTGGTGAGGGCCTTGCGTATGGTTCTGTCACAGGGGGAGCATTCGGTGGGTCACCAGCTGTGGTCGCGCCACCCCATGCCGCTATGGGGGAACCTATCTCTCCCCGGACTTCTTGTGCGCCCTGGTCACTCAAGCATTCCTGGCGCGCCTGGGTCCAGTAGGTGCCACGGCAACCCAGAAACCTCCCCTTCTGTTTGGGCTCCTGCCGCCCCTAGCTCCTGCATGCCCAACCCTTTAAGCAACAGTGGTGCCATTGTTTTGAAACATTCTTTTACTATCGAACTAATATGCTCACCACTTGTTGCTGCGTCCCTGGTCCCGCTGTTTGGTCCTACCGCCGCCGGGTTGGCTACAAGCGGCTGGGACCTTCTCTGGGGGGCTTTCTTGGCTGCTGCTGCATCAGCAAGCTTGGCTGGTGCCTTCCTTTTTCTCTTGGGTGCTGGCGCGATGGCGTCGTCCTGTTGCTGGCTTGGTCCTTCCCCGGCATCCTGCCACAGCTGCGGCTGCAGCCACTGACTCCCGTGGACCTCAGATGCTGCCCGAATCTTCCTCAGCAATTCTCCCAGCTCCTCTGGCTGACCTTTGCCCCCACTCCTCGCCATCTTCTGGAGCTGGGCTGGTGCCGCCCAACGCTGTGAGGGCGGGGTGCTGCCGCCGGTCCCTGTGCACCAACCCAACTGTTTTTGTCATCCAACGCTGTTCCTGTGCTCCAGGCGACCCTTCCAAACAGCTCCTTGATTGTTATAGCCGTCCGCTGTTGTTGGGGCACTTCAGTTTGTCGTTCCGCCATGCCCGTTTAAAATTGCTGTGCAGCTGTTTTTGTTTGCTCAGCTTTTATTGAGCTGCGCGGTCTCTTTAAATCCCCGCTGTCTCTGGCCCACGTGTCTGGATGCGCTCCTCCGCGCTGCTTCGGTTGTGGTGGCGGGAAAGAGTGAGAACGGCTCCGGGACTTAGGCTCCACCCGGGGGCCACCGGAGATGCGGGTTGTGGCGGTCTGCGCCTTGGGCCGCCCCCGCTAGTTCTGTCAGCCGCCCCCGCACTGCTCCTGATGTTGCGCGGCCCTGCTGCTGCCCCTCGGGCTTTCCGGCTCCCGCAACGTATGAAAAGGTCACTGGGGCGCTCGACGGCGCCGGGTCAGTTCAGAGGCGGGAAGCGTCAGAAGGTGGACCTCCGGGACAAAAAACCCGCCCGGGTCCCATCGTAGCTGCGGGTCGCGGTGAACTGCTCACTCGGCCGCACCTGCCACCACTACCGGCCGCCCCCGCACTTGCCCACGCTTACTTGCCGCCAAATTGAATTGTGGATGGGCCAGTAGTCACCAGAGACCCGCGATGGAAGGGGCTCGGCGGGAGTCGCAGGGTTCCTTTTCCTTCTTCCACAGGCCGACGCTCAGCCCCCAGGCCACTCCCGGGGCGATCACCTCACCAAGAGGAGGCGGGGTGATGACCGGTAAGGTCACCGCCGCGGTATCGAGCCGGTGGGCTCGGCGATTTGCTGCGTGGTCCCTGACCCGTGAGGGTAAATCCAGCTGGACGGCCACCTGATCTTCTTCTAGCTTGCAGCGGCGGTCGAACAGGGCTTCGCTTCGAAGGATGTATCCACCGACGACAAACCAGGTACAAAATTCTCCTTGCGCCGCTGCTGCTCCCCCGCTCCACGAAGATGGGAGCTACTTGGGGGAGCAGCGCTTATATCCCCCCCGCAAGTTTCCCGCCTAACTGGCCGGTTTCCCCTATTGGGGGGTTTGTACCCCGCTCGTCCCCCTATTGGCCGGGGGGGCCGGCACCTTCCTGGCAGCCGCAGCGGGTGGTGTGCGGGTGCTGTTCCCACTTCTGGGTGCCTCAGCGCGCCAAAAAACATTTTTTTCCGGGGTCAGCGTCGGTTATGGTGCCGGCCCTCGAGGCCCCCTTTGGGGGCGGTGTTGTAATGCTGCTGCTCAGCCTGGGTGACTGTGTGTGAGAATGCTGGTGATTGGAATGTTCGTGTGTGAGAGTGTCAGTTGGATGAGGGGCTGAGCAGCAGTAAGGCTGCTCCTGGTGGGGTTCTTCCTTCCATCAATCTTGTACCATCTTACCTGGAATAAATTACCTACAGAAACTACATGGACTCCCCTACTTTCATTTATTACACTTGGCGACGATTTAAGGAACGAAAATCAATGCGTGCCACTTCAAACTGAAAAGAAGCAAGAAGAAAAATGAACTGAAGAAAAGAGTCATGGTACCTGTTCTTCTGGCACTAAGAACCCCACCAGTGACCAATCCACCGGTCGCCCTACAAGTAAGTGCCAGTTTCTACTTTCTTCCCTTTCCAGCACCTTGGAGTAGCGTCCTATTCCTGCGATTTTGGGACAGTTCCCACCCATTATGCAGTTTCCCAGACGTCCTTGTCTGCCTGCCTTCCACTTCATTGTGCCTGCTGTAACCTGGAAGAGCTGTATGTGTCCTGCTACCTGCCTGTCTTGGAGAAAGTGTGCCTCTCCTGCTCCTGGGGACATTCATCCTCGTCCTGCTACGTTTGGAGAGTTACTCCATAAAGTGCAGTTTCTCCCTTAACGTTACTTAACGTTGCTGCCATGTACTTCAGAGAGACTGTTTGCTGAACCTGTTTAGAAAGAATTACAGCCCAAATAAAGTTTTACCCATGAGGAGCTTGGACTATTGCTTCTTCAACTTACAGCCACCCAGTGTCTTCTTGAGTATGTGCTTGGAAGTTGCTTTCGTAAAGCCTCCGACAGCATGACTGTTTTATGAAGCTGTTTGGGACATCTGTTTTTTATTAGTGAGTGCTTACTGCGAGATCGGCAATCCCGAAATGTGTCCCTGTGTCTTGGGAGAAATTGTGCCTGAGAGGTGTTGCGGTGACATTGGAAGTGCAAGTAAAACGTTTTGCGTACATTATCATCTCTTGCATCTTGCGCAATCCTCATGTCAGTGCCAGTTAAACCGCTTCTTGTTGTGTTTAAAATTTGAGGCGCGCACACCCTCACCTGCATTGTTGCGTCGTGCTGACCAGATCTCGGCCGATATTGAACGCACGTCTTCACTGCGAGCCACCCGGCGTGGGCGTAACAACGTGCCGCCATCTTGTGTTTCTTCCGCAGTCCTGCGCTTCAGCTACGCTGTCTATTGTTGTCCTTTCCTCAGTGCGGATAAAGTTATTTTCACTGGCGCTCTTAACTTCTTTAAGTTAATTCAACGGCGCTCTCACGCAACACCAAGCCGCTATTGGTACTTTTGCCACTATTCCCGTCAAGCTCCGTGCCTATTTGAAGCAAGTTCCTGTTCCTTTGTACTGTGATCTCTTGGCAGCATCCCGATCTACTGGCTTTGGACTTCCGCTACCTGTGTGAGTTTCTGACATAGGACAGTTGGGAGTTTAGCTGCGCAGTACTATCAAATCACCTGCTGAAATGGAATTACTATCTTCTTCAAACTTACGTCTTCTTCAACAATTGGACGCTGTGCAGTCAAGTGAGAGAGGATGTCGCAGTGAAGCATTTGCTTTTATTTATTATTTTATTGCGTGTTTTGCTGTGATCTTTTACTGTGTGTTATGCATTTTTATGCACTTGCTGCCTTGATGCCTTATATTTTGTTACATGGTTTGATGTCATCACAAGTATATTTCATGCTCATGTTTTTCAAAGTATGTTACTTAGCTTTATTCATTTTAGACAGTACATCTTTCATAGTGTTTATTATGCTCTGATGCTTTAATGTTCTGTCTTCTTTCCCTTAGGTTCAACGTTCAACTCCATTTATGCTTCACTTGTGATGATTTTACCCTATATGCATGTGTTTACGTCTTAATTACTGTTTATTATGGTGTTACTTACAATTGTTCCACACACGTGGAAATCCTTGAGTGTTTGATTAGTGAATAACAGTTGTTTCACAGTGTTTCTTCCCACTGGCATGTGGTTATGGGTTGGTCCTGTACAACCACCCATTGTATTACGGATTTTGACTTGCGAATGATAGTATGCAGTATATTAGATCTTTTCAATCAATCAATCAATCAATCACAGAATTTGTAGAGCGCACTTCTTACCCGCGAGGGTCTCAAGGCGCTGGGGAGAGGGAAGGGGGGGGGATGCTGCTACTGGTCGAACAGCCAGGTCTTGAGTAGCCTCCTGAAGGTCAGCAGGTCTTGGGTCTGTCATAGGCTTAGTGGAAGGGTGTTCCAGGTCTTGGCGGCGAGGTGTGAGAAGGATCTGCCGCCGGTGGTTGTTCTTCGAATGCGAGGGACGGTGGCGAGGGAGAGGTCGGCGGAGCGGAGCTGGCGGTTGGGGACGTAGAAGAAGAGTCGTCTGTTGAGGTAGGCTGGGCCAGTTTTGTGGAGTGCCTTGTGTGCGTGGATGAGGAGTTTGAAGGTGATCCTCCTGTCGACGGGGAGCCAGTGCAGGTTCCTCAAGTGGGGGTGATGTGGCTGTGGCATGGTACGTCGAGGATCAGTCGTGCGGAGGCGTTTTGTATGCGTTGCAGTCGCTTGATGAGCTTGGCCGGGGCTCCCGCGTAGAGGGCGTTCCCATAGTCCAGTCTGCTACTGACGAGGGCCTGGGTGACTGTTCTTCTTGTGTCTGTCGGGATCCACCTGTAGATCTTGCGAAGCATGCGGAGGGTGTTGAAGCAGGAGGAGGAGACTGCGTTGACTTGCTTGGCCATGGAGAGCGTTGAGTCGAGGATGACTCCCAGGTTGCGTGCGTGGTCGGTGGGTGCCGGGCTGCTCCCAGCGTCGTTGGCCACCAGGAGTCGTCCCAGGCTGAGGGGTTGGAGCCGAGGATGAGGACCTCCGTTTTGTCCGTGTTCAGCTTTAGTTGGCTGATCTTCATCCAATCGGCGACGGCCTTCATTCCTTCGTGATGATTGGCTTTGGCGGCGAGGGGGTCCTTGGTGAGGGAGAGGATCAGTTGAGTGTCGTCGGCGTAGGAGATCATGTTGAGGTCGTGTTGTCTGGCGATGCGTGCGAGCGGGGCCATGTAGATGTTGAACAGTGTTGGGCTGAGGGACGATCCCTGGGGTACGCCGCAGATGATCTCGGAGGCTTCGGATCGGAAAGGTGGGAGGCGGACTCTCTGGGTTCTGCCGTCGAGGAAGGAGGTGGTCCATTCCAGGGCCTTGTCTCGGATCCCTGCGTCGTGGAGGCGTGCGCGTAGTGTCATAAGGTTTCTGCACATACACAGAGCTATGCACAGGAAAATGGGACCCCGGAATACAGTGGTTTGCCACCATATACCGTAGCACCCAAAAACCCCAACCCAACTAGCTTAGCATCCCATTAGCACCCAAGTACTAATGTTTGGACAACCCAGAACACGGTATCTTTATCTCAGGACTCACAGAAGCAAGAACACTCTTTCGTCACTCACTCGTACTTGTCCACAAGGTGCGTAGGAAGAGACACTGGATAGGTTAAAATGTTTATTCCAACTTACGTGCTCTAATGTACAGTACACGTGTCAGTACTAATAGCATAATGCATATGAATATTATAAGCAGCATGGTTACAATTCCATAGAATACAAACGGGGAAAGCATCTCAGAGCTCAGTGGATAAACGTATAAATAACATTACCACCCTCCCCTTGCAGTAAGATAGTTGATTATAATAATAGAAGACCTCTGGGCTTTGACTAGCGAACCCCCATACCTCAGTCTCTAGATGCAGAATTACATCAGCAGGACATCATAGCTCTTCTCACTGAAAGGGATTTCTCCAAGTGTGCTAAGCGCTAGTAAACTGCAGTATTAAAAGCACACAAAATTCTTCATGGCAAATGCACCTAATGTTATGTCTGGGTGCGCGAGACTGGCCATATCAGGAAGAACCAAAATACATTGTTATGTGACCTTGTACATGTTTGTGCAGACTGAGCCCAAAAAGGTGAACAACAGAAAATGCAGACAGTGCAAAAGAACCTGGCACGAGCAAAGAGCGAGGGAGGCCGGGCTCAGTGTAACGTGCGCAAAGAAAAGCATCATGGCAGCCAGGCCTAGGCCAACATAACAAGGCAGGTAACAATCCACAAGACACCCTCCCCTGGTCAGTCCAGCGGCCAGGACAGAGGCCCATCAGAGGAGAAAAACAGACGTCGGAGCACAGGGAGCGCCCAAACGGCGAAGGGCAGGTCAATCCATGAAAGTGAAAGTGCAGAAAAAGCCATACCCTCCAAGAGTTCATCATTGGAATCGTCAAAAAACATAGATGCCATCCAATCCATGAGTTCAAAGAGCAGGAATGCTCCTCAGCAAAGGGAGCATCCAGAAGCAATGCGGGACAGCTTGCGTGATAATTGAAACAGCTTCGTTGTAGGAGATCCTGGGCAGCCGCCCAGATATCCCATTGCGCCAAAATCCCCAGTGCAGCCGCACGCGCCATACAGCCAGCGACGGAACAGTCCTGCTCATGGGCCTCTAAGGGACCCATCAACTGAACAAAATCCGGAACAGACAATGACGAATTGGAGAGGCAATAATCCAGAGTCCAGGTGAAAGGACAGCGGACACAAGTCATCACAGGTTGCACGCAAGTGAAATACGCAAAGCGAAATGAAAGAGTATATGACACACTCAGTGTCGCCAATGGCAAGACACCAAAACCGGCCAAAAGGCGCTCACGGAGCAGCTGGAGGCGTTCTGGATCGAGCAGGTCCCATCGGGGAGCAGCCATTGCGCAGAAAGCAAATTAAGAGCAAGACACCAGCCGCTAAAGCGAGGATCAATGGGAAACCGCCAAAGACACTGGAAAATATAGAATGTATGAAAGCCGGGATGACACCAAAAATAGTCTGGAAGGAGGACACCAAACCCGACCCAACGACCTTAAAAAAGTGTACTAGGCCTTCAGTGTTAGATGCGTTAAAAATACGATGTATTAACTCCCCAAAATGTTGGGGGAGATTAGTGTTTAAAAGGGCCTGTATTTCACTGTGGGTACTCGCCACCTGGAGAATGAATGTCTCCCGGGCGGACGTGAGCATAACTTCCTCGTTTAATAATAGTGCCTTTATTCTGCTCAGTCTATTGAAATCTGCTTCCATGGTAGGGATGGAAGGCCAAATAGAGATATCAACCTTGCCATGAGGGGGAGGAAAAAGCACATTTTTGCAGCAGACAACCCTGTGTGAAACTGTTACAATGTAAGGAATGCCAGCCTGCAGGCCACAACAGTTTTCGTTATTTAAAAGTAAATAACTACCATTGGAAAGGAGAGTGAAAGTAGGAGAAATAACAGGAGCAGGAATACCTTTCAGCACACAAGCAAGATTAGGAGAGGAAACGCTACATGAGCCATGCAATTTAATGTGTTTACAAATAAGCGAATGACCTATAGTCGAGTCGCAGTACTCCCCGTGAGAAAGACTTCCTTGCCGTCCCGAAGGCATTTATACATGAAAGGCAAGGACCAGAGTTCATGCAGGAAAGCACTGCCCAATGGCCGGTAACGGCCCACAGGATAATGTTTCATGCACGAGTCAAATTCAAATAAGGAAAATGGTAAAGCTATAACCCCATGGACTAGCCATACAGCAGAATCGAGTTCTGCAACAGAGAACGGCAAAGGATCCACCTTTTCGATATGTAATAGAGTGTAAGTTGCATCCTTCATGGACATAAATTGCTGTTTATCAGTTAAGTTAAAAGGTAGAAACAAGGCAGAGGTGTTCAAAAATGCCAAGGCACTTTACCTAACTTAAGCGTTTGTAAAGTCCATGCAAACTGCATAACCGAACGCAATTGATTCTGACCATGATATAACACAGAAACATCATCTTGTACAATATCAACAACAGAGGACACAATATTCTCTAAAGTGTAAATGCGAGAAGACAGGGTATTAATACTATTGTCCACAACAGCAAGCACCTTTTCCAAATTTGCTTGATCTATTTCCCGAAGACGGGAAGCAGCTTCCATTTGTGATAGCTTCCAGAGTTCATTATATGTTTCATAAATGAATCTTTTAGGTCGGGGACCACGAGGTCCCAAAACAAAGTCGGACAGATCAATATTGCCTGAAAGGAGGGACAAATGTTGTTTAACAGAATCAAGGGACGAATGTTGCAGCCATTGTTTGCATAATTTACCAACAGAGTATGTAGTGACAGTACGGGCATCAGTAAACCTCGGATCAGGCCTATTCTGTGTGTAGCTAGCACCAGTATCATGAAAACGCATTTGACATGCATTAGATGATATAGGCCATACTAACCAGGGTGACTGAACCAGCTCAGAAACATTAAACGAATTATTTTGTAACATTGCCTGCAGGGACACGAGGGACATATTGAATCGTGAGCTTTCATTTGGAAAACTCGACAGGGATGGTATTGATGGCGTATTCAATTGTTTAGTGGTTGCTAAGCCCCAACATGTAGTCTGATAGATGGAAGCATTTAGGAACATAATTTGGGTAGGGATGAGGCAAGCACGATGCAACGCCTCGGTTCCCTGTACCTGCCATGGCTTGGAGCCCCAAATAGATTTTAAATCCACTTTAGTATCCCAGTACTCATAACCACCCACAGCTAGGGCACTCAGAAAGGAACCTGAATATAGCAATTTGGTGTGTGTCAACATAATTTTCTGAGTTGATGTGTTATTAAGTCTAAAATAATAGGATGCAGGGTTCGACCGATTAAAATCAGTAAAATAATTAAACTTATTTCGAAGAGTTTGAGAGCTACCTGGCAAGGGGTTTGGACAATGTTCCCATTGGGTATAGTTAACAGAACCACGCAGGGCACTGGGCTTATGGAGAAAATGATTACCCCAATGTTGGTAACAATACAAATCGGCATAATTAGCAGAATTCATATATAAATCTTCAGCATTAAAAGATGCATAATATTTTAAATCGGCAAACAAAGCTTCAACGGCATGCACATCCCAATCATCAGAATGAATATTATTTTGTACTACATCACCCATTGAAACACGAAGGACATTAGGTACATTAATAATTTCCGTCGGACCATGGATTTGATAGTTCACTGCATCCCATACGATGCCATCAGCAACTGGGAAGGCTGAAATGTTCACAAATGTGTGGTCACGCTTCATGATGTGAGACGAGGAATGAGGAGCCAAAGTTCCAGAAACATAGTCTACAGCAGAGCGTTCAGGTAAATAGTGACCATTGATTAGTAGAAAAACACTGTGACAAAGCCAATGGACATGAACAAAAATATCAAGAAAAGTACCAACCAGATGTATGTCCAGGGGGAATCAAAAAATTGTCTCTAAACCAGGATATAAAAATACTGAACTTGGATGGAACTTTTGAAGATATGGAATCCGAATCAAAGGAATAACGAGTCGGGCTTAGTGGCGTTGTTGGTTGATGTGCCACCGATTCTGATGCAGGATAAGTATACTCGTCCTCGTCGATATTGGTGGAGAGTTGGGGATCAATCGTAGTTTCAGGCAAATCAACCATCTCAATTACAGCATCAGCGATCGTTCGTGCAGATGGACTATGAACATATGTCCGATAAATGGCAGGACAAGAGACCGCTGGTGTGACACTATTCAGGATCGGCCAGGCGCTGTAGCTTGACATTTTCAACTGAGATGTATCTGTTCTCTTTGCGACCAGGAAGCGGTGGTAAAATGACTGTACGTGTTCCCTTCAGGCCAAGAACTGGAACCGGTGCACGAAAAGAGGGGCCAAATTCTTTTTGTTTTCAACCTTCTCTCGAACCAGTTCTCCAACTTTCGGAAGCCAGCCGGCTACCGGAATCTGCAACGCAGGATCTGTGGCTGAAGGCAAATGTGTAGTTGCAAGTTTGTCTCGGGCTTCTTGTAAGTCCTGTAACATAGCAGAGTGGTTATCTACATCAAACTTGGCGGATTGCGCCGCGATGTCTGGACCTTCAAGGTCAGGCACAAACATTCTTATGCCAAAGAGCATTTCGTATGGGGTCCGCCCACCCAGAGGTCTTCTAGGGAGATTATTAAGTGCACGCTGAACGGTATACAAATGGGCCAGCCAGTTCCTGCCAGTACCTATAACCCTAGCTGTTAAGGATTGCTTTAAGTCACGGTTCATTCGTTCAACGATAGAGTTGCCCTCAGGCCTATACGGAGACGAAAATTTCACCCGCACCCCAAGCGAAGCCATTGCATCCTTGTAAGCCCTAGAGGCAAACGCTGGACCTTGGTCCGAATGGAAGGTGCCGCATGCGAAAATTCCCACAAAGACACGCAAATCCCTGATTACATTTCGGGCGTCAGCACTCCGTTGTGGCCAGACCCAGAGAAACCGTGTGCACGAGTCCACTGCCACTAAGATGTATTTATAAGCAGTGTCTGATGAGAATGGACCGCAGTGATCCAAGTAAACACACCCAAAGGGTCTGTTAGCAATGCAGAGCGGTGTTTGTGGTGGACGTGTTACCGTGGAAGGCTTAATCTGTTGACAAACGTCGCAAGAAAGCACAAAAGCACGGGTGTCTTTATATAACCCACGCCACCAATAACGCTGCTGCAAGATAGAAACTGTAGCTGACACACCTGCATGAGCCGAAGCCATGCCTTCGTGTGCAGCTGATATCAAGGCACTCCTGCGGTCCGCGTTGGGGATCAGCCGATCTCCAACGTCAGGTATAGTTACATAGGGAACCTGATCGGGACTTAATGTGTAAGAATACTTGGAAGGGAAACCTGTAGGGTAATTATTACCTTCCTTGGTTGCAGCAATAGCTGCTAATATAACAGGGTCTATTTTAGACATGGACCTGGTAACCGCTGCTACTGAACACGTGACTACTGCTGAACGGGCAGCTTCATCTGCCAGATCGTTACCAATAGCGTGTGCGCCCACCCGCTGATGGCCTAAGGTGTGAACCACCTGTGTGAGGGGCAGACGTTGTTGCAATTCTGCCACTCGAACCCAAAGCATTTTATGCTTAATTGTGCTCCCTTTTGCGTCCTTGTAGTCGTTTTCGACCAGAAAAACAGATTGTCATTGTAAGATTGTACACAGTAAAAAGAATCACATACAATAAGAGTGGTCTCATCCTGTGAAGCGAACTCAAGTGCAAGTAGCAATGCATGCAGCTCGGCCAATTGTGCGGTACTATCTCCAAGTGTGCGAGTGTGCACTACAGAGGATTTGAACGTTCCATTCACAAAGGAACCCGCAACAATAGCACATGCAGCTGAATAAGCGTGCTTGGACCCAGTGGCCGGTTGCGCCGAACCATCGGTGTAGATCACACATTTGTAATCCTCAAGCGGTAGTAAAAACAAAGGAGGAGGATGAACGAATTCATACTGCAAAAACTCCTGAGTCTGAAGAGAAGAATCAAAAACAAAAGTGACGTCCGAAGACGTCAAAGAGGTAGCCCATTGTATCCAACGGGGATGCATTGCTTTTGAGTTCAGTACACTTGCCTTTGTTACTGCCTCCAGGGCAGGACAGGGTGTTACCACCAGAATCCGCTTTCCCTGCGCCAGTGCGCGTTCTTTTAGAATCGCCATTTGCACTGCAGTTAGAACTTTTCGACAGATGTAAAGCGCAATTCAGCGGAAGTGTACAGATGTGACTTGTATGCGATGGGTACTGTATCACCTTCATTAAAGGTTAAGTATGTGAATCCCACCGCCCCCGGAATTATTCTAATCACCAGGTTTGTGTGGTTATCACGAGTCAAAAGATATTTAGACTCCAATAGGTCTGTCTGCAAAGACTGCAAAATCGAGGTATGCTCAGGCAGCCAGCAAGACCTTGAATAAGTAGGTTGTATCAAAGCATACAAAGGCTTGATACGCTGGGCATATTCGGGAATGTAAGTACGCCCGAAGTTCAGGAAACCCAGCAAAGACTGAAGCTTCTTCAGAGTATTTGGGGGCACAAATGTGCACATTTTTCCAAGAAATGAGGGGCTAAGCCCTTACCTTCGTTATTGAGCTCATAGCCCAAGAACAGAACGGTAAATTCAGCAATGTGTGACTTAGCAAAGTTAAATTTGTAACCCTGCTCCGCAAATTCAAGAATAATGCGGTCCACACGGGACAGATGCTGATATAACTCGTCGTCTGTCAGATAGATGTCATCAACATACGAACATGCGTCTTGATCAATGTCATTTAACAAAGAAACAACACGGGCGGCGAATATACCCGGACTATTTTTATAGCCCATGGGTAATCGCCGGAACTGGAATAATTTACCACCGGATGTAAATGCGGTCCATTGACCACTCTCCGGGGCTAGGTTGTGCGTGTAGAAACCGTTTGAAAGGTCAAGTGTCGTTTTGTATTTTTTACGAACAAGACTGTCTACAAGCGCAGAACTGTGTGTATTTTGCACCGCAAAGTTCCGACAATGAGTATTTAAATGCCGGTAATCCAAAACTAAGCGGTACGATCCATCGGGTTTAGAAACCACGAAAAGGGGATTGTTCATAGGTGATACGCATGGTTCAATTACTCCCTGATATTCCAACTGTGTCAGAATTTCGGAGACGGGGCCTTTTGCCTGCCGTTTGATGGGATATTGGGGTTGTGGCTGCGGTAGTGACCGCAAAGGTATTGCATGAGGAGGTGATTCTTCATCCCATCCCACATGGTTGCGGTATAACGCTGGTGCCAGGTACACAGCCCACTCAGCTGCAAGTGCTTCAGCTTTGTCTTTTGGGACATGCCGTGAAAAGCTTGGAAGGATTACCTCCTCTCCTTTATGTGCAGCTAAAACGAATGGGGGTGGCCAATCCACCTCTGCTAACAAAATGTCATATGAAGAGGTTAGATTTTCCCAAAAAATCCCTTTTATTTCACGCGGTATGTCACCTTCAATTTGTATGACTAGATTATATAGTCTGTCAGGGGTGCCACTCTCGTGTCAGCTGTCTCTACAGTAACGAATGTTTCAGTTGCTGTCGCCTCCATATGAGGACGTAGCGCCTCCCGCACTATGGTAACTTCCGCGGCGCTGTCTAGGAGGGTCACTGCCCACGTCCAATTCTGGAGTCTCGTTCTCACGGTCTGAGGCATATTTCGATGTGACAGCGGCAACCTTTTTCTTCTGAAATTGCGGTCGAGGAAGATGAAAGTCTTCTGCTTTACCTCTGACTTGTTGTCGAGGTTGGTCTCGCTCCTGGGGAGCCTCTCGGCCCCTTCCTCTATCTTGCCGTCCTCCTCCACCAGCCTGTGACGACGTCTGGGCCTGTGAAGAACGAGGAGAACGCGTATCAGAGCTCTGAAACCTTTCTGGTGATTTAATCCTTGACCTATCACGTAAATCATAAGTACGTTCAGAAGAAACCGAAACTGGGGAAGCGCCTCTCGACCCCGGCTTCTTTTGTTGCTTACCCTGTTTTTTCTGTCTCCAACTCTTTTTAGTGAAGACTGGTTTATCATCTTTCTCAGATGCACTTTTTGTTTGTATAACTTGTGACTGCGATTGAGTTTGCATTTTTACAAAAGGCTTGTTGCCTAGGCTATTTCTTCCAATTGTTTTATAAGCCCGGGCTATTATTTTCGGTAATTCGCGAGGCCTGTCCAACTCTGGGACCAAAGCCAAAGCATTCGCTACTTGAAAGTTCATAGCATCGCCCTTGACATTTCCAAGGATCAGCTCAGCTACTACATCAAACACTCCCACTAGTCTCATCCCTAATTCCACAGCCGCTTCAGGGCCATGTTCATCCTGTACTTTTTAATTACAGAGGGTAGAACCGTCATGGAAGGAGTTCCAAAACATTTTGAATAAACTGCTGCGAATACCTTACCCCAGTTTTCACATGATGTCAAATCGGGATTATGTCTTTTGGCAAACTTATCGTAAGGATGCGGTGTTTATCTACTGGGGATGTATGTGGAAACACTGCTTCTATCTGATCGAACTTTTCTGCAAGCCAGTAAGGATAGTCGTCCTTATTTTGTGGACGTTTGCCCATCACAGAATTTACCATGACAGGACTTATAGTCACTCCAGCAGCAATAGCTGGTTGGCCTGCGACTACAGGAGCAGCTCCATGGAGGCTCCCTGTAACGTATGTCACCAAGGCTCGATGCACTCGCACCAATTCGGTATGCATAGTGCGCAGTTCCGCAAGCGGTAATGCCAGATAATTTGGATGCGGGGTATACCCGGCCAATACAGGCCAAGTGGCCCCCTGAATTGACAAGGGGCCTAAACGAACTGCGGTAGTTGGTTGTGGTAGGGCGCCATTAAACCAAACACGGTGCTGCCAAGCCGTGAGAGGTACTTCAAGAGTGGTATAGGGTCGATATGCAGCAGGAATAACGGTGGGTTTATATTCATGAAACAGCTTATCACCTGCATCCACCGCCTCAAAAGTGATCCAAGTGTAAAACACTTCAAAGTGATAAGCCGCATCGGCTTGAACCACAAAGACCAACTCGACCCCTGTATCGGGCACTCCATACACAGCTAAGTGGTCTCGGAGTGCTCCTCGACTATGTGCAGCTATCGCCACACCAGCCATGACTAAACAATTATATTCGACAACCTAACAGGGAGCACAAAAATGGGTCTGTTAACTAACCTTTTTTAATAATATCAAGCTTGAAAGAACCTATAAAACATTCAATATAGGAGGTATCACCGTCACATACGCCTCCGGAAGCGTACGCGAGGGGTTTGTGGACAAGCACAAGCACTACTCAAGCGTCTCGCAGATAAGCAGCCCCACGGTGGTCGCGCCATGTCATAAGGTTTCTGCACATACACAGAGCTATGCACAGGAAAATGGGACCCCGGAATACAGTGGTTTGCCACCATATACCGTAGCACCCAAAAACCCCAACCCAACTAGCTTAGCATCCCATTAGCACCCAAGTACTAATGTTTGGACAACCCAGAACACGGTATCTTTATCTCAGGACTCACAGAAGCAAGAACACTCTTTCGTCACTCACTCGTACTTGTCCACAAGGTGCGTAGGAAGAGACACTGGATAGGTTAAAATGTTTATTCCAACTTACGTGCTCTAATGTACAGTACACGTGTCAGTACTAATAGCATAATGCATATGAATATTATAAGCAGCATGGTTACAATTCCATAGAATACAAACGGGGAAAGCATCTCAGAGCTCAGTGGATAAACGTATAAATAACATTACCACCCTCCCCTTGCAGTAAGATAGTTGATTATAATAATAGAAGACCTCTGGGCTTTGACTAGCGAACCCCCATACCTCAGTCTCTAGATGCAGAATTACATCAGCAGGACATCATAGCTCTTCTCACTGAAAGGGATTTCTCCAAGTGTGCTAAGCGCTAGTAAACTGCAGTATTAAAAGCACACAAAATTCTTCATGGCAAATGCACCTAATGTTATGTCTGGGTGCGCGAGACTGGCCATATCAGGAAGAACCAAAATACATTGTTATGTGACCTTGTACATGTTTGTGCAGACTGAGCCCAAAAAGGTGAACAACAGAAAATGCAGACAGTGCAAAAGAACCTGGCACGAGCAAAGAGCGAGGGAGGCCGGGCTCAGTGTAACGTGCGCAAAGAAAAGCATCATGGCAGCCAGGCCTAGGCCAACATAACAAGGCAGGTAACAATCCACAAGACAGTAGAGTTCGGTGGCAGACAGTGTCGAAGGCGGCGGAGAGGTCCAGCAGGATGAGGGCTGCGGTCTCACCATTGTCCAGCAGGATCCTAATGTCGTCGGTGGCGGCGATGAGGGCAGTCTCAGTGCTGTGGTTGCTGCGGAACCCCGATTGGGATGGGTCCAGGATGCTGTTTTCTTCGAGGTATCGGGTTAGATCTTTTGGTGTGTTCCTTACAGTTTTGTTTTGAAGTATGCATTTTACAGTAATGTTTCCCACTTGCATGTGGTTATGGGTTGGTCCTGCTCTACCACCCATTGTAGTACGATTAGTTGAGAGTCAATTGCTCGTTTCTTCCAAGGATGTTGTTGCTTTTCTTGTATGCAAGTTCCGTGTGGCATTTTTCCCCCACACTTCACAACCCAAAATTGGTTTGGGTGGAGTTCCTTGTTCTGTCTTCAGGTTCCGTGTGGCATTTCCCCCACACATCACACCCCAACTGTTGTTGTTGGGGGAAGGATTTTATGGTTCCCTGTGGAAGTACCTTCCACAGATTCATATCTTTTGTGCTGGTTTAGTTTCCTACCGTGTTTTTTGATGGTTTCTCTTTACCTCTTTTTGGGCCTGGCCAGCCTTTTTGTGGGTAAGGGATTTAGTTTGTGTCTAGCTGCGTGGTAGTGTGTTTATTTGGTGTGGTTTTAAGGAAAGGGAGATGTGGTGATTGGTGTGTAGTGTTGTTTGCTGGATTGCTGGAGTGCGTTTAGTGTTGTTTGCTGGATTGCTGGAGTGCGTTTACTGTTATTTGCCTAATTATTCATCTTGTGTCATCTGATCATTCTTTAATTTATTTAATGCCCTGTGTTGCATGTTATCATTTTATTGTCATCTTGTACATGCTGCATTTACCTTGTATTTATATTTATTACTTATATTGATTCTGTTTCCCTTTGGAAAAAAAGGAGATGTGTTGTAATGCTGCTGCTCAGCCTGGGTGACTGTGTGTGAGAATGCTGGTGATTGGAATGTTCGTGTGTGAGAGTGTCAGTTGGATGAGGCGCTGAGCAGCAGTAAGGCTGCTCCTGGTGGGGTTCTTCCTTCCATCAATCTTGTACCATCTTACCTGGAATAAATTATCTACAGAAACTACATGGACTCCGCTACTTTCATTTACTACAGGCGGCCTCTGTGAAAATTGCTCCCCTCGGTCAACTACACTCAGCAGGCATTTCCCGGTATGCTATCGACTGAACTTGAAAAGATCCAATGCACAGCTTACAAGAAACTGCTTCACCTGCCCTCCCACATGAGGAACGCATTGATCAGGCTTGAGTTCTGCCTCGTTCCGCAAAAACTTGAATGCATGGCTGCTCTGACAAAGTATGTTTTCCAGACAATAGCTGCTCCTGAAGACACCATGAAGGCACCCATAAAAACTATTTTCACAAAAGACAGTAACACTTGGTAAACAAATCTTACAGCCGCAAGGGAATGTCTGAAACTCACTGTGGAAAACTGCGACACAAATGCCATCAACTACACAAGCATACAACCAGCAATGAAAAAGCAATGACATTTTCGCTCACGGGAACTTGACATGGAAGCTCTGCAGGCAAAGGCCTTACATGTCTCTCTAACTACGCCTCATAAAAGCCACTCAGGCAAGCTCCATCTTCATCAGGCAGTGGGAAAACATGCCTTAAACCAAATTCTATTGGCAAGGCTAGTGCCACTTCCAATTAGAGCACTAAACCCAACTTGGAAATCCCTTGATACCATCACACACTGTAGACTGTGCAAGTACAGAAGAGAATCACTGCTGCTGCACGGCACTCTTAACACATCCACTGAACTTTACACAGCCCAATCTTTTTACAACAGGGCACCTGCTCGGCCAAAGAGGCCGTCCACCTCTTAACACTCTGGAAACTATGGCAGATATGGCCAAGTTTGGGAAATGTATATTTTATGCACGCTCCTTGTTAAAGGGAAAACACGGCCTAGCCCTGCCCACTGGCCAACACGCTGCATGAATCAACAGTTTTTAACAAAGTGTTCCCTATTTTAACTCCTGCTCTTTTGCACAAAGAACCTTAATTGCTGCTGCTGTTTACTGGATATGTCCCTCACAACAGTCCACTTTTTGTGTAGATCTTATCAAACTATAAGTTGTAGGCCACAAATCCACACCCATACACCAACCTTAACCTGGAATTTGTATTCCCCCAAAATATTTTAGTGTCTCACATTTTAACCACTGCATTTTAGCTACTGCTACCACATATCATAACTCTAATAGCTGCTTGTATTTCATTGCACGTGTCCACTACAGACTGCATATCTTGGATTTATTAACCCCAGCATTATTTAGTGTCTCACATTTTAACTACTGCTACTACATATCAATGACATTAGCAGTTGCTTGCACTTTATTATACATGTTTACCATGAATTGCATACAGCTTTGTGACGTTTTTCCTTAATCAACGCTGCACTTTATAGCATGATGTTTTTAATTTGAATTGCAAAAATTTGTAATGGTTTTAAGTAATCATGAAATAAAATTGATAGTCATTGTCATTGCTGGATCACACTGCAAAACCTTTTTACGACTGGACAATCATTAATTAGGAAAGTAAAAACATGGACATGCTGTGCTCGGCCCAATGCTTCCTGAGTCTCGAAGGTCTCTTCATCTTCTGTTTGTCTGCCAATTAACATTATCCATTTGTGCTGTCGACTAAAACATATTCATCTATCACATAATTGCCTACTGATAATAAAATGTATGATGTTCAAACAACACTATTTTATCTTGAACCACATTCTTACTTTTCGAATTCTTCTGTTCGACTCACTGGTACCTTCATGATATGAGTAAGAAGTATTTCAATCAAATAAAAATACATTTCTAAATCTAAGGGCAATAGATCTGAATGTGCCAGAGAGATGCCTCTCACTGATGAGGTCCAATAAGGTCAATGTAAATCTGTAGTTGCTTCTGTTCCCATTCAGAGGGGATGTGTCCTACAGACTGTGCTATAATAAATACCTCTTTTGGGGCATTTGGATAAGGTTGGTGCACAGGGGAATAAAACACACTTGAAAAATTTGCAACCAATTTGGATTGATTGATGCATTTCCTCACATCATGTAGCTCATTGAGGGCAAGGGCATTGCATTTTGTTAAATAACAGTAATAAGTGTAAAGGCTTGATTTAAATCAGCTGATCCTTTGGAACCTACACTTAAATACGTTGATCTGCACAACAATGGGACTTACATAAAGAGTTGTGTATGTCTGGTCGAAGAAGCTGAATGCCTCAGTAATATGGAGCGGGTTAGTGCTGCCATCATCCACTTTGATCATTGCTGCGTCTCCTACACTCAGTCCATATGGGTACATCACAGGATTGCCTGGAATGAAAACATTGGTGATAATCATTAATGTGCCTCAACCATATTTTTTTCAAAACAGTCTTAAGAGAAATTGGACTCTCCAATGGATTTTATTTGCACACTATACACAAAAGTGTGTGTCTGAGTGCATTTACACTCTAAGGGAAGCAATGTCGAGAGGAGTATGTCTTTTTACAGTCTGTATTCTTGTGTTGTGGAGAACAGGCCATTACTCACAACTCCCGCCTTAAGGTCTTCTTTTCTTAAAGTAATGTATACTAAATTCTCCGTATCGTGTTTAATTTTGATGTAACTACTCTACATACAATAGGAAGTGTGTGGGCTTTCTCAGTGCTGATCAATGTATATGGATGTGCTAAGGTGGTCTTGAGGATAAAACCAATTTTTCAGATTAAGATAGCTAGAGACTGTGCTCATCGTGTAGTAATGCAAAAGGTCAAAGTCTGTCAGGAGAAGGATAGAGGATGCATTCACAACCCATCATGCTTCGTTAGTTAAAGTATTTTATAGCACACCAGTTTTATAGGATTGGGGCATTTTCTGAGTTTCATCAGCCTTTCTTAGCATAGCAAATATATGAACATGTATTTAGTATTTAGGTGTCTGTACAATACTTCTAAATGTTTATTTCGCATCCATCATCTATGTAAGCAAATATTTTTCCTAACCTAGATTTGCTATATTAGATGCAGCGTAATGCAGCGAGACAAGTTGCTGTGCTGCATCAAAAGGAGAGAGCAGGAATGCACCATAGCTACTAAGATATGGCACATTCCCTCTATCTTTCTGAGTGGGTGCCCACAGTGCAGCCTAGCACCAAAGCAGGCACTCTTGCGCCATGGTGCAAGGGTGCCTTTGTTACAGGCAGTATTGTTTTTGTGCAGGAAGGTGAACCTTCCTGCACAAAATCAATCTTCAGTCACATTTTCCTCTTTCTACGTGTGCTGTATTCTGCAGCACACATGGAAAGAGAAAATACAAGGCGAAATAAAGGTTTTTCTGCTCGTTAAACCTCTTTTTGGAAAGCATACCATTTTGACTCATTTCCAGGTTCGCTAGCCTTAGTAAATCTGGGAATGTGCCAAAATTAATGGGTGGATGCGTGGTAACACCCACTCTCCACCCATAGAATGCCTTCCCAACACAGTAATGCAAGGTAGCCATTTGCAGTGCTTTGCATTGCTCTAGATTTCCTAAGTCATGCTGAGCCACGCAAGGTGGCTTTGCGTGTCTTAGGGCCTTATTGCGAGTCTGGCAGTCCATGGACTGCCAGACTCGCGAGGGCGCGGCAGTGGTAGACCGCCCCAAGGTTAGACCGCCCTGAGACCACCGCAACCGCCAGGGATAAGAGATCCCATGGTGGTGGCATGGCAGCCTTGAGGCCGCAATATGC
Organism: Calotriton arnoldi; assembly: GCA_963921515.1. Taxonomy (NCBI): domain Eukaryota; kingdom Metazoa; phylum Chordata; class Amphibia; order Caudata; family Salamandridae; genus Calotriton; species Calotriton arnoldi. The sequence continues at coordinate 765,603 of CAWUFW010008064.1, forward strand.
TTGTCGGGGCCGCTGTGGCCCCGACAAGCATTTTACGGGTTGCCTCACCACCACACTTTTCATGGCGGTGCGACTGCCATGAAATGTGTGGCAGTGAGGAAACAAAGGGGGCCCTGGAGGGCCCCCTTGTGCCTCTGCGCCATGAAGTGCATGCAGGGGGGCACATGTTGTGCATGCACCCCAGCACCTACATGGCATGGACTGCAGCAGTCCATGCCATGCAAGTACTGATTTTGACGTTCCCATTGCGGGAACGTCATAGGCACTGCCGTGGGAACGCCAAAGAACAGCCCGCCAAATATGAGAAAACTCCTGATCTGGCAGGTGGTTCAAACATGGGTGTTGTTGTGCGGGAGCAGGGCAGTCCCGCTCTCACACCGCCAAACTCATAATAAGGCCCTTAGTCATTCTCACTGGAGCTCTTGTATTGCCTTGCATCGCCTTGCATGAGACAATGGCAATGCAAGGGTTTCGTAAATCTGGGCCCCTGTTTTTTAGCATCTCTGAGACACCTTTCACATCAAAGATTTCTATTGCTAAATACAGTAAGCCAAAATACGTTTGCCTACCCTTTAGACATTATTTATGTTCCGATTTTGGAATAACACATTTCAACTGCTTATTTTTGTAGATGACTGTAAATTAAATGATATGTTGTCTTTCTTGCATAAATATGCCACCTTTTTTGTTCTATTGTTCACACAAACCACATAAAATATAGTGTTCTATTAGTTATACATCAGGAACTCGCCAACAAAAACATTAATTGACAAAAATAGCATGATCTAACTTTCATTCACAAAAATATTGCTCCTTTGGATGTGAATTTTCTAACATTAACTCCAAGTGGGGCAATATTCTTGTAAATCATATTGAGGACACAATATTTATGTGGGTGTTTATACCACTATATACTGGTACTATTCTGTTCTATTTTGCTAAAGTCTGAAAATATTAGATGTCTCCAGTTTTTTGGGAGTATTGTCATCCAAACTTGCCATCAAATTCTTATAGAGTAGCAGTCAGTCTTCTAGGACCTTCAATTTTTACCAGCAAAACAGAGGTCCTCCCAGGAAAGTGTGTTCCTGCTACTCTACATGAGGATGGAGCTTCATCTGGTGGCTCAGTGGACTAATGCATCCACTTCAGGGGCCTATGTTCGACCTCATGGTCACAGGTTCGAATCCCGGCGGGTCCACTCAGCCTTTCATCCATTTGAGGTCGATAAAATGAGTACCATTGAGTTGGGTAACAATAAACATCTGTTATTCAGCGCCAAGATGCCCCGTTGCTGGGGTGAACGTGCGCTTTACAAATACACATGTTATGTTATGTTATAACTGATGTTTCAGAGCGTTTCCTCAGAACTAGCAGTGACGGCTGGTGACATTTGAAAGTGGTGTTGCGTAAAATTATTGTTGTACTGCAAGCGTAGCGAGCGATCCCGAACAACCTACGGCGGGTTCGGGGGGTTTCCCCCCCTAGAAAATTTTGAAAAAAGAGTGGACAAATGGTGCATTTTCAAGCAAACTTGAGGAAGCAGGAAGGTTAATAAAGCAATACGATTTAATTATTTATCATTTAAGAAAATGCCAATTTTTATGAGCTATAGAGGACAATCCTTGTGCATGCTGATGTGGGGAGGGGGGGTATATTGTGCCTCTGCGTGACTGCCCCATATTTTATATAGTGCATAAGGCTGGTGTTTTATGGTTTCTAAATGGTGCAAACTCTGTGAGGCTCAGAGACCTCTTGGCTTGTGCTAATTATTTCATTAGAGTGGTTGAGGTGTTGAGCTTCTCCTAAAATCGTTCTTGATCTCAAGTCACTCTAGACAACAGTAACATTAACATAAAACAGCATCTCCTGTCTTCCTCTACTTAGCAGGCTCACCCTGGCTTGACAAACAGAGTGATTTAGGAGAGGATCAATGCGTCAGGGAGGTAATGAGGTAATTAACAAATAAAGGAGGTTAACTCATGGTCATTTGGGCAAAGGAATGGTGTTCCAAATCTATGTTACTGGTAGTGCGCTCCCCTGTATCTCTGGAGGACTTGAAAGAAAAACGAGAAAGCTGTGTTGGAGAGCTAGATGAGGCAACCTGGAGGGATGCCTGCATGGTGCTTGGATCATAACCATATTCAACAGACTCTGCCTAATACTCTGCCTAATACAGGTACCTACAGCAAGCTTACATCAGCTATGGAGGGCGGGCATTCGCAAATCCCCAGCCTGATACAGGTGCCAAGATCCTATGGGTGCCTTTTTCCATGTGGTATGGAAATGCCCAATGATACTCGCTTATAGGGTCACTATTTTAAATGTTCTTTCTGCTTTCGTGGGGTCCCACATCGAACCACACCCAGGCATTACACTGTTGGGCATCTTGGAGGCCGTGGGTGGGTCCAGGGGGACAGAATGCTGATTGGCCTGGGCACAGTAATAGCTAAAAGGGATATAGATCGTCATTGGACATCCTCCACAGCTCCCTCAGTAGAAGCATGGACGAGAGGTGTGGACTGGTGGCACAAGCTAAAAGAGGCTACCCCCAGAAATAACATAAAATAAGGAAACATGGTGGGGCTATCAAGGACTGGAGGGTTAGTGAAAAGCCAGAGTATTAATGGATGTACATGGGGGGTCCTCGTGATGAAATGGATTTAGGAATGTAATACTGTTCAGGATCAGTTTGTGAGTGATCCGCCAATGAGTAGAGCAATTGTTTTACTTGTATGTTGTAAAAACGAATTAAATGTTAATATACAAGGAAAAAACAACAAAGAGGTCTCGGAGCCCCCACAGAGTTTGGCCTTCAGGTTACGGCCCTTCAAAGAGATTTAGACATGTACAGCGTGTCATCAAGGAGACATGCCCTCACTGTCACTGTAATCTTCACTTCCCATTTTGGAATCTGGGGAGATATTGTCCACTGCGTACCCCTACACCCCAATACCCAGAGATATAAATGCCCCAAACCTGCCCCTCGCCGTTCCTATGTGTAGGTTTCCTGGCACATCAGCTACAGACAGTCCTGGCCGGTGTCGCGCTTGTGCTGTCAGTGACATTTAATTCCAACCGCATCAGTTTCAGTTTTTCCGCAGAGGACTCTGACGACAAGAAGAAATACAGACCTAAAGTCGACAGACTACATTCTTGAATGCTTTTCAATTTTAATTTCAAATGTACTTGTTTCAGCTAATAAGCCATGCCAAAGGATAAAATGTGTTTGCTCTGACTTCTACGCTGGGACCCTTCACTGTGCCCAGGCCTCCTCGGTGGATCATTGCGAGCTTTAAAGATTGTTAAAAAAAAAAACACAACAGAACTTCCAATACCATAATGCACTGTCTGCATTCACACACCAATTAGCAGCCAACATTGGACACGACCTGTACATGCATCAAGACAGGTTTACTAGTCTCTGATAATGGAAGCACAGTGCGGCCCATCAACGATTTACAATAACAAATGTTCAGAGATGCAAAACAGTGACAAACTGTTATGACTAACAGAAGCAGCCCGATTTAAAACTGATATTTCCACCCGCCTCCCCTGCCTGCTCGCTCGCCCTGGGGTATGTGGCCAGGACAAGCAGGGTGCGACAAGCGAGTTGTGCCAATGTACAGCGATAAGTGCTGTGCGGAGTACCACGGGGCCTGGGACGTGCTGCCCTCACTCCCAGTCGCTCCCCAGTCACTGAAACAGACAAGGCAATGGAAATACCTCTGCGACAATGCTCCATGGCTCAGCGGGGCCCAACACGTTTCTCGGCAGCCTAGCTTCTTGCTCCTCCTTCACTCACGCACGTGACCACACCCAGCGGCGCCCGTCCTAAGTATCAGGGTGCCTTTGTATCGGATTATGCTGCAGTTCACTTTGAAACTTACATCAAATAATACTCTATCATCTTTTAGCACATCCTTCCACTCTTTCCCTCCTACCATAATTCTACTCTATTGCACCAGTATATGATGCTGCGCCCCACACACCCATCTAGACCACTTCTTTCTGAAGCATGTCTGAAGAAAACATTAGTTGGTCACAACTTGCTGCTCTTGTCCTTCTGCACTGGTTTTATGGGACTGCAACGAAAATACATGTAGCAAATAGGCAGTCGTGGCCGGCATGACGGGGGGGGGTTGCGCGGGTTCGGGGGGGTGGGGGTCGCGCGGGTTCGCCGGGTGGGGGTGTCGCGAAACGGTAATTATTTATAATTTTAAAAAACTTACCTTCCCCCGGATCACGCGCCCCCTCAGCTCCTGCTGCCCCTGGCGGGTCCCGCATCAGGAAGCAGGCTTCCTCCCTCCCCTCCCCAAGCCAATCACAACGCTGCAATGGCAGCGTTGTGATTGGTGCGGACAGCGCCCAGCCGGGCACCTAATGGGAGGCCATTTTCTCTATGTAGGCTGCATGCATCCTACATAGAGAAAAAGGGAGTGCACATGACTGCTTTGGTCAGCCCCAGAGGGCCGACCAAACAGTCAGGGCCCACAACAGTGGGCAAGCGACTCCCCCCCTGCCCTCGAGCAGGACCACCCACCCGCACCCAACGAGGCACTTGTGCTTTCTCGCAGTGCGAGAAGCAGAAACATAAAATGGTAGTTTTACCATTTTATGTTTCTGCTTCTCACACTGCGTGAAAGCAGTGGGGCAACGCCCCTCCGCCCCAATGAAGGAGCCGCCCCTGAGAACTAGTACATTTATGTCTTTACTTTAGCTGACACAAGAGCATAACACTGTTCTTTTAATCCAAAAGAAATGTTCTTACAAGAGGATCAGGTCAATCTGGGTTGTTGCGCCAAGGAGTTGAAATGTTCTACCTGCTGTACAACAAAAAAAAAATTTCCTCACTTAAAAAGTGCACTTACTTATTGGAAAAAACATTAACACGTAAACCCTGAAGATTTGACATAAAATTCCTTGATGATCTTCTTTCTGATCACTTTTGTATTTGGTTAAATAATTGCTCCAAATTTTACTTTAAAGTGTATATGCTTACCAATGCAATAACGTTTGATTTTTAGACGTATATGCACCATAACTGTGTAAACAGTGTGTGTGTGTGTGTGTATACATATATATATATTAGATGCAGTTTCCATAGGTAGAGTGTTTTTTGATTTGCCAATAACTTTGGCGTCAATTGACGAATCTTTGTGACATTTTCAAAACTATCAGGGCAGTCACTTCAGCTGCTGTCTTGAAAATGTTGTGGTGATTCATCAAGCGTGGGCCGAGAAAAAGGGGGGGTCCCAAAATGGTTTTTTTTCATGTTAATTTTCATAGGAAGCTTTAGCCACGGCTACAGTCTGAACTGCTGACCGGAATTACACCGAATTTGGTAGAAAGGTAGCTCTTGGTCCAGAAAGCACTCTTTTTGTTAAATGGTGTGAATCCATTCAGTAGTTGCTGAGAAATGTAAAGATTCCTCAGATATACAACTGAGGCCGCGGTGGATCCGCAACCCTCCCGATCTCGTGCCTGAGATCTGATTGGCTGCCAACACTTAAAACTAGGAAGTGTTGGCAGCGATCTTGTGACTCGGTTGAACTGAGTCTCAAGCAAAAACATTTTTTTAAAAAGAAAAGGGGGCATGGTAGAAAAATCCTGACCACGTAGGCCTCTTGGAGGGGTCACACAGGGACGCCCCCGGGTCCAAATTACATTTTTACAAAAAGATTTCGATGGGAGTTGCGTTGGATTCACAACTCCCACGAAAATGAATAAAACAAATGAAGTGCAGGCTCCAGTGTTTCGTTTAATTTAGGCCCCCGGGTGGGCCAGGTCCCGGTGTCATGTAGTTCCTATATTACCTATACAGGATCTGCGCGTTTGGATAACATAAACTGTGGGTTTGGTGGCGGACGGATTCCAAGCACCCCCACCGGATACATTAGCCTGTCTGTATTAGCTAGCTCACAGTGCCACTAGAGTCTCCTCTTATCGGGGAGAGAATAGTTCTTGGCAACCCCAGAACATGACAACCCTGATCCCTCAGGATCGTGGAAACAATATACTACCTTTCGCTCAGTCACTCGTGCTCACTTAGTTTGTCTCAGAGAGTTACACAGAATAAACAGGCTGGGCGTTTCAATAAGTATTTATTGAACAGTTGTTATTCTAGTGTAGAATATATGAGTTGCAACAACCATTAGACAGTAGCAGAGATATATGATCAGCAATACTAAGAAAGTAAAGGGATGTTATAGTTCTATCATCTTGCATAAATCATGAATATATACATGTACATAAAACACATGATAAAAGTGGGTACTCCCACGATGTCTCTCTAACTAGATGTACCTAAATGTACCTAGCATCTATTTAGGTGCTAGGCCAAGAATCCCTCTAGGATCTAGTCCACCCCATTACCTGAGAGTTAGAGAATGTAGGACCCCGTCCTGGTCTTGAGTTGGACACCCCACGAGGGATGTTAGACCACTGCTAGCTGTAGCGTCTGCATGCAGGAACCTCAGCGTCTCTGGTCAGTGTGTCAGCCGGGAAGTCACGGTCTCCTCCATCTGTCTAAGCAAGACATGATGTATATATACCCATAGGTCTCCCCAGGGGTCCTACCTTGCTGTGTTACTGTGTCGGTCTAAAGAATGACGTCAGGCCTGAGCTTTATACAGAGATATTATACAGGAGATGATAATCCTACTGTTAGTCCTGCTGTGCTTCCAAGAAGCCTCATGCATGATGTTTGAGAATCGAACCAGGGAAAAACCTGCATTCTGAATGCAGTGTCATATCTGGGTAAAAGGTCAGTGCCTAAGAACCGTTACGTATGTAATGTAGGGAAGGATATAGGTGAAAGGTTGCAGTGTCACCTGCGCATATATAGGGTACCTATATGGAATATAACACCCACTCCTCTTTCGAAAGGACGACATATGTAACCTATTGTTGTACTACCATTCAAACTAAACATTGGTATGCACAAAGTGTTTAAAAACATTTCTTTTGCTAAAATGTTTAAAAACGTCTAAAAATTTCTAAAAACGTTAAAAAAAATATAACGTTTTTCCCAAGTCCTAGCTCTAAAAGTGTCTGTAATTATAGTCCGAACTACTATAAGCATTTTAAAGCCATGAATGCCCAAAAAATGAAAAGGTATGTCAATTTAGTTTCATAGTTCCAAATTTGAGCTTTTTTAAAAAAAAGCGAATTTCTTCCCAGCACACGACGAGCCAAAATTTGTCAAAATGTTTATGTGTCCTGGCTGGTGGACGCAACATTTCCGTTGCTTACTTCTGCAGTGGACTGCCCCTGTAATACCACGCAAAGAATGTCAATTGAGCACAGATGATGTTCCTGGCTGTCCGCAGCCAGTGCTGTGACAGCCTGTGCGCCGTCCAAAGCCTGGGTGCCAGTGGAGGAGCCGGTGTCCATACCAACAGGTGGAGTTACTACCTTTGGTGGCTCAAGGAATGCTGCCATCAACATAGGAATACGCTGAGGACACTGCAGAACATGGGCCGTTATCGGGTCCAGTAGAGCATTTACGTCCGGTTGCGCACATGATGGGAGTGTTAAACAAAGGTCTAACAAGCATTCTTCTCTGCAAAACAGGCATCGGAGGACAGGTAAGATGCAGTCCATCCAGACTGGTCGAAATGACAAGAACCAAGATGCACTTAGTTCTCTCAGGCGAGGCGTCCCTAGATGTTGTACCATTCGGTCACAGTATTTTCGCTCCAGGAGTGCTTTCTCCATCTCCTTGGTGACTGGGATGTCCATTGTGTAGCAAAAATATAACAATCAGGATACCTGCTATTAGAAACGGGATCAGCGGAAGTCCTCCAAAGATGCTTCAGAATACGGAGTGCATGAAGTTTGGTATAACTCCAAGTACCGTCTGAAAGGTGCTTAGAACTCCAGAACCTATGGTCTTAAATAGGTGGACAATGCCAGTCGTATCAGACATGTTAAAGATACGATTCACCATTTCTACGAAATGGAAAGGGCAGTTTGTATTAATAAGCGCCTGTATCTCAGCTGAAGACCTTGCGATCTCGAGTTCAAAAGTCTCTCGAGCGGAGGTTAAGGGCACAGACTTCTGTAAAAGCATGGCTTTCATTCTGCCTAGAGTATCAAACCGTATTAAAGAAACATTCAGTGAATGCCATAACGGCCACTCCCTGACTGTATGTGTCGGTGGAAACAATACTTGCATACAACAAGTAACCCTGGCGCTCACGGTTACCAGATATGCGATGCCCCGGAGCATTCCACAGCAGCGTTGACCGTCCAGCATCAAGCAACTCCCATTCGAAAGTATCCCAAATACTGGAGTAATCACTGCAGCTGGGGCACCCCTCAGATGACAGGACAAGTTCGCCACAGAACCATTACAAGCCCCATGCAGTAGAATGTCCTGACATATGAGCGATCCACTTAAAGTGCTCTCACAGTTTGTACCACTGAGAAACACTTCTCAATCCCCACTCCGGCATCAAAATCTGTATGGTAATTTCCAAGATTCCTTAATGTAATCCTTACCCATTTTTTCATATTTGCCTGCCTGCTTTTGTTCAAGGCAATATAGAAACTGAAAAGTAGTGACCGGTAGAGTTATGTGGCCATGGATTAGCCATTCTGTAGACAGCGATTCTGCCACTGTGAATGGTAATCTATCCAGTTTTTCAATCCGCAGCATTGTATATTTTGCGCCCCTTTGTGCCATTTCTATCTGTTTATCTGTTAGATTGTATTCAGAAAACAGAGACGTACTGTTGATAAAACGCCAAGGCACATAGCCTGCACGCAAAGATTGCAGCGTCCAGCTCAATAACATTATAGAACGTAACTGAGATTGCCCATGTTGTAATATGGCAAATCTTGTTCTAGAATGTCTATCGCAGAAGATACAATGTTGCCTAAGGAATATATCCTGGAGGTCAATGTTGTTAACCCATTGTCTACCACTGCTAGAGATTTCTCTAAGTTAATACGGTCTATTTCCCATATTCTTTCTGTGGCCTCCTGTTGGGATATTTTCCAAATTTCATTGTTGGCAGCATAAATGCCAGCATATATGAAGCGTTTTTGGCGTGGTTTCCTGGGACCTGGTAAAAAATCCCTAAGATCCATGTCTTGTGTGAGTAAGGATAAGTGTTGTTTCACCTCTGTGAGTGTTGAGGTGTCTAGCCAATTAAGGCACAACTTCCCAATACTGTATGACGTTACTACCCCTGGATGTTGTCTCTGTATATAGCGCAGATCTGGCCTATGGATTGGGAACCCTTCGGTTTTACCCCTGAATCTTTCCTGACATCCATTTGTGTCTGTGGGCCAAATCAACCATTTCGTCCAATCGTGGTACGATCTATTGTATTGTTTGATGGCATCTAATGTAATCCCTGTTTGTGATGTTTTGTTTCCCTCAGTGTGCGATGGAGTCGGCACTCGAGGTGTGTTCAAGTCTTTGTTCTTGGCTAGTCCAAGGCAAGACATCTGTTGCACTGTCTTGTTCAAAAACATGATCTGCTGAGGGATGAGACATGCTCTAAACAAAGCTTCTAACCCCTGCACTTGCCATTCTCTAGTACCCCAGATTGATTTTAAATCTATGGTGTCTTTCCATAAGTCATAACCTTGTTCGGACAACTGGGCAATAAAGGAAGCAAAGTAAATCTGTTTGGTGTTTGTTAACATATTTTTCTGTGCTGATGTTGGTGCAACCTTATAATAATATGAGGCTGGGTCAGACATATTAAACCCTGAAAAATATGGAAACTTCTGTGTAAATGTTTTTGAACTGCCTTTCGGCGGTGTTGGACAATGTTCCCACTGGTGGTATGTGAACACATTTCTCGGATTAGCAGATTTATGCAAAAAATGATGACCATATGCTGATAACAATACATTGATTCATAGTCTGATGTGCCTTCCAATGTTTCACTATTGGAAAACGCAGCAGATTTTTCCAAATCAGACAACATGTTATTAACAGTTTCAAAATCCCAATAATCGGAATACGTACTTGAGGTAATGATATCACTTAATGATATTTTAAATAAATGTGAAATTTTCAAAATTTCTGTCGGGCCAAATATATCAAAATCAACCTTGTCCCATACTATACCATCAGGTATAGGAACTGCTGTAATGTTCACTGACAAGTCTCTTTGTTCTCGATGAGATGATTGATGTGGTTATAACATTAAGTTCACTTCTTGGGCAGCAGAGCTTTGCCGAATGTATTGTCCATTAATAAGCATGTTAAAAACTATAACTAAGCCTAACCAGAAAAGAAAGAAAAGAATCTCGGATGTCACCCATAGTTCTACCCATGGTGATACCAGGTAAGTCTTTCTAATAAAGTTCATAAAGTCTTTAACTTGCTGCTTATGTGATTTTTGGGCTGGCGTCGCTTCAAGTTCACTTGGATCCAAAGAAAACGTATCAAAGTTTATGAAGTAGCCCAAAGCAGTTCGATCAATTGTTGGAATTGCATCAGGATTCGTTGAAATCGTCCTTTGCTCTTGTTGAGGTATGTTGACGTAGACGTCTGTATTTGGTCGAATAGCAACTTGTGCATTATTTTGAGTTTGATTATGAATTTGAACTTCAGGTTCAAGAGGAACGAGTTCCATAGCATTGTTGCTTAGTCCTTCATTCCGTGTTGGAGGCTCTTTGAACGTGATGAGTCTTTCCGTTTGAACTTCTTGTATTGTAGCAAGAGGAGGGCGTCTGCTACTTTGGAGTCCACGTGTCCTACTGCTTAGTATCGGCCACATAGTGTGGTTTGATTAGGTCAATTGAGACAAATCTTTTCTCCTTTTTTCTGGCAAGAGGCGGTAGAAGTACAGTTCTTGTTCCTTCAATTGCTAGGACCGGTACATGTTCTGTAGGATGGCCCAAATTCTTTCTTGTCCGCTATTTTCTCTCTGACCAGATCCCCGCCTTTTGGGATCCAGACAGGTCTTTCCGTGACTGATTTGACTTCCCCTGTGGCGGTCTGTTTCAGGTGGACGTTACTTTGTTGTGTCCTGGATTTATTTAGATCCTGTAAAACAGCCAAACGATCATGGATATCAAAAGGTTTTTCATCCGCCACTGCGCCTTCACAATCAAGATCAGGTACCCACATTCTTGTCCCAAATAGGACCTCATATGGAGTGACACCCCCTAGAGAACTTCTTGGCATGTTGTTAAGTACACGCTGAACTCCATACAGATGTTTTACCCAACTTTCACCCGTGCCTAATACTCTAGCTGTTAAAGATTGCTTTAAGTCTCGTTTTTTTCTCTCCACTACTGAATTTCCCTCGGGATGGTACGGAGATGAGTACCGCAATGCTATACCCAATCCTCGCATGGCCTCCTTGTAAGCCCGAGAGCTAAACGCACGGCCCTGGTCAGAGTGTAATGTGCCAGCTGCGTATGTCCCTATGAAGGCTCGCAATTCTTTTATAACAGTTCGAGCATCAGCCGAGCGCTGGGTCCACACCCATAGGAATCTCGAGTAGGAATCCACTGCAACCATGATATATCTTTTAGCCCCATCTCTTTTAAGGGGCCGCAGTGGTCCAGGTAGACACACGCTAGTGGTTTGTCAGCTATTAACAATGGAGTCTGCGCAGGATGTGTTACGGTGGAACTCTTCATTTGCTGACAGATGTCGCATTTCAAGACATAGTCTTTAGTCTGCTTTGTTAAACCAGGCCACCAGTAGCATTGTTTCAATAAGGAAACAGTCACCGTATCTCCTGCATGAGCAGAACCTATCCCTTCGTGTGCTGCTAGTATTAAACCTAACCTATGATCCATGTTTGGAATTACTCTATCCCCCACTCCAGGAATCTGAGCAAATGGAATGTTATTGGCATCTAACTTGTAGGAGTACTTGAGTGGAAACCTTTTTGGTACTGCTCCGCTGTTTTTGCGGGTTGCATTAATAGCTACAATAATCTCACTGTCTATTCTCGTTTTAGAACAAGTGATTGCAGCTACGTAAGCCGTGCGTACAGCCCCCTTTGTGGCTTCATCAGCCAACGAATTCCCTTCAACGTGAACGCCATCACGCTGATGACTCAGTGTATGTATCACGTGAGCCCTCGGTAGTTCGGTTTTCAACTCCACTACCTGTTCCCATAGCATTTTATGCTTAATTGTGCCACCTTTTGCATCTTTGAACCCGTTTTGCACCCAGTACTGCAAATATTCATTGTAAGACTGCACACAGTAAAAGGAATCGCACACAATTAGTGTGGGGAATTCTCAATCCGTATTTACTAGTGCCAGTATCAAGGCTTTTAACTCTGCCAGCTGTGCCGTGCAGTCTCCTAGAGACTGCGTCTTTGTGCAACTCTGGTGGAACTCTCCATCCCGCATGCGACCTTTAACGATTGCACATGCTGTGCTATATTGTTGCTTACTCCCTATGGCCGGTTGAGCAGATCTGTCAGTGTAAATTATATATTCATACTGATCTAGAGGCATTATTTCGTTTGGTAGAGGATATTCTTGTTCGTATTGCAGGAATGCTTGTGTCTTTAAATTTGGGTCGTACCTGTATTCTACATCTGTTGCAGTAAGAGAATTAGTCCATTGTATCCATCTCGGATGTAAAGCTTTAGCATTAGGAACGCTCGCCTTTGTCGCAGCCTCCAAGGCTGGAACTGGAGTCACTACGTTTCCCCTGAGCCAGTGCTCTTTCTCTCACTACAGCGGTCTGTACTGCTGTCAGAATCTTTTCTGTAGATGCGAAGCGCATCTCAGCATTTGTGTACAAATGTGACTTGTATGCAATTGGTACTGTCTCACCTTCATTATATGTTAGATAGGTGTTCCCTGATTGACCCGCGATTATACGGATCACCAGGTTGCATACGTTTACACGTGTCTGTAAGTGTTTGGAAGCTATCATGTCAGCTTATAAGGAACAAAGTGTATCTGTGTGTTCCTGTGTCCAATTTCTGGCTGAGAAATCAGGTTTAATTAAGTCGTAGAAAGGTTTTTACTCTTTCTGCGTAATCCAAAATGTATGTTCGACCAAAATTTAGGAATCCCACTATTGATTGTAAATTTTTCAATGATTTCGGAGGTTGGAGCAGCGCACATTTTTCTAAAAAATTGGCTGCCAGGCTCTTTCCTTTACTTGAAAGTTTGTATCCTAAAAACAGGACACTGAGGTGGGCAATTTTTGATTTTTTAAAGTTAAATTTGTAGCCCTCAGATGCAAATCCCAAAATTATGGTATTTACTCTGTTCAAGTGTTCCTCCAGGTCATCGTCCGTCTTGATAAATATCATCCACATAGGACAATGCCTCTTCATCCAATTTTTGAAGTAATTTGGTTACTCTGGCAGAAAACAACCCCGGGCTGTTCTTATACCCTTGGGGGAGTCGCCGAAATTGACTCTGGGACCCTAGCGCTGAGAAGGCTGTTAGATACCTGCTTTCAGGCGTTATATTGTGGCAGAAAAATCCATTTGAGATATCAAGTATCATTTTATATTTTTTCTGCACAATGTTATTCATTAATGCAGCACTGTGTGCATTTTGGACTGCAAATGTCTTATTGCAAGTGTTTAAGTGTCTGTAATCTAAAACTAGACGATATGTATTGTCAGGTTTCATGACAGGAAACAAAGGATTGTTCATCTGAGAGGTGCAAGTTCCAATCACCCCTTGGTATTCAAGTTGATCTAAGATCTCCCTGACCTGTTTTTTAGCTTCTTGCGTTAATGGATACTGCCTCTGTGCAGTTGGAGCATTTTTTAAAGGAATAATGTGGTGGGTTGAATCCTCATCCCATCCAACATGGTTTTTGTATAATGCCGGAGCCTGGGCTACCGCCCATTCCTGAGCATATGTGTGCTGTAAGTGCCTGGGAATATGATCTGAGAAGGCCGGAAAAATTACTGTCTCTCCTTTAGGGCAATTCATGACGAATGCTGGCGGCCAATCTTTTCAGCTAATAAAATATCATAGCCAAACGTCAGGTTCTCCCAAAAGAGACCTCTCACTTTCTTACTCTTGTCCCCCTCCATCTGGAGCGTTATTTCATATACTTTATGTGGGACACTTACTCTAGTATCAGGTGTTTCTACCGTGATATAATCATTCAAGTCCGCTGTCACCAGAAATTCCTTCAGGTTGTGGCGAGCTATTGTTACTTCTGCCGCACTGTCTAGCATCGCCAGAGCCTATTCCCCATTCAGTAGTCGAGTCCTAAGAATTCTGGGCATGTCTGATCTTTAGACCTGCAACTTTCTTCTTTTTGAACTGTGGCTTTTGCTTTTCTTCTTTTTTAGAAGTGTAGTCTTGAGCGTGCTGCTTGTCTCTGGACTTTGTACGCTCTTCTTGTCTTTCTGACCGTCCTTCTCTCTCGGAGTTTTTTGATGAACCCTGAAAGGAACGAGAGGAATGTGTATCAGTATCCTGATACCTGTCAGGTTTCCTAATGTTATCCCTATTCCTGAGATTATACCTCTTTTCAGAGGGCTCCTGTGGAGGAGATCTACCTCGGGATTGAGATCTATTTCCTTTAAAGTTTTGTTGTTTTTTATTATCCCACTTCTTTTTAGAAGAAGCAGGTGTCTGCTTGGAAGTGTCCTCTTCAGAACTGCCCATCAGTTGTGGTTTTAAAGCTTTCCCACCCAAACTGTCTCTGCCTAATTCTGCATAGCAATTTCAATTATTTTGGGTAGTTCGTGTTCCTGTTCTAAAGTATCTAACTCCCTCAGGCGTTGGCGGATGGCCAATGAAGCTGCTTCCCCCTTAATGTTAGCTAGTATTATGGCTGATACCTGGGCATAGTTACCTAGTAACTTCATCCCTAAGTTTAGGGCAGGTTCTGCTCCGTACTCGTTTTGTATCTGTCTCAATACGTCTGGTACCACCGCTAACGAAGGAATACCATGAGTCCTGGTATAAATGGCAGCAAAGAATATACCCCAAGTGGTTCAATCTTCTACTTGTGGTGTTATCCCCATGGGGAAGCAGATTGTTAGCATTCAGTGTTTTTCATGCGGGGTAGTATTTGGGAATACTGCCTCGAGCTGTGTGATTTTCTGAGCTACCCAGAATGGCATTTGTTCACGTTTAGAGGGCATTTTACCCATCACTGCGTGTAATGTTTGTGGTGTGATTTTAGTTGCCGTACCCTGTATTTGAGTTCCATTAGTTGCAACTATTGCTGGTTGGACAGTGAATGTCCTCATGACGCATTGCGACATGTTTCTATAGATTTTAATTAAATCTTTATGTTGTATGAGTAAGTCTCCTGGTGGCATTGTGTCAATGTCAGGATGTGGTGTGTAGGCCGCTAATATCGGCCCTGTTGCCCCTTCTCCTCCAAGCGGGCCTAATCTTACTCTTCTTCTTATGTGGGGTAGGGCACCTTTGAACCAGTATAAGTGTTCCTGGTACGTGAGTGGAACCTCTATGTCCTTGAACGGACAATATTCCACTGGTGCATTCCTTCTGTGTAAGAGTGAAATGTCTGTGTTCTTGCATTTGCTGCTGGGAATGTAACCCATGAATAAAATACCTCTGTTTTATTTGATTCATGTGCCTCAATCGCGAAAACTACTAATCCACCCCTAGCTGATAAACCATTTTCTAACAGTTTCAGGGTGATTGTATGTCTGAATTTTTCTGCAATCGGAATTGCGTCTGCATCTTCTTCTCCCCCTGAGAGGTGTAGATCTACTACTACTTTATCTCTTGTCTCAGTCATTTTGTAAAGAAGAAGTTTGTTCAAGGGAACTAAGATAAGGTTTTTATGCACAATTTTAGGAACACTGTGTCCTTCAAGCTTGATTAACCAACAGCCAATAAATAAGATTTCTCGCCTACTCAGCTGTGGCGGAGTTTGTGCCCACCCACTCCAGACGTCTCTGGTGTTTTGTGAGTAGGGGTCTCTCAGAGTAGCTCGACTGAACTACTCAGATTCTACTGTTAAATAAGTACCCAACTAATGTTGGCGGCGCCATGTCGTGTAGTTCCTATATTACCTATACAGGATCTGCACGTTTGGATAACATAAACTGTGGGTTTGGTGGCAGACGGATTCCGAGCACCCCCACCGGATACGTTAGCCTGTCTGTATTAGCTAGCTCACAGTGCCACTAGAGTCTCCTCTTATCGGGGAGAGAATAGTTCTTGGCAACCCCAGAACATGACAACCCTGATCCCTCAGGATCGTGGAAACAATATACTACCTTTCGCTCAGTCACTCGTGCTCACTTAGTTTGTCTCAGAGAGTTATACAGAATAAACAGGCTGGGCGTTTCAATAAGTATTTATTGAACAGTTGTTATTCTAGTGCAGAATATATGAGCTGCAACAACCATTAGACAGTAGCAGAGATATATGATTAGCAATACTACGAAAGTAAAGGATGGTATAGTTCTACCATCTTGCATAAATCATGAATACATGCATGTACATAAAACACATGATAAAAGTGCGTATTCCTACGATTTCTCCCTAACTAGATGTACCTAAATGTACCAAGCATCTATGTAGGTGTTATGCCAAGAATCCTTCTAGGATCTAGTCCACCCCATTACCTGAGAGTTAGAGAATGTGGGACCCCGTCCTGGTCTCGAGTTGGACACCCCGCGAGGGATGTTAGACCACTGCTAGCTGGAGTGTCTGCATGCAGGAACCTCAGCGTCTCTGGTCAGTGTGTCAGCCGGGAAGTCACGGTCTCCTCTGTCTGTCTAAGCAAGACATGATGTATATATACCCATAGGTCTCCCAAGGGGTCCTACCTTGCTGTGTTACTGTGTCAGCCTAAAGGATGTCGTCAGGCCTGAACTTTATACAGAGATAATATACAGAAGATGGTAATCCTACTGTTAGTCCTGCTGTGCTTCCAAGAAGCCTCAAGCATAATGTATGAGAATTGAACCAGGGAAAAACCCGCGTTCTGAATGCAGTGTCATATTTGAGTAAAAGGTCAGTGCCTAAGAACCGTTATGTATGTAATGTAAGGAAGGATATAGGTGAAAGGTTGCAGTGTCACCTGCGCCTATATAGGGTACCTACATGGAATATAACACCGGGGGCAAATAAAAAAAAATATCAAGGGCCCTGCGCAGGCCCTCACATCCCCCGGGACCACCATTCCCCGGAGTTAAACAGAAAGGAAATGCAGGAGGGCCATGACCCCCCGCAGCCCCGGGGACCTCCACCTCCCCAAGGCTATAATAAATTATAGTGCATGGGGAGACTCTAGCCCCCCCATTCAGCTCCGGGGACTGCCACCTGTCTGGTGCTAATTCACATAAATTCAGGGGGGCATATGGCCCCACATGCAGCCCCAGGGTCCTCCACCTCCCCAGGGCAACTGCATAGTAAATTATATACGGGGCTGCAAGGTCCCACAGATCCGGGGACCACCACCTTCCCGGGGCTTTATTTTTGTTGGAGGAGGGCCGTGCGGCCCCCCTCGTGGAGCTGTAAGTGGCCCAGGGGAACGCCATCCCCCCGGGCAGCTCCAGCAACATCCCAGGGTGCCCACCCACGGGACATTGCAGTTTGCTATGGCTCCTGCCAAGCCATAGCAAACACTGCTCTGCTTCGTGGAAGTGAGAGCATTGAAAATGCTTTCGCTTCCATGAAGCGGAGCAGAATTGCTTTTAGACAGAGGGAGCTGCATGTTTGCAGCTTCCTCTGTCCAAAAGCAATGCCGGCTCCCTCAGGAGGCGGGGAGCCAGCAGGGACCGCGGGGCCTTCAGGCTCCCCTCGGTTCCCAACAAGGTGGCCATGCCCTGTGGGCTGGGGTTCCCGGGGAAATATAGGCCCGGAGAGGGGGGCCGTGCAGACCTCCCTTACCATTTATAAAACAATCGATGAAGGCCTGGGGAGGAGGGCCATGTGGCCCCCTCCCTTTTTAAAAAGAACCATAAATAAAGGGCTGGGCCCGGGGGATGGGATCCCCGTGGGCGAAATTGGCCTCAGGCGGGGGACCACGTGGCCCACCTCCCATTTAAAAAACTAAAAGGTGGGCCCCAGTGGATGGGGTCCCCGGGGCCAAAATAGGCCCTGGGAAGGGGGGCCATGTGGCCCCTCTACTTTTTTAAAAGACATAAAAAAAAGGAAAAGGCCTGGCCCCGGGGGATGCGGTCCCTGGGGCAGTAATCGGCATGGGGAGGGAGGTCATGCAGCCTCCCTCCCCATTTAAAAAAAAATACTGGCCCCGGGGATGGCGTCCCTGGCGTTGAAATCGGCAGAGGGAAGGGGGGCACAGCCCCCTTCCCTAAAAAACAAATATTTAATGAAAAAAAAAACTCCTGCTAGTTGCCTGAGTCCACGTCTCCTTCACCATCACTCTGCACACGCACCTCCTGGCGCAGTGGTGGTTGGGGAATGAAATACCCTTGAATGCTGAGGGTCTTTGGGGGCCAACAAGCCCTTTTATTACCTCCAGTAAGTCCCAGACAGCAGGATTGCTGAGAGGATTTGAAAGCTGCAACCCCTTTCCACTCTGCAAACACACCTCCTGGCGTGCTTCTGGTTGGGTAATGAATTCCACTGTACTCCTGAGGGCCTCAGGACTAAAGTGGACTATTTTCCCCTACCAGTAGTGCATCAGGAGGCACATGTGCAGAGTAGTGGAGAAAGGGGGCATGGCCTCTGACAACCTCTCATTAATCCAGCTGTGTGGGTCTTACTGGAGGTGGCAGGAGGGTTAGTTGTCTTAAAGGACCCCCAAGAGCCAAGGGGACTTCATCCCCCAACTAGTAGTGCTCCAGGGGGAGCATTTGCACAGTGGTGGAGAAAGGGGGTGTGGGCACCTAACACCTCTCATTAAACTCACTGTGTGGGACTTACTGGACTTATAGAAGGGGTAGTTGCCCCCCAAGGACCCTCAATAGCCAAGGGGACTTCATCCCCCTACCCGTAGTGCACCAGCAGGTGCATTTGCAGAGTGGTGGAGAAAAGGGGCGTGGCCTCCTGCCAGGTCTCAGCAATCCCGCTGTGTAGGACTTACTGGAGTTAACAGGAGTGGTAGTTGGTCCCCAAGGATGTCCTTGGGGTCCAACTACTCCTCCTGTTGTCTCCAGTGAGTCCCACACCGCAGGATTGCTAACAGGTCTTCGGAGGCCACATCCCCTTTCTCCACCACTCTGCAAATGCGGCTTGTGGTGCACTACTGGTTGGGAGAAGAAGCCAACCTTAGTCCTGAGGGACTTTGTGGGTCAAGAAGCCCTCCTGGTACCTCCTGTAGGTCTTACACAACAGGATTCCTGAGAACTGGCCTTTCTCCACTACTCTGCAAATGTGACTGCTAGTTAAAAGACCTTAGATATTCACTGAAAAAAACAAACGTTACAGAGACATTATAGTTAGGAATTAGCATTTTTAAAAACTTAGAAATTCACTGAAAAAAAACAAAGGTTACAGGGAAGTTATAGTTAGGAATTAGCATTTAAAAAACCTTAGAAATTCACTGAAAAAAACCAAGGTTACAGAGACATTATAGCTAGGGGCAGATTTTACTCGTACAAAACTAGAGAAATTCACGGTTATAGGTAGCTGAGCTAACTATAACCTGCGCCCCCGCAATGCACAGCTTATGACCTCACATATTACATCATTCATGACATGGTCAGTGACAACACTGATATCATCTCAAATGACATCACTGATGACATCATCCACAGAATCTCTGATACACCCACTCACACCCCCATAAAATCTTTCATACACCCAATCCTACTCCCACACAACCATCCACAAACCCATTCAGACCTATACCAGTATTTACACACCCACCCACTGATTCATCGTTCTTCACATACACCCGCTCACTCACCCATAAAGCCTCTCATACACCCACTCACTCACTAATACAGCCACTGGCATATCCACTCATACAGCTACTCAGTCACTGAGTCAGTCACCTATAGAGCTCCTCAAACACCTACTCAGTCACCTATACAGTCAATCACACAGCCATTTACTCACCCATGCAGTTACACACACACTCCCTCAACTACTCATACAGACACTAACACATACTCGCTCACCCATACTGTCATTTACACAATCAGACACTTACCCATACAGCCAGTCTCACATTCACTCACTCACTCACCCATACTGTCACTCACATACCCCATCACTCACCTATATTGCCTTTCATATAGCCAGGTGCTCACTCATATACCACTTACACATGCACTGACTCACCGACACAGCCATAGACACAGTCACCCACACAGCCCCTCACACACACACTCACTAACACATACAGCAATGAGACATACACTCACTCATTTATACAGGCAGTCACACACACCCTCACCCACCCATACAGATACTCCGGCAACCAATCACTCACCCTTATGGAAACTCACATACCCATAGAGTCACTTAGACACCAACTGACCAACTGATACAGACATTCCCACAACCTAGTCACTCACCCATACATTCACTGAGACACCAGATCACTCACTTATACAGTCAGCCATGCACCCACTGAATCATCCATACAGGCACCATACACACACTGATTCACCTTGGTGTATATATATTTAACACTCATAAACTTTTAAAAAACACTCACACTCACTGGATGATGTTATCTGTGATGTCATTTGAGATGTCATCAGTGATGTCATCAGTGATGTTACTGACCATGTCATGAGTGATGGAATATGTGAGCAGTACATTGCGGGGGTGCAAGTTATAGTTAGCTCAGCAAACTATAACTGCTGAATTTCTCTGGTTTTGTACGAGTAAAATCTGCCCCGAACTATAACGTCTCTCTAACCTTTGGTTTTTTCAGTGAAAATATATAGTGCCCACATGCATAATTAAAAGTGCCCCGGGGGAGGTGGCAGTCCCCCTGGGCAGGGGGAGTCCGTGAGGCTCCTCCCCACACTATATGGAATTAGCCCAAGGGAGGTGCAAGCCCTCTGGCTTTAATAAACCCTAGGAGGGGGACCCGTGCTCCCCCTCCTATATTCATCAAATGCCCCCGGGACCTGGCCCACCCAGGGGTTATTCAAAAGCAAGCGCGGGAGTCCGCGCTTGCTTTTTTAAAAAAGGTTACTGCAGATTCATGCATCCACACGCGAGTCTGCATCAAAATATTTTTTTATAATGCTTTTTACCCCCAGCATGGTCCCTGAGGGACCTCCCCACCATATCTGGGGGGTCAGGGTATTCATATCCTGCCCCCTTTTCTTTATTTTTTACTTTTTTCCTGGGACTTGGCTTCAAGCCAAGTCCCAAGATGGCTGAAAACACTTCCTGGTTGAAGTGTTGGCAGCCAATCAAATTTTAGTACGGTCCATGTGTCCAGTGCAAGTACTCGCGCCCCCAGATATCTATATATTTTTAAGTTAGATATCTCAAAAACCACCTAACAGATTAACTCCGAATCACAAAAAGCACGCTTTCTGGACCAACATCTAGCTTTCTGCCACATTCGGTGTAATTCCATTCAGCAGTTTGGGCTGTAGTCGTGTTCACAAAATGAAAAATCCCAATAGACTTAACATGGGGAAAACATGTTTTGGGCCCCCCCTTTTTCTCAGCCTCCGCTTGACGAATCACCCCGAAACTTTCAACACAGCAGCTGAACCAAAAAGGGAAGTTTTGTGCAATTTTCATGGATATTTGTCCAGCGGCGCCAAAGTTATTGGCAAAAGAAACATCACTTTTCCTATGGAAACTTTGGTCCTAGCTATAATTCTATATGTATATTCACACAAAAAAACCACAGGTTAAGCATAAGTTATAGTTAGACGCAACTCCAGCAGTTATAGTTAGTCAAATGTTATTTATGTTTAGTAAACAAACTCAACTTTAACTACACAAACATTAGGATTTATACTGTTATAGTTATATTTAAAATTTATCATTTAAGCACCATTTTCACACTAATGTAAGTCATACTTATAAGTCACATTTCAACTTACGCGCCACCTTAAATACACATCTCGCGCACCTCTGGACAGAGTCTTCTCGCCACAGTACATTAACTATAACTTGCGACTGTACCATGCAGTGTGTTCAGGCGAATCATCTAATTTCAAGTCATAAGTTTTGTTATTTATGCACTGATCTTAAATGCTCTAACTTCTGTAATTTGCAAGGCTATACGTAGTGGATGGAGATGGGGCGAATTATAGTTAATGTAAAGTGGCGAGTGAGGGGAGAGGAACATGTCTGACTATACAAGGAGGGGAAGAGTTAGTGACAATTAGGATGCTTTCTCCTTTGGATACATTTTTGTTCACCTTCACCTGTTTCTTTTTGGGTTATGGTGGCTAGTCGGGAAGTACACAGGGCTACGGATGCCAGACTTCTGTTTTCTAAAGTCACCAAAAGAGAAAACCTAACAATAAACAAGGACAACAGCCAAGATCTGATGGCAAAGCTTAGGCAATTGGAGAAATTGATAAGAATTGAGGTGGAAAATGGTGGAAAGGTACCTCACTTAAAAATTACCTGGATTACTGCCTTATCCCCAGGTGCAGTGAAATCTTGTAGATTTCACTGCATCACTTTTACAAGGCTTTCCTGCGTGGGAACGCCCACCCTGCATACATTATACCTGACGCAGGTATAATATAGCACAGGGCTTTACAACGTGATGCATCTCCCTAGATGCGTCACATTGTAAATATGTCGCAACGTGGCGCATTGTTTACGACGCCGCTGCATAACAGTGATGCAACGGCAGCGTAAAGTTGTCGCAAGGGGCTTGTAAATCTGCCCCAATGTGTTTAAATTCTTTTGTGACACAGTCTTGTTACATAAACGTACACGAAATAATATAGAATGTAGGCGACCGCAAAAGAAAAGGATTTGAAGGTTCTGCGTCTGATGTGGTAATTGACACTATGGCACAATCTTTGACGAAGTTCTAGTCTTGGACTTCTTGTTCTATCGTTTTGTTGAGTCTCTTGCTCTATATTTCAGAGCCTGACCTGCTCCCACCATGCATGGACTTTATACCACAAATGCGCACAATTTTGGTTTTAGGCAAATATAGGCCTCTAGTGGGGTACTGCATATCTTACATTGGATGGATCATATGTGCAAAGGAAGCACTCCCAATGGACACCTTTGTGTAAAGGGTTCAGGCCCCATTCTTGGTATAGGTGAGTGCTCTCTTTGTGTAGGACAGTAAGGATAATGTACCAGGATCTGCTCCCATTCAACCAGCCTGTGTGCCCGCATGTTAGGAAGTATCACCAACACTTCTTGAAGCACTCGCATTGGACAAGTGTGTTTTTGCAGGGTCAAGGACTCTTATGTTTGGTCAAGCCGCACTTCCATAAGACATCATTTGAAATATATACTAACATATATGTTATGTTATAAAGATTTCAAAGCTGAATAGCCCAGAACGGGTTTTCTCAGCACTAGCCTACTACCACGTTGGCACAACACAGAATTAACATAGAAAGGGCCTATGCTGCAAACAGCCAGGTCTTCAGCTGCTTTCTAAAACACAGATGGGTTTGAATCTTCTGTAGCTGTAAAGGCAGGTTATTCCATAAAGCCGGGGCCATTGCTCAGAAGGAGCAACCTCCCAGTCTAACTCTTTTAGTACTAGGTATAAGAGCCAATTTCAGGTTGGCAGGGCGGAGGGCCATAGTAGGTATGTATTGCTGCAACAGGGAAGCCAAACTAGGTGCCCCCTGTCGTTCATAATCCAATCAATCAATCAATCAATCAGGAGTTTGTATAGCGTGGCTACTCACCCGTGAGGGTCTCAAGGCACTGAGGTGGGGGGGGAGGGGGCTGCTGATCCATCTTGTTGTGGATGTCCAGTTGAATAGCCAGGTCTTGAAATCCTTCCTGAATTGAGTCAGCGATGGGGATTGTCTGAGCTGGATGGGCAGGAAGTTCAAGGTCTTGGTGGCGAGGTAGGAGAAGGATCTTCCTCCAGTTCTGGTCTTGTGAATCCGTGGGACAGTGGCCAGGTTAAGTTGGGTGAAGTGGAGTAGTCTGGCGGGTACGTGGAATAAGAGGCGGTGGTTCTGATATGCTGGTCCTGCGCCATGGAGAGCTTTATAGGTGTGGGTGAAGAGCTTAAAGATGATTCTCTTGTTGAGCGGGAGCCAATTGAGTTGTTGGCGGTGTTGAGTTATGTCGCTGCGGCTGGCGATGTCGAGGACCAGTTTGGCTGCGGTGTTTTGAACGTTCTGTAGTTTTCTGAGCTGTTTCTGGGTGACACTGGCGTAGAGTGTGTTGCCGTATTCGAGTCTGCTGTTGATGAGTGCGTGGGTGACCGTCTTTTTGGATTCTGTGGGGATCAGGATGAGAATATGGCATTGATCTGGCGGTTCATTGTAAGCAAGGAGTCCAGTATAATGCTCAGGTTGAGTGCGTGACCTGTGGGGATGGGGGGTTCCAAGTGTGGCGCGCAACCAGGAGTCGTCCCAGGCGGAGGCTGGGGGCCCAGGACCAGTACTTCGGTCTTGTCCAAGTTGAGCTTGAGGCAGCTATCTTTGATCCAGGTGGCAACAGCCTTCATCCCGCTGTGAAAGTTGATTCTGACGGCTGTGGGTTTGTTGGTGAGGGAGAGGCTCACGTGGGTGTCTTTGGTGTAGGATACGATGTTGAGTCCATGGTTCCTGATGGTGGCCGGGAGGGGGGCCATGTAGACTTTGATGAGGGTGGGGCTCAGGGAAAAGCCTTAGGGCACTCTGCAGCTGATCTCTGTAGGTTCTGAGAGGAGCGGAGGAAGTCTGACTCGCTATGTTTCAACCAGTAAGGAAGAAGTGGATCCAGTCCAGAGCCTTGTCACGGATGCCAGAGTCAGGGAGTCTTGTGATTAGGGTGTGGTGGGAAATGGTATCAAAGGTGGCTGAGAAGTCAAATAGGATGAGGGCTGCGTTTTCACCCTGGTCGAGGAGGGAGCGGATGTCATCGGTGGCAGGAGGTGTGCGGTCTCAGTGCTGTGGTTACATCGGAAGCCGGATTGAAAGATGTCCAGGACGTGGTTCTCTTTGATGAACTCGGAGAGTTGGGTGTTGGTATCCTTCTCGATGACCTTGGCTGCACGCTAGGCTTTAAACTGGATATGTTTCTCAATTAGAAGTTAATAATGTTTGCACAGCAGCTTAGAGAAAGAGCAGCATTTAGGCGGATGGAAAAGTAATCTAGCAGGCGCATTCTAAACAATCTGGAGCCTGTTTGTTACAGACCTGATGGTGCCCAGATATTATTATTATTGCAGGATTTGTAAAGCACAAACACTCATCCCCAGAGGGATACAACGGCGCTGAAAACTGCAAACCAAAACACTAGGGGTGGGGTGGGTTGTACAGGTACATTATGTACTAATAGGTTACTCTGGGAAGCTCCATGTTTTGAGCTTTTTTCTAAACCTGACATGGTCGGGGTAAGGCGGAGGTCCAAGGGTAGCGGATTCCACTGGGCCTCTGCGAGATGGGTAAAAAAGCATCCACCTGATTCTGTGTAAAATACAGTGTGGCACAAAAGCAAACGTGTTTTTATGGTAATGTGTGCAAAGGAAAAGCAGCCTACACTGTGCACAATTAGGCTAACATAGGGAAACTACAAAATACTATGCGGGATACTGGCGACAGTACTGTCTCAGCATGAGTCAACTGGTTAAGCCAGGTTTTCATAAGGAACAGAACACCTGGTGACTGATCCATAATAAAGTCCAAAATGTCTGCATAATGGCACACCAGCAAACGGCAATGAATGCTATTTATCTTAATGCTGGTGGTACAAAATCTCCCCAGATGGCCCACAAATGGGGCTGGCATGCTTAAGAAAGAAACCACTGTGTTTACACCTGGCACCCACCTCCCCTTAATCGAAAGAATAGATGAAATCTCTGCACAGCTTGGAACAGTGCAACATCAGCTGGGAGGCCGAGTAAACAGTTCTTTGCTTATTGAAAGGGCCACGGTTTCGGCACCTGGCAGCATCAGGGCGCGGACGGGCCGGCTTGCCTCTGGCGCACCATCGGCATGCCAGCTGGGCATCCCATTTAATAGTTGATATGGCACTTGAGAGCTGAGGTATGGTAGCCCACTAGACTGCTAACTTCCCCGTATCATGGCCTAGCCAAAATGGCTGACAGGGAACATGATCCTATGGAGAAAATGCTCCACAAATGTCATTACGGCTTAGCCAAACTGTACCTTCTCCAGCCCCCAACAAACAGATTTAAATGCAGTGGAACACACAAATAGCAAATTAAAAAACTCAATAATAAACTACAGGCTAAAATACTTTTATAAATTCTATAAAAGGTCACCTATGGTAGTAGGAATTTTAAAACTCAAGATGATTAGTCACAATTGCAAAATATCCTTGAAAGTTACTTAAACTTGCAAAAACTCCATGTTTGAGTTTACTAAACCTTGTGTTTTGTTGATGGTTTGTGCTTGTGGTGCTGGTTTGAATCTATCTCATATATGTCAAATAACATTCCACTGGCACTAAGTGGCATATGTTTTTTATTCCTGTATTGGTAGCATGATAGGATTTAGAAGAAACAGTTTTTTCTGCTTAAACCTAAATTCCAACCAGGAGCCTTTGGATACAGCATTTAAAGTAACAAGCACTGACAAAGTCAATATGTCTGACTTTAATGTGCTAATGTATGCAAACACAGGCTTGCACACATGCTCCTTCTGTATGTTAGCACATTGAAGCCCAAACTATTGGCTTTGTCAATGCTTGTCTGAAATTGTTCTCACAAAACAACTGGTATAGTACTACAACATAATAAAGGATGACAACTAAAAATAACAATACTTTTACATCACAGTCACCTTAATGAATACAGAGGCTGGGGACTCGCCCCCATTAGAAATGAAGTCCTCAAGGAAAGCAGGGCTCTTATTTTTTGCAATTTTAAAAAGTGGCATTTCTATTCCTTAATAACAAAAGAACTAAATACATGCATGTTTCATGCTTATACCAGAGTGACAGGTCTGTGGTTTCAGATATATTGAGGTTTTAGCAGTGGTGCTGTTTAAGGGTGCTAATTAGCCAGGGTGTTTATCTGTGATTTTAGGTATAATCGTGCAAATCCATTGCCATGATGTAATTCTTCTGTGGTCAAGAAAACTATTCTAGGACTGTTAGCAAACACATTAACATTTTAACAGTTCCTGCGAAATAGTAACAAAAGCTCATTGTAACAGAGCCCCAATTTGTAACGGAATCTTGTGGAAATGAAAATTACTAATCTGTCTTCTGTGTAGTCTAATAAAGAGGTATAGCAAATTTGCTATTTAGCTAAATCCTCTGAGTCTTTGAAGTGTATTGACACCATAAATGTGCAACCTTTAATAGGGTGTTTTAAATCTAGTGACACTGATACTTTAAGAAAGGATTTAGCATATATTTAAATGTTGTATATGCCTGGTGAGCCTCTTGATGATTTTGAGGTATATTGCCGAAATAAAAAGTGTTTAACATTTATTTAAGAAAGGAGACTTCCATTAAAAGTTAGCTAAACTGTTATTTATTTTTAATGTATCAAGGTTCCAGCGGGAAAGAATTCCACAGGATAGAAGCAATAGATGCAGAGGATCTGTGACTAGCCTGGCACACCTTGATGACTTCCAGAACGAGAACAATATAAGTGCTTGGCAAGTCATACAAAGGACACTAATGTTAATATATTAAGTCACTAGACATCAATTAATTGACCAAAGTATTGATAAGATCAGCTCTTAACATTTGTTGCCTCCTAAGAATTGAATGATGCATGCTGCAATCTCAAAAGTTATTGGAGTTGAGCTTTTGCTGACCCTCCTTAGATTCCATTTATGGTATCAAATCAAAGAGTGTTTGTGCCACCACAGGTTCACCTTCTGTGGTGAAGATAGAAATTGAATTAGTAGTTCATGAGAATTGTTGAAAAAAGTCAGATGGGGGGCGTGGCTAACCATCATGGCCGAACGGACGTGAATCTGATCGGCTCCGCGCCAGGCCCTAACAAATTAGTAGCTTAGGGGGCACCGAATGCCCCAAATCCAGCTCGACGGCTCGCCCTAAGCACCTGGGAGCTGCGGCGGCGGAAAAAAGGAGCAAGAGCAGTCCCCCCGGTGCGGTGCGAGGAGGCAGAGATTTCTCTCACTGGAACCCGCGGTGGATCAAGATGGCGGCCGTCACCCTGCTCGGCAGTAAGGGCTCTCGCCGGAGCGGCGGTTCCCGCTGAGGACCTCGCGCACAGGAGGTAGACTGAGGGAGCGAGAGGACCCGTTTGTCTGGCCCCCGGGGGCTGATTGCACAAGCGGAGTGAAGGTGTCCGGCATCACCGGCGCCCGCGCGGGAACACGCACCCTCCCTACCGGCGACTCTGGAAGACGGTGCGGGGACCCCCGAGGGGTCGGAGATGTTTGGGGTCCCACTCGGCGGCAACCGACAGCCACGGTGAGGAGCGAGGGGCCCCCCTTTCACTAAAACAGCCTGCCGACGGATCGTGAGAAACACGCTGCCTGGCCTTAAGAAGGAGGTGGCCAGATACCGGTTAAGAGCCTCGTGAGAAGGCCCAGACAGGAGGTCTCGCGCCCTCAATGCATATCCCCAGCACGGCGATGTGTCAGTGCTCCGAGGGGGGGGCCCAATTGCAAACGTCGACTCTCCCCAAGCTAGTTCTGCCTGCTTGCCCCAAATCTGAGAGTCTCTTTGGCAGCATAGTGGAGATGGGCTGAGGCGCCCTTCAAAGGAACCTCCCTGTGGCCCAGAGGAGCGCAGCATATGATGTTGATCTCCACGGCGTACTGAACACCTCATGCCAGTCTGAGCAGCAAGGTGGGGGTCCCGGGACCACATGAGCACCTTGAACCTGCGCCAACTGGTCTAGACTCGAGAAGTGGTGGGACCCTCGTTACAGGCCCGCCCCCCCCGCCGAGTCCGAGTCTCCGTGACATCTTGCCTCCACGCAGCTGAACCCCTCCTATCGGAGTCGGAGGGTGCTCCTGGTGGGTTCGGCTGAGCAAAGTTGGCGGAGCGCTGCAGCGCCCAATCACCCACGCCCTTTCCTAAGGTGAGGAAAGCCCGCGCAAGAGGTGGGTGAAGGTCCCTATGCCACCCAAAAAAGCACAGCCCTCAAAGGTCTCCAGCTTCTTTTCCCCCACCACCAAGGCGGCAGTTAGCGATGGAACAACGCGGTCGGACGAAGGTATGGTGCTCACAAGAGAGGACTTGATGTCCTCGCTCCGGGAATTCAAGCAGGAACTCAGGGACAACATCAAGGCCGACATAGGGGCCTCCTTCGACGCATTCAAGGCAGAAATGGGGGGCCGGCTGGTGGCCCTGCAATCTGACGTTGATTGAATTGGGGTCCGCGCTCTCGACCTGGAGGCAAAACCTCAGGAACTGGAGAACCGCATGAGACCCTTGGAGACCCACTCCGAAGTCCTTCGCGCACAGTTGAAAGCCACGGTGCTCCGTTGTGAGGACCTTGAGAACCGCTCCCACCAGGAGAACATACGAGTGAGAGGCCTGGAGGAAGGGTGCGAGGGCCCGGACTTCGAGGCCTTTATGGTGGGGCTCTTCTCAACAGTACTCGGAGATTCTGAACAGGAGGTCCGCCTAGAAAGAGTGTACAGAGTGGGGCCTCGAGGCCCAGGAGATGCCAGAAAGCCCTGAGATGTGTTGGTGAAATTCAGTTCCTTCAAAACTAAGGAGATGGTCCTCCAGAAAGCACGAGCCCTGGACAGGGTATCCTTTCAGAACACAGAGTGCGTGCTCTACCAAGATGTGGCCCAAGCCACACTCGCCCGGCGCCAACAATTCCGACCCGTCACTGTAGCCTTAAGGGAACGCAAGGTGAGGTATCGCTGGACATACCCCTTTGGGCTTGCATTCACACTGGACACCAAGAATTACCACTGCACGGAGCTAGAGGAGACAGCAACTATACTGGGCATAGAGGTGCCAACAACAACTCACGCGACGGGGGAGAGAGGGGCGGAGGCGACGACGGGCCCGGAGAGGCAGGGGGGAGGCCCCTGGCTTCAGCAGCGAAGACCAAGCAAAATTTCTGTGGGTTGACGAACTCCTGGTTCTCTGGCGCCTGAGGAGACTTGTTTCGCCTGAGTCGATCGGGAAGTCCTGTGGTTCACACGCCCCGTTGGGGTCACTGAGATAATCCTGGTCTGGTCCCGGTCTCACTATCACTTATACCAATGTGGGGGGGAGAAAGTTTTGAACTTACCATGCCAGCCACAACCACCAAGGAGCTTGCTAGCTACTGGCTTTTTTCAACACATACGGAACTGCTATTGGGCCTTGGCGGTGGAATTTGGTCCGCCCCAGACAATGCTCGAATTGAGGTTCTCCTCTGTGATCGAGGACCCCCGAGAGCAAGCTTTTGGACTAAGTTTGACATTGTTCATTTTTTTCTTCCTTCCTTTTTTTTGGTTTTCTTTTGTCACGGTCTACCTTGCTTTTTTTTATTACTAGGTTGCTGGTGCTGGGTGGCTGGCTGGGGGGGAACATGCTGGGCAGTGTGCACGGGAGGGAGGGGGGGCCTGGTTGTGTTGACGAATGATGGGGATTAACTGTCTGACATGGAACGTAAAGGGGCTTAATTCCCCTAACAAGAGGCAGCGGATCTGGAAATTTTTAAACGATCATCAGATTAAAATTGCCGCCCTCCAGGAGATGCACCCCCCCCCGCAAAGAGGAACACCGACTGAAACACAGGGCATACCCTCAAATCTTTCAGTCTTCGGCACGCACCAAACATAATGGGGTGGCACTGCTCTTTCACACTTCCACCCCCTTTCTTCACCACAACACTAAATCGGACAAAGAGGGGAGGTATGTGATGGTAAGGGGGGAAATACGGGGCAGACTGTGCACGATTGCAGCGATCTATGCACCCAACACGGGGCAGCATGGCTTCCTTTTTTTTGTTATCTGGGCTGGGCTGGGGCTTTAAACACCCTCTTCCATCCTTTGAAGGACGCCCTCGAACCATGGCTTCCTCAGCTCTTTCTTATCTATCCTGGGGGGATTCGCAAGAGGTGACATTTTACTGCTTGGGGACTTCAATTTGGTATGGGACCCGTCCTTGGACACCACACATGCCCTTAGGGCAGCGGGGGGGGTTTTCGGCAAACCACTTCAAGCAACTTTACGGGGGTTGGGCCTGATAGACGTATGGAGGAATGCCCATTCCACAACCCGAGACTATTCCTTCTTCTCCCACTCGCATAGAATACTCCAGGATAGATCATGCCTTCATAAGTCAGTCCCTCCTCTATGCGGTGATGGCCACCCAGTTTCACCCGATCTGCCTCTTGGACCACGCGCCGCTAGAGCTGACCTTAGACTGGCCTGCCCCACGCTCCAAATTTGCCAGGTGGTACTTCCCTAATTACCTGTGCAGAGATAGACTTCTCCGAGATGAACTAAGAAAAGAAATCACAGACTTCTTCGACCTCAATGACCCGGAGCATACCTCGCTAGCCAACAATTGGGACGCCTTCAAGCGGTCATTAGAGGGAAATGCATTGAGTTAGAGGCCACGCTTAAGATGCAATGTAAGGGAGAACGCCTCCTTCTCGAGAGCGAACTGCGCTCCGCCGAGAATGAATATAAGTCTTCCCCCTCGGTACAAACCCTCCGTAAGGTCACTCAGGTTAAAGGGAAACTCCAAGCGATTTACACTAATGGGGCCAAAAAGACTCTTTTTCGCCTCCAAGCCCGCAATTATGAGAGTGGGAACAAGATGGGCTCGCTATTGGCACGCCAGCTATGAACCCGGCAGGAGAAGAACTACATCAAGTGTACAGAGGATGGGGAAGGGGTCCTCCATCAGAGCGAGGAGGGGAAGGCTAAAGCTTTTGGGGATTTTTACCACTCCTTGTACACGGCGGACCAACCAGACACGCGTGCCCAAGATCATTACCTGCCGATAGCGCTCCTAAATCTGGACGCCAAACTCTACTCAAAAATCTTGGCAACCCGCCTGGAAATTATCATGCTGTTCCTGGTGCAGGCTGATCAAGCGGGCTTTATCAAGGGGAGACAAACCCATGACAACCTACGAAGAGTAGTCCACATCATCAAGAAAGCACAAAGGAAGGCAATACCCACGGTCCTTCTCGCGCTGGACGCAGAGAAGGCCTTTGACCGGGTAGATTGGGCCTTTATGACCCGTACTCTATGTCGGTTCGGCTTCCCCGAGACTTTTATTGGAATGGTCAGAGCAAATTATCATGCGCCGCGCTCTAAGGTCCTGGTCAACGGGGTTGCTTCGGAACCTTTCAATCTCTCACGGGGCACCCATCAGGGTTGCCCCCTCTCCCCCCTTCTATTTGCGCTCAGCATCAAACCCTTTGCGGAGCGCATTCGATCCAACCCGGACATAGGGGGAGTCCCGTTTGGCACGGATCAACACAAGATATCCCTCTTCGCGGATGATGTGCTCCTACCGGTCACGAGACCGCAATCCTCTCTCCTGGCGATACAGGCTGAACTCACCTCCTATGAACAGGTCTCGGGCTTTAAGGTGAACCTCTCGAAAATTATGTACGAATGGTACCTACACCCTCAGAGGCTTCACACCATCTTCCCTAACGCTTCGGACAGGTGCTG
Source organism: Calotriton arnoldi (assembly GCA_963921515.1). Taxonomy (NCBI): domain Eukaryota; kingdom Metazoa; phylum Chordata; class Amphibia; order Caudata; family Salamandridae; genus Calotriton; species Calotriton arnoldi. The sequence continues at coordinate 798,141 of CAWUFW010008064.1, forward strand.
GAGGGGATGCAGGCAGCTGGGTGACTTTAGGCACATCTGGTGGGATTGCCCCCACATCAAGCCCTTCTGGAAGGAGGTTCGAGCTCAAATCAAACAGATCTTGGGTTACCCGATTCCAGACACGCTAGAACACACACTCCTGGGGATCCGGATCCCAATCTGAAGTGCCAGATGCAACGGGACCACTCAGTAATGTGGCTCTGCCTCGGGGCAGCCAAGATGGCCGTAGCGGCAGCTTGGAAGAAAATAGAGGCCCCTTCCCTCACGCAATGGCACGCCAGATTGTGGCGGGCATTGGCGATGGAGAGAATGGCAGACATTGGAGAGGATCCCCGCAAGGGATTTGACTATGTGTGGGCCCCCCTGGTAGGATACTTATCTGAGGGATTGCTCCTGTTTGCATATGGTCCGAGGATACCAGCTCTCCATCTCTTTCATATCTAGAACTGCCACTGGCTCCCTCGAGTTGCCGAAAGGACTTTAAGGACGGGGGCGTTCCCTTCTCCCTAGACAGTGACCTTTAACAGCAACAGTATGTGATGTTTCTTTATTGACCGTGACACCTTAGTTTAAGTTCTCAAGTTCTTGTGTTCTCAGGGGGGAGGGGAAGGGGGTTAGGCGAAGGTTGACCAATAAGGTTATTTGAAACACGGCGATTCCTAGTTCACAAACTGTATAAGATCTGTTAGCACACTGTACTGTTCGGCCGACATTATGCATTGGGGTCTCCTTCCCCTATATGTTGTTTTTGCATTTCTGTGTATCTCGATATCTTTGAAACCAATAAAAAAGTCCAATGTTGCCACAACTGGGGCTGTGGAGTTGCTTAGAAAGTGTATGATGAAAAGATCTACCCAGGTTTGACAATGCCTGGGGTGGGGTTGGACAATATCAGACCTCATTCAGGAATGACTCTGGAAATAATTATTTGGGTTGGTGGTCCACCATCAGGATTGCTGTTTTGGTCTGCTTTCATCCCTGCATTTATGGCCTGAATACAGTTTCTTAGTCTGGTGTGCTTGTATGTCAGTTAAAAAGGTAGATTAACTACTAGTTAGGGATCATGGGCACAGCTGTATACTGACAGGCCAATAGATTTTAAGATAAATATTATTGAGTAGAGACAGGTATTAGATACATGTCAGTGAGTAGAGATAGGAACTAATAATATGATAAAAAGAAATGTCTGAAACAAAATCTACTTTATCACCATTAAGGCCAAATGAGGGATAATCACTGAGTGGTCTACGGCATCAAACAAAGCTGTATTGTTCTTGTCAATCATCTGGCGCAGGTCATCAAGATTTGACACTTTGACTGACTAATGTCTCCTGTTTGGGCTAACAACAGCTACAAAATGTTACCACAATTCACTGGATCCCAAAACCAATTGTAAATGCATTCTAAAGTAGCTAGATTATTCGGAAACAGCAAATGTTATATGTTTAACGGATACTGAGTAGTTTTCTTTATTTCTAAATGTAGTTTTGTTTTACTCGAGAATCACTAGGATGAAGATGATAAGCATGGATGTAGAATTACCATATGTTACGGTGACTATTAACTCATAATGATATGATAATTCCATTAAACAAGGTAAAAACTGCCATAGCTGCAGAAATGAAAAGAGGACTATTCAGAAGAGATTGTGCCATAAATGTATAACATACAAAATGGCCATCCTACAGGTTCAACTAGAACAAGACACAAATACCATGGTGTTTCAGCCAAAGATGTTACCAAAGACTTTTATTTATTTATTTATGCAATTTATAAAGTTTTATATAGCCCAAACTTGACCCTAGAAGGGTATTAGAGCGCTTTACAAATGGTATAATAAGTAGAAAACAGACAACAAAGAAAAATAAGTGCTGACACAATCCATTGCAAATCAGGAGTAGGACAGTGAATTAGAAACCAGGACATAGACAGCGAGTGCAAACCCTGGTTGGAGAACTGCATCATATCAGTATCCAGAAAAATAAGCCAGTGGATTCAGGGTGGAGTTTTGTTCATTTAAAGCAGTTTGACTTCTTTTTTGGATGATGTGATTGAAGGGTTCAGTCTGACTTCAGGGGGCAGGGAGGTCCAGATTCTAGGGTCCAATCCGGAGAAAGCTCGATTGTAGGTTTTTTCCCCAAACTTTTTTAGGTTTCCACAGTAAGGTGCTGGTGTTTCTAGACGACCTCCACCGCCAGACAGTTCCAGTTTAGCAGCTAGTTACTTCGGTGTGTGGAAGTGCAGGGCTTTATGTGTTATGCAAGCAATTTTCAGCTGTATCCTTTCCTCATAAGGTGCACCAGTTTAGTGCCTTCAGATCTGGAGTGTTGTGGTTGTTCCTTTTGGATCCAGTGATGAGCCTTTCAGCAGATGTAAGGGATGCCCTTAGTGGAGCCAACTTGGATCTCAGCAGACCACATAGGGTAGCACTCCCATAGTCTAACATTAGAAGCACTAGAGCTTGCACAACTGATTTAAGGTCATCGAAGGGGAGGAATGGTTTTATTTTTCTTCGAATGCTCATTTGAAAGTTTGCTCCTCTGGCAGCTGAGCTGATGTGGTCCTGCATGTTGAGATTCTTGTCGTGTAATTCCCAGTGATCTTGTGGAATATATAGTGTGTGGTAGGCAGTTGAAGGCTGTTAAATGTTTCATCCAATCTTTGATCTCGAGGGATCGTTTTGGTGGGGCAATTAAGAGGAATTCGGTTTTGAGCGAGTTGAATTTGAGGTGGTTTCTGATCAGCCAGCTTTGGGTTTTTAGCAGAGCTGTGTTGAGTAGACGGATATCTTCAGGGGAGGAGATTTTAAGGTATAGTTGGGTGTCATCTGTATACATTTGGGATTGTACGTAAGAAAATGTCAGAATTCTGATTAGAGGCACCATGAACAGGTTAAAGAGAGTAGGTGATAAGGTGGATCCCTGAGGATCCCCCACAGTGACCGGAGTGGTAGTGGACAGGGATTGGTTAACCTTAATTCTTTGAGTTCTGTTGATTAGAAATTTAGGACAACCCCTGATAATCCCATTCTGTGTTCAAGTAAGTCAAGGAGGCTGTCATGTTTCACCATATCGTAGGCTGAAGATAGGTCCAGGAGGATTAGGAGGCAAGATTTGTTCTGATCTAGCGTTTTAAGCGTGTCATCAACTATGTGTGTAAGGACTGTTTCCGTGCTGTGACACTGTGACCCTGACCGAAGCGGATTGGAATTGGTCAATAAGGTGGAACTGATCAATGTGATTGCATAGTTGGGTATGGACGCGTTTCTCAAGGAGCTTAGCCAGAGAGGGAATGGTGGAGATGGGACAGAAGTTATCTGGGTTCGTATGATCTGCTGTGGGTTTTTTTTAGAATGGGAGTTACCTGCCCTTATTCTAAGCAGTCTGGTAAAGCCCCTTGAAGCAGTGAAGCATTCACTATCTTAGTCCTGAGAGGGGGTAAAGAAGTTTTAATCTCATTGAACACCTTAGCTGGTAGAGGGTCGCAGAAGTGTTTTGACGGTTTAAGTGTTGTTAAGATATTAAGAATGCATTTTCATCAAAGGTTTTGAATGTGTCCCACAATGCATTGTTTTTAGAGTGAGTCCTTGTAGGTCTGGGGCTGACCGATCATAGGTGGGCGTGGACTATTCGTAGGTTTCATCGGGAGGTGCTCAATTGCTGTTTGGAGATCACTTTCAATCTTTTTTGTCTTTTCAAGACAGAAGGAGGCAAATATATTGTAGTTTGGCAGCAGATGGGATCCTGTTGTGGAGGGGTTATTTTTTTGAGAGGACTGATGTTTGATAATTTTGAACAGTTTTTTGGGGTGATTTCTGGCTTTGCCTAGTTGAACTCTGAAGAAATATGCTTTTGAGTTTCAGATGTGTTTGTTGTAGGTACTCCTTCGTGTTTGCAGGTGCTTAAGGTGTTCTAGGGAAGGTGAGGATCTCTACGCTCATTCGGGTAGTCTCAGATTGCGTATTTCTTCATTCAGGCTCCCATTGTACCATGGTTTGCAGTCTTTAGTGAACAGTATTTTTAGCTGTAAGGGCGCAGCTGTATCAAGAATGGTCATCATGGAATTGTTGTAGTGGTTTGTAAGGTCATGGACATCTGGCATGTCCACTGAGGGATGTCAAGTCATTAAGGTCTATGTAGTGAGTGATCCTTTTCCAGTGCCTGGGTTTCTTAAGTTGAGGTTTATGTGTCCTCACAAATTCAGTGATGAGAAAGGTGATGCAGTGGTGGTCTGTCCAGTAGCATGGGAAGATAGATTCAAGTTGAATGGAGTTTTCCTTAGCAATGATTAGATCCAGGGTCGCACCCAGGTTGTGTGGTTCAGGTTAAGGTCTTTTAGGAAGGATTTTTGGCTGTAAACTGAGGGGTAATTCGGGTCATTTTAATGAAGGTTGAAATCTCCGAGGGAGATCTGGGAGCACTGTTACCCCATGTTGGTAGTGACGATTTCCATGATTTGTTCAATGAATGAGAAATTGTCATGTGGAGGGTGGTAGATCACTTGAAGTTTGCATAGTGGTTTGTTGTTACTCGCAATGTTTAGGCATAGGTATTCACAAGAGGATAGCTCAACAGTTTGTAAGTGATTCACCATGGGGTGTATGCAAGCAATGCTGTAGTGTAGCTCCTATTTCCCTAATAGGCTCTGCGCATTGGAATAATATCCCCTATAGGTTTGACATAGGACTAAGGTCAGTATGTCCCTATCGAGTATATTAAACTTAATTACTTGTGCCAGCTAGCTCAGAGGCCACTAGAAACTCCTTGACAAACAAGAAGGGAGTAGTTTCTGGCAGCCGCAAAACATGACAACTTTGTTTCCCTTTAGAATCAGAACGTGTCCCAGAGTCGTAGAAACAATAGATAACTATTCCACTCAGCTCAGTCGTGCATGCTTAGTTTTCCTCAAAGTTACACAGAATGAATAGACGGGCGTTTCAATAAAAGATTTATTGAACAGTATTCGTTCTCGTGTAAGTAATATGTGTTGTTACGATCACAAGACAGTATGCAAGATAAATAATGTACAGCGTAAGCAGTAGAAATAAATAATACTGCGCTAGCATGATCTTTAGTAGATATTCATTTACATAAATAACACAGACTAAAAATGCGAGTACTCATACGATGCGTCTCGAAGCTAGTTCTACCCCAGTGTACCTAACCTAGTCTAGGTGTAGGGAGAAGTAGAAGTAGGTGGAGTATTCCTTACTATGGTATACTAAGAGTATGTTAAGTCTAGTATGCCTAGTGTGCCAAGAGTCCCTCTAGGTTCTAGTCAGCTCCATACCTTAAGAATGAGAGAGGTGGGAATCTCTTGCCAGATTCGAACTCCAACACCCCCGCAAGGGAAGTCAGATCACTGGAAGCTGGACTCTCTGCGTGCAGGGATGACAGCGTCTTCTCAGTGCGTCAGGCCGGGAAACGGGCTCCTCTGAAGTCGAGGTCTCCTCTAGTTTACAAGGGCTAGGGAAGGTATATTTATACCTGAGAGGTACCTCAGAATGTTAGCAATGACGTGAATCGGACAGCGGAAGACGTCATGAATGAACCCCTAAGGTATAACGGTTCATGCATAATAGATGAGTCCTTGAAGAAATCAATAGTCCTGTGCTAGGAAACTCCCGAAGCCCAAGTGTCTGTTCTTCAAGAACTCGTTGTGACGTTAGGGTGGACGGATGTCGGAGACCAAGCCTGTATTTGGTGTGCACGGTTTAATGCCTAAATAAGGACTGGGATTTTATGCCTATATAAGGGCAGGGCGAATTGTGCCTAGATAAGGACATGATACAGGAAAGCCAGTGTATGGACACCCTAAGAGGAATATAACACCCACTCCACTTTTGTGTGTACGATAATACTAAAATGCTAAACATTTAAAATGCTAAACATTAAATGGAGTACCGCATATTTGTAAAATATTTCATAAAACCATTTTAAAAGGCATTTAAAAACGTATTAGAATGCAAAAGGTACTGTACATTTTACGCATTGCTTATCATTTCAGGCATATATGTAAAATAAAATGCAATATGAATGAAAATAAGCAGTAATATATACATGTGACAAAAAAATGATCGATAAGTTTTTCAAAAATCAAAATCATTTCATGTCATGAAACTTAATGAACTTTTTAGACAAATAAGATGATAAAGTGTCTGAGGAAGTACTGCGAAGTATGTACTATAAGGCTAGTTCTACTTCAAGCATATTGAATTGCCATTTAGTTCGAAAAAATGGGAAAAAAGTTCAATTTTGGGAAGAGTTCCAAATTTTGAAAAAATGAAGGCCAAATTGTTACTGCATCTCAGGAACACCATGGGCTGAATCAGAGTCAGTGTCCGGGTCTGGTGTAAACTTGAGATCATCTATTTCTGTAGACAAAATATCGTCCACTGTAGTTGGTGACATTCGGAACACCTCGTGTAGTAGATTAATCGCACAGAGATGTGAAGCATCGCTCTCAGCAATGTTCGCGTCCGTTGTTACCTGTGTGCCTGTAGATCTTTCTCGCACCTCAGCAGCAGCCGGAAGCGTCTGTGAGATCTCAATGAACGCTGAAATCAGGATTGGTAGCCTCTGGGGACAACACAGAGCATGGGCCGTTATCGGGTCCAGCAGAGTATCGATATCCGTTGGCGTAGCTGATGGAAATGTTAGACAAGTGTCCAACACGCATTCTTCACAGCATAGCAGGCATCGTAGAACAGGTAAGATGCAATCTTGCCAGATTGGTCTGAATGACAGGAACCACGTGGTATTAAGTTCCCGTAGACGAGTCATGCCCAAAAGCTGTACTATTCGCTCACGGCACTTTCGTTCAAGGAGAGCTTTCTCCATTTCGCTCGGAGTGATGTAGGCGAATAGGCTGGCCATAGCGTAATAGCAGGAAGAGAAATAGAATTCCGGCAACAAGTGCTAGAATTAATGGAATGCCACCAAACACCGAATGTGCAAAGTTCGGGATGATTCCGAGTATTGCCTGGAACGGTGCTAACAGACTGGAGCAGATGCTCTTAAATACATGTACAATTCCGGTTGTATCAGACATGTTAAAGATACGTCCTATCATTTCTACGAAATATATAGGGCAGTTTGTACGTATTAAAGTCTGTATCTCAGCCGAAGTCCTTGCTACTTGTAAATCATAGGTTTCTTTGGCCGAGGTTAAAGGCACTGTTTGCTGTAAAAGCATGGCTTTCATTCTGCTCAAAGTATCAAATCTTATAAAAGAGACGTTCAGCGAAGGCCATAGAGGCGACTCCCTGACTGTGTCTATTGGGGGAAACAATACTTGCATACAGCAAGTGACCCTGGAGATGACCGTTACTAGATATGGGATGCCTGGCAACATACCGCTGCAACTCTGATCATTCAACATGAGGTAACTCCCATTAGAAAGTTGTCCAAACGTTGGATTAATCACAGCAGCAGGTGTACCCTGCTGATGGCAAGACAAATTTGCCACAGAACCATTGCAAGCACCGTGTAAAGAAATGTCCTGACATATAAGTGAACCGCTCAGTGCACTTTTACAGTGTGTACCGTTCAAAAACACTTCACGATCCCCACTCCAACATCTATATGAATACGGCAAATCCCAAGATGTCTTAATGTATTCCTTACCCAACCTTTCATATTTGCCTGCTTGCATTTGTCTGAGGCAATACTGAAACTGAAAAGTAGTCACAGGTAGTGTGATTTTGCCATGAATGAGCCATTCTGTAGCTGGTTTTTCTGCCACTGTGAATGGTAACTTTTCCAGTTTTTCAATGCTCAGCACTGTATACTTTGCTCCTCTTTGTGCCAGTTCGATCTGTTTATCAGTTAGATTGTATTCTGCAAACAGAGCCGACGTGTTGATGAAACGCCAAGGCACATAGCCAGCACGCAAAGATTGCAGCATCCAGCTTAATAACACAATAGAACGTAATTGAGACTGGCCTTGTTGTAACATCGCCAAATCTTGTTCTAGTATGTCGATAGCAGAGGATACAATGCCATCCAATGAATATATTCTGGAGGACAAAGTTGTTAACCCATTGTCGACCACAGAGAGGGTTTTCTCTAAATTAATACGATCAAGTTCACATATTCGTTCTGCGGCCTCCATCTGTGACACCTTCCATGCTTCATTATAAACAGCATAAATGCCGGCATATATGAAACGTTTTTGACGCGGTTTTCTTGGTCCAAGCAAGAATTCCCTAAGGTCTGCGTCCTCTTTAAGTAAGGATAAGTGTTGTTTCACATCCTGTAGTGTAGATTTCTGCAGCCAATCGAGGCATAATTTACCTACACTATATGTTGTTACTACCCCCGGATGCTGTCTTTGGACGTATCTTGGGTCTGGCCTATGAATAGTAAAGCCCTGAGTTTTATTCAGGAATCTTTCCTGACAGTTGTTCGTGTCTGTGGGCCAGATCAACCATTTTTTCCAATCAGGATTAGATCTGTTGAGTTGTAGTATTTGGTCAACTGTAACCGCTGCCTGTGTTTTGTTATCACCAGCATTTGTTGGTACAGAAGGTGTTTTCATCTCTTTGATCTTGGCTAATCCAAGACAAGATGTTTGTTGGACAGTTTCATTCAAAAACATTATTTGTTCAGGGATGATACAGGCTCTAAATAAAGCTTCTATCCCCTGCACTTGCCAATCTTTTGTACCCCATACAGTTTTTGTGTCTACTGTGTCTTTCCATAAGTCGAAACCCTGTCTAGACAGTTGGGCAATAAATGTTGCAGAGTAAATCTGTTTTGTATTAGTTAACATAATTTTCAGTCCTGTTTTGTTCATATTTTTATAGTAAAACGTTTCTGGATCAGATGTATTGTAACCTGAAAAATATGGAAAACTTGTTAGCAAATGTTTTCGAACTACCTTTTGGTGGTGTAGGACAGTGCTCCCATTGGTTAAACATAAACACATTTCTAGGGTATGCAGATTTATGCAAATAATGATGACCATAGTGGTTATAACAATACAGTTGTTCATAGTCTGATGAACCCTCTAAATATTCATTTTTAGAAAACGCAGCAGATTTTTCTAGGTCAAACATTATGTCATTAACAGTCTCAAAGTCCTAATCATCAGAATAGGTACTGGAAGAGATGAGATCACTTAGTGAAATTTTAAACAAATTTGGAATGTTCAATTGTTCCGTCGGGCCGAAGATATCAAAATCTGTTTTGTCCCACACTATACCATCCTGTATAGGAACGTCTGTGATGTTCACTGTTGACAAGTCTCTTGCTTCACGATGGGAGGATTTATGTGGTTTCAAAAGTACGTTCACATCTTTTCCTTTAGTGTTCACATGGATGTATCTGCCACTTATAAGCACGCTCACAGTTGTAACCAAAGCTAGCCAGAGCAGGAAAACAAACATTCCAGATATAATCCAGAGTTCAATCCATGGTGAAACCAGATAAGTATTTTTCAGAAAGTGAAGAAAGTCTTGTACTTGCTGCTTGAGTTTGAATGATGCTGGCGTCGTTTCAGGTTCACTTGGATCTTCTGAGAACGTATGAAAGTTAATGAAATAGCCAGAAGCAGTTCTGTCAATTGTTGGAATTGCATCAGGATTTGTAGAAATCGCTGGAACCAGTTGATCACTTGCTACATTGGTGTAGACAGGTGTATTTGGACGAACTGTTATTTGGTTTTCAAGAGGGATGAGTTCCATTGCATGGTTGCTTAGTCCTTCATCTGTTACTGCTGAATTCTCGATGGTTATCAGTCTTTCAGTCTGAACCTCTTGGATAGTAGCGAGAGGAGTGTGTCTGCTACTAGGTCGGAGTCCACGAGGCCTACTACTTAGTATTGGCCACATACTGTGGTTTGATGAGGTCGATGGACACAAATCTTTTCTCCTTTCTTCCAGCAAGGGGCGGCAGAAGTACTGTTCTTGTTCCTTGAACTGTCAGGACAGGTACTGGTTGTCTGTAAGAAGGTCCAAATTCCTTCTTGTCCGCAATTTTTTCTCTGACTAGATCCCCAACTTTTGGAATCCAGACAGGCCTTGCTGGGACTGCCGATTTTTCCCCAGTGGTGGTTGGCTGTAGGAATACGTTGCTTTGTTTCGTTCTTAACTCATTCAGTTCCTGTAAAACAGCCAAACGATCTTTGATATCAAAAGGTTTATTTTCCACCACTGTGCCTACGTGATCGAGATCTGGTACCCACATTCTTGTCCCAAATAGGACCTCATATGGAGTGACCCCCCCCTAGAGAACTTCTTGGCAGGTTGTTCAATGAGCGTTGGACCCCATAAAGATGTTTGACCCACCCATCACCCGAACCTAATACCCTATCTGTTATAGACTGCTTTATGTCCTGATTTTTCCTTTCCACAACCGAATTTCCCTCAGGATGGAATGGAGAGGAGTACCGCAATGCAACGCCCAGACTGGCCATGGCTTCTTTGTAAGCCCGAGAGCTAAACGCAGGGCCCTGGTCAGAATGTAGCGTGCCTATTGCGTATGTGCCGATAAAGACTTGCAAATCTTTTATAACAGTTCGAGCGTGAGCCGAGTGCTGAGGCCATATCCATAGGAACCTAGAGCATGAATCCACTGCAACCATGATATATTTATAGTTACCGTCCCTTTGCAAGGGACCGCAGTGGTCCAGGTAAACACAAGCTAATGGTTTGTCTGAAATTAACAGGGGTGTCTGCGCAGGGCGTTTCACTGTGGAGACTTTCATCTGTTGGCATATAGCACATTCTAAAACATAGTTCTTTGTTTGTTTCCGAATGCCAGGCCACCAATATCTTTGCTTAAGTAAAGATACTGTTGCAGAAACACCTGCATGGGCAGAAGCTATCCCTTCGTGTGCTGCTAGGATTAGTCTTAATCTGCGTTCCTTGTTTGGAATTACCCTATCCCCCACTCCAGGGATTCGAGCAAAAGGAACGTTGTTCGCATCAATTACATAAGAGTACTTGAGTGGAAACTTTTTTGGTAACGCTGCACTGCTGCCCTTGCTTGAAGGATTGACAGCCAACATTATCTCACCGTCTATTTTCGTTTTTGAACGAGTGATCGCAGCTACGGAAGCCGTCTGAACAGCCCCCTTTGCGGCTTCGTCAGCCAATGAATTCCCTGCAACGTGAACGCCATCACGTTGATGACTCAGTGTATGGATCACGTGAGCCTTTGGTAGTTCGTTTTTCAACTGAACTACTTGTTCCCAAAGCATTTTGTGGTTTATTGTGCCACCTTTCGCATCTTTGAAACCATTTTCAAGCCAGTTTTGTATATATTCATTATACGACTGCACACAGTAGAAAGAATCGCACACTATTAGTGTGGGGAATTCTCGATCTGTACTTTCAAGTGCCAGTTTGTACAGCTCAGCGAGCTGAGCTACAAGCATTCAATCTCCTAGAGACTGGGTTTTTGTGACCATAGGTCTGAAGATGCCATCTCGCATGCGACCTTTAACGATTGCACACGCTGCACTGTAAGCTTGCTTACTCCCTGTTGCGGGTTGTGCGGATCCGTCAGTGTAAATTATGAATTCGTACTGATCGAGAGGCAGAATTTCAGTGGGCAGAGGACATTCTTGTTCATATTGCAGGAATGCTTGTGTTTTTAAATCTGGATCAAAAACATATTCAACATCTGTTGCAGCAAGAGAATTAACCCATTGTATCCATCTTGGATGTAATGCTTTAGCATTTGGAATGCTTGCTTTTGTGACCGCTTCTAAAGCTGGTACTGGGGTTACGACAATAATGCGTTTCCCTTGGGCTAGGGCTCTTTCTTTTGCTACTGCAGTTTGAACTGCTGTCAGAATTTTTTCAGTTGAAGTGAAGCGCATTTCCGATGTGTATACAAGTGAGACTTGTATGCGATAGGTATTTTTTCACCCTCGTTAAATGTTAAGTAGGTGAATCCGCATTGACCCGAAATTATTCGGATGACCAGGTTGCATTGATTTACGTGTGTTTGTAAGTGATTTGTTGCTAACATGTTAGCCTGGAGTGAACGCAAGATTTCTGTGTGTTCCTGTGTCCAGTTTTTGATTGAAAAATCAGGTTTGATTAATGCGGAGAGAGGTTTAACCCTTTCTGCGTAATTTAGAATGTATGTTCTTCCAAAATTTAGGAAACCCAGGATGGATTGTAAGTTTTTTAGCGTTTTTGGAGGTTGGAGCAGCGCACATTTCTCTAGAAAGTTAGCTGCCAAGCTCTTGCCTTCACTTGAAAGCTTAAATCCTAGAAATAGGACATTGAGATGGGCAATTCTGGATTTTTTGAAGTTGAATTTGTAGCCCTCAGAGGCGAATCCCAGTATAATGGTGTTCACCCTGTTCAAGTGTTTATCCAGTTCATCGTCTGTCAGATAGATATCATCGACATAGGACAATGCCTCATTGTCATAGGTTTGTAGTAACTCTGTTACCCTCGCTGAGAGTAAACCTGGGCTGTTCTTGAACCCTTGTGGGAGTCGACAAAATTGACGCTGGGTCCCCATTATTGAGAAAGCTGTTAAGTACCTGCTTTCAGGTGCTATGTTTTGACAAAAGAAACCATTTGAGATATCTAATGTGGTTTTATATTTTTTACGCACAATGTTATTCATTAATGCTGTGCTATGTGCAAGTGTTTAGGTGTCTGTAATCCAAAACTAGATGATATGTATTGTCTGGTTTGGAGACAGGAAACAAAGGATTGTTCATTGAGGAGGTGCATGTTTCAATCACCCCTTGGTATTCAAGTTGATCTAAGATCTCCCTGACCTGTTTTTTAGCTTCTTGCTTTACTGGATACTGCCGCTGGGCAGTTGGTTCATGTTTCAGATGTATTTTATGGTGAGGGGAGTCCTCATCCCATCCTACATGATTTTTATATAATGCTGGGGCCTGGGCTACTGCCCATTTCCTGGCATATGTATATTTTAGGTGTTTTGGAATATGGTTGGAGAAGGCAGGCATAATAATGTCCTCGCCGTGTGGGCACTCCCTGACAAATTGTGGTGGCCAGTCTTTTTCTGCTAGAAGTATATCATAGCCCCTTGATAGTCTCTCCCAAAAAAGTGCTTTCACCTGTCTAGGTTTGTCTCCCTCCATCCGGATTGTTATTTCATATAACTTTTGTGGAGTACTAACCCTGGTGTCTACAGTCTCAACTGTGATGTACTCATTCAAGTCCACTATCTCCAGAAGTTCCTTCAGGTTCTGGCGAGCTATTGTGACTTCTGCTGCACTGTCCAGCATTGTCTGAGCCCATTCCCCGTTCTTGAGTTGTGTTCTCAGTATTCTCAGCATGTCTGATCTTTAGACCTGCTACTTTCTTTTTGGAGAATTGAGGTTTTGTTTTATTTTTCGGAGCGTGTTTTTCGTCTTTTGATTTCACGCGTTCTTCTCTATGTTCTGACCGTCCTCTTCTTTCCGAAGTCTGTGATGAGATCTGAAAGGTACGAGAGGAACGTGTATCAGTATCTTGATACCTGTCAGGCTTTTTCAAATTATCCCTATTCCTCAGGTTATACCTCCTTTCAGAGGGCTCCTTTTGAGGAGACCTACCTCGGGATTGAGAACGTTTCTTTTTTGAATTTTGTTTATTAGTCTCCCACTTCTTTTTAGAAGATGTAGGAGTTTGTTTAATAGAGTCCTTCTCAGGACTTTCAGATAGTTTCGGTTTTACTGGTCTGCCACCCAAACTATCTCTGCCTAATTCTGCATGAGATTGTTCTATAATTCTGGGTTCAGTTTGATGTTCTGTAACATCGAATTCCCTTAATTTTTGGCGGATCGCCACCGCTGCTGCCTCCCCTTTAATATTAGATAATATTATTGTTGAGATCTGGTCGAAAATTTTCAGTAATTTCATACCTAAATTCAGACCAGGCTCTGCCCCGTATTCATTTTGAATTTGTTTCAGGACATCTGGTATTACTGCAATTGATGGAATACCATGTGTTTAGTATAGATGGCAGCAAAGACTGAGCCCCAAGTGGTGCAGTCTTCCAGTTGTGGTGTGATCCCCATCGGTAAACTGATGGTTAGGATTCTGTGTTTCTCATACGGGCTAGTATTTGGAAATACTGCTTCGATTTGAGTAATTTTTTGAACTATCCAAAACGGAATTTGCTCACGTTTTGTGGGCATTTTACCCATGACTGCGTATAGAGTCTGTGGTGTAATTTTTAGTGTATTCCCCGGTTGATTTGGAAGTGTCAATGGTGGTTGGACTGTGAAAGTCCGCATGACATATTGGACGAATTGTCTGTATATTTTTATTAACTCTGTGAGTTGAGTAAGTAGTTCCTCATCTGACATTATATCCAGTTCAGGATGAGGTGTGTAGCCGGCTAGAACCGGCCATGTTGCTCCTGGTCTACCTAGTGGACAGAGCCTGGTAATGTTTCTGTGATGTTTTAGGGCGCCTTTAAACCAGAGCTGATGCTCCTGGTATGTTAGTGGAATTTCAATATCCTCGAAAGGAATATATTCCTCTGGTGGATCATCTTCTTTGTAGAAGTGAAACAGTTTTGTTACTGGATTGGATTCAGGAAATATTACCCATGAATAGAATACCTCTGTCTGAAAGGATTCGTGTGCCTCTATCACGAAAACTGCTCTACCTCCTCTTGGTGGTAGGCCATGTTTTATGAGTTTTAGAGTGATGGCTCTTCTTAAGTTTGGAGCAATGTCTAAACACCCTCCTCGGTTCCATCTAAACCGGTAAGGTTAAAAACTGCTCCTTGCGCTGGATTTGCCGTAGCACCAGTGTCATTGTCGGAGTCAGGCATTTTGTTTTTTTGAAAAATGTAGAACAAGTTTCAAGGAAACAAAGATTCGGTGCACAATATTTTGGAACAGTGTATCCTTCAACATTGAGCAAACCAAACATCTAATATATAGGGTGCTTCCCTATGTAGCCGTGGCGGATACTAACCCTGCCCACTCCAGACGTCTTTTGGAGTATATGGGTAGGGGTCTCTGAGAGAAAAAGCACGGCTGAGTTACTCAGTATCTAGCGTTAAATTACCGCCTTACCAAACGTTGGGCGCCATGTAGTGTAGCTCCTATTTCCTTAATAGGCTCTGCGCATTGGAATAATATCCCCTATAGGTTTGACATAGGACTAAGGTCAGTATGTCCCTATCGAGTATATTAAACTTAATTACTTGTGCCAGCTAGCTCAGAGGCCACTAGAAACTCCTTGACAAACAAGAAGGGAGTAGTTTCTGGCAGCCGCAAAACATGACAACTTTGTTTCCCTTTAGAATCAGAATGTGTCCCAGAGTCGTAGAAACAATAGATAACTATTCCACTCAGCTCAGTCGTGCATGCTTAGTTTTCCTCAAAGTTACCCAGAATGAATAGACGGGCGTTTCAATAAAAGATTTATTGAACAGTCTTGGTTCTCGTGTAAGTAATATGTGTTGTTACGATCACAAGACAGTATGCAAGATAAATAATGTACAGCGTAAGCAGTAGAAATAAATAATACTGCGCTAGCATGATCTTTAGTAGATATTCATTTACATAAATTACACAGACTAAAAATGCGAGTACCCATACGATGCGTCTCTAAGCTAGTTCTACCCCAGTGTACCTAACCTAGTCTAGGTGTAGGGAGAAGTAGAAGTAGGTGGAGTATTCCTTACTATGGTATACTAAGAGTATGTTAAGTCTAGTATGCCTAGTGTGCCAAGAGTCCCTCTAGGTTCTAGTCAGCTCCATACCTTAAGAATGAGAGAGGTGGGAATCTCTTGCCAGATTCGAACTCCAACACCCCGCAAGGGAAGTCAGATCACTGGAAGCTGGACTCTCTGCGTGCAGGGATGACAGCGTCTTCTAGGTGCGTCAGGCCGGGAAACGAGCTCCTCTGAAGTCGAGGTCTCCTCTAGTTTACAAGGGCTAGGGAAGGTATATTTATACCTGAGAGGTACCTCAGAATGTTAGCATTGACGTGAATCGGACAGCAGAAGATGTCATGAATGAACCCCTAACGTATAACGGTTCATGCATAATAGATGAGTCCTTGAAGAAATCAATAGTCCTGTGCTAGGGAAACTCCCGAAGCCTAAGTGTCTGTTCTTCAAGAACTCGTTGTGACGTTAGGGTGGACGGATGTCGGAGACCATGCCTGTATTTGGTGTGCACGGTTTAATGCCTAAATAAGGACTGGGATTTTATGCCTATATAAGGGCGGGGCGAATTGTGCCTATATAAGGACATGATACAGGAAAGCCCGTGTATGGACACCCTAAGAGGAATATAACAATGCCTCCACCCGGTCTGTTAGGTCTGTCTGATCTTCTAATGTCATAGCTAGGTGGGACTATTATGTCTAGGATTGGTGTAGAGGAGTAATTTAGTCATGTTTCTGTTAGGAATAAAATGTCACGCTTGTGCGCAAGGATGAGGTCAGCGATGTCCGCTGCATGCTTCATGGCTGATCTGCAATTTAGAATCATGCATTTCAGGTGTGGTTTGGTGTCTGCTGATGTTGTCTGTGTGATGGGGACTTGCTTAAGGTTGAACTTACTCACTTCTCTAGAGTTAGGCATGGGTTCTCTGTGTGGGTTTGAGTCCATTGCTAGGATGGGAGCCAGGTTGTCTGTATTTTCGTGGGGTGCAGGATTATGTTTGAGGAGAAGGGAGTGACTGTGACTGTCTGGTAGCAAATCCTTAAGCCTAGCAGGTCTCGTGGAGGTGCTGGGGTAGGGTATAGATCACCATCTTTTGAGAGGGGGCGGCGAGATGGTTGTGAACCTGTTGTAAGGAGTGCTTGATGGCAGTCCTGAGTGGTATATGGTGGGTTGTGAGCGGATGTGCCTGTTGCATTCTGGAGTACTTTTGGGCCATCTGTTATAGGCCAGCTCTGAAATTATATTTATTAGGCTTTGTAGGTCAGACTTGAGTTCATGTTGGTCTAGGGTAATTTCATCAAGTCTGGATTCTATCAAGGCATCGGAGCAGGTGGTCATGGTTAGGGGCAGAGGGCTGGGAGGTGCGGGGGTGCTCTGCATTGTGTAGTTGGGCTGGTGCTGGTCTGAGAGAGATGGTTGTAGGGAGGTCTGGATGGAGATGGTTTTAGGCTTTTATTCTGAGATCAGGGGTAGGGCCGGGTGGTGAAGATATTTTCATCGCTGTGTGACTCTGTGGCCCTTGTTGTAGCAGTGACGTGGGGGCGTGTATTGGTTTGGTGATTCGGTGGGCATGACTCCTCTCTATCAGGAAATGTGGAAGAGTTGGTATTGTATGGGGGATAGGGGTGGACCGTTTAATGTGGCTAGGCTGTGCGAGGACACTATTTGGGGCACCTATGGGTTGCGTGTAGGATGATCTTGAGAGGGGGCTGAGTCCTTATTAGATACTGCATGTTTGATGATAGTTAAGAATTGAAAAAATCTAGTTTGCGGTCTGATGACTGGACAAGTTAATCCCATTTCTATAAATGGAGATGGTTATTTTTGCATTGAAAGCGGGTGAGGGAGCTACGGATAGTCTTAGGCCATGTGATGTTTTCCTGGATGTAGGGATCAAGAGCATCGAATAAAGGGCTTTCCTCCATTAAGCTCTTTTTTTGTGTGTAGAAGATGAGATCATTTATTAAAATTCCTTTATATGCGCAGAAGTAGGGGTCAGAGATTAGGGTTTCTGGGTGCAAATTAAGAAGTCTGTGTTTGAAGTTCTTGGAGTCCTTTTTGTTAGATTGGGTGAGTATTTAGTTTTATAGTCATTACGGCCGTCGAATTCCAGGTTGGTGTTGAGTGCATAGAGTGAAACAGGATCCATGTCTGATAGGGAGCTGGACCCAAAATGGACAGATCAGAGAGAGACAGGATGCATTGTGGTATGAATGGTGTATAGCAATATACTGTCAGAGCAGGGAAAATGTCAGATAATACATTAGATTAAAATCACAGGTTATGGTCTGTAAAGTTGCATAGTTATTGCTGTTCAGAGGACAGGAAACGTGATCTTCAAAATGGTAGTGCGGACCATCCTGGGGTGAGAGGAGTGCCGCTAGTCAGGTCCATGTGGATAGGAAATGGGTAGGAGATAGGAGATGATCTTGATCTGATTAATAATGAAGGGATTCTGAAGAACGCTTCAGCTTCAGAAGGATAAATTGGCTCTATCACATTTAACCGCTTCGATGCTCGGGACGGCCCCTGGCCGTCCGACGTTACAGTGGGCGTGTGCCCACTCAATAAATCACCCGCACCGCGGTGGAATTCGCGCCGCCGTCAACGGGTTAACTTTGTGTAGCTTGGCTGGGAATTGTTTTTCTAGCGGATGTATTAGTAAGGGCCAGTAGGTGGCGTTGGAGCATCATTTTTAGGTCGAGCCTAAACATCGCTTGTGCTGTTAGGTGATCTGTTGTCTGTACTTTGTGGGGTCTGACTCCTCCCATGCTTTGAATTTGCTTGTGTGTATGTCCTTTAGAAATCGTAGCTTGCAAATGGCTACTGGTGTATACATGTCCCACCTTTTTTCGCAAGTATACTCCCAGGGAGTATTGCTGCAGGAGCGAGCAGGGACGCACACGCAGCGTGCGTGCCTTTATCTTCTTGTTTATCCGGCTGGCAGTGGTGGCTGCCTACTAAGCAGTGCGCAGTTGGGTTTCTGCCACAGTAAAAATCTTCACCTTCTCTGAGCCTCTGGGCCCCTCACACCGCCAACATGTACGACAGCAAGGAAGGTGAGTGCGAGTCTTTCCTGCTGTCTGCTGGTGCCCGTGATCCATGCACACCCAAGATCCGGCGCCTAGGGACCAGGTTTAGAATGTTAGGCTAAAGTTTGGACTTATGCAGGGCCTCCGACCAGGCTCCGGCCTCCTCGGCACCGGCAGCGCGCTCACCCGCATGCCGCTGCTGGCCGCCTTAATCTTTTTTGCCGACACAAAGGCACCTGGCCTAAACTCCCAGGCAGCATGCTCCGCACACGACGCTGCCCGCTCCTCCTGAGCTCACGTCTCTTCCACGCCGGCAGCTAGCTCGCCCCACGCCACTGCTCATCACCTCAAACCGGACTCCTCTCTCCCGACCCCTTCAAAACTCGCGGACTGCGAGCAACGTGCTCAGACCATACCGTTTGCCCGTCTTGCTGCCTTCGCCTCTGTATCGCGGGCAACGTGCTCAGCCCAAGCCGTTGCCCGCTGCTGAATGCTCTGCTCCAGGCTGCAGAATCCACCGGTCCTCCGATCCGCCTGCAGTTCTTGATCCCATTGCACGGTCCCGCAATGGCAAATCCAACATCGGCCTGACACGACTCCCAATGGCAAAGGAACACATAACCCGGGGGCTCCCCTTAGCATTTAAATCCCAGTGAGCCCCGGGTGGGCCCAGGTCATTGGACGCTTCAAAAAATGTTGCTCAATCCCATTCCTACCATTTCGCTGGCCTGCTGACCACCCGCCTCTCGCCTGCCCCCTGGTAGGGGTTTGTCACGGTCCCCTTAGTGGTCCGGCTTCGCTATGGTTTGCTTTAGGTCTGCTCCACCAGTGTCAGAGGGGGGACTTTTGTTCAGTTTATCGTGTGTTTGTGTGTACAAAACAAATCTCTGCTCCGAAGCCAAACACAGAGCACTGAAAGCCGCTGCTCTCTGGTACTTCTGAACCAGACTGAGTCCACCTTTCAAACAGGGAAAGCTAAAAGCAGCCAAGCACAGCAGCAGCCCACGGGGTGAAGTACTGCTTTTGCTCATGTGTGCCTGTGTGTTTGTGTGTGTGAGAGAGAGAGAGAGAGACTTTGGAAGACTGTGTGTTACAGCAATCAGGATTCCGGATTTCCTCACCAGGTGTTGTGCAGCTTAC
This sequence comes from Calotriton arnoldi, assembly GCA_963921515.1. Lineage (NCBI taxonomy): Eukaryota > Metazoa > Chordata > Amphibia > Caudata > Salamandridae > Calotriton > Calotriton arnoldi. The sequence continues at coordinate 817,924 of CAWUFW010008064.1, forward strand.
ACAGACCTTACTCTTACGGGAACCAGTGGTTCAAGTAGTAAATGGACAATTCATGAAAGAAATGGCACAAGCACTTATTTTATAAAATAAATTAAGCACTGCACCGTGAGTGCTTTTGTAGTTTCATTGTTTCATTTAGAGTGAAAATCTCAGTGTCTGTACTGCACAATAAATGCAGCTGTACCTGAAATCTACTGAATTAAAATGGTATTTTGGATTTAGAAAGGCAGGAATCTACATTGCCCGATATGAGGGCAGATTGACGTGGTTTTAGTAGATTGGAAATTATGATTCCAGGAAGAATATCAGCAAGGATATGAAACATAATGTAAATGTCCTGATGAAGTACCTATAAGGGATGAAACATGTTGTCTGGGTCTGCCAAAAGAGATGTTTGGGAACTGGCTACAAATAAAGAATTTTGTATGAAAAAAAGCCCCAGCAGTTAGAGATTGATTAACAACAATAAGAAAGACTTTTCAGGATATTTTGGATCAAAAGTGATTACAGCTATTAACAATAGAAGCCTGGATATTTGATGCGAACAAAGAGATACAATGCTGCCCTGCTATTGAAAAACACACGAGTGAAGAGGTCGTGCTCATTAACGTGTGCCAGTATTTTATTATTTTTAATGCTTCTGTCCCCAATATCTAGTACTGTGACTGGATCTGGTGTGTAATGGTGTTAGGCACAAGTTGTTGATTATTTATGGCAGGTTTTAGAATGAAAGAAAAATACTATCCAAAAAAACCAGAATAGGGCACGCACACCATCAGACCCGCAAATCACTTACTGGTGCATTCTTGGCTTCTGTAAATGATGTATCATGCCATACAGTACATCTTGCACTTATTAATTACATACAGTAGCCCATTCCAGTGTGTTATGGTCATTGTAGCACAACAATTATAGTGATTGCAATTCCTGTTTCAAATTTCGCTCTTTGTAGAGCCCCGCTAAGAAATTTAGGGGGATATTCTCAAGGACCGGCAATACCTATCGCAAACGCCAGTTAGCGGCAGTTTTTTTATCGCCGCCTAACCCTGAAAACTATCGCCATGTTAGCGACGTATTATCAAGCCGTAGCTACATGGCGATAGTATCAGGGAACTGCGGTGAAAACTGCCGCTAACATCAGCGCGATGGCGATAGGAAATCCGGCGTTAGCGGGCGAAAACTACCAATAGGCCCATTAGCGGCAAAAAAACTCACGTTAGTCAGCCCAACATGAGTTTTTCTTGCTTCTAATGCAAAAAATAGCCTATCAGTCAACATCCAATAGAAAATAGGCATAAAAACAAAAAAAATGCAGAATGGAGCAGCCAGGGCCAAGTGCAGCACACATCAACAACCCCTGCAAGCCACTCAACATCCAGGATGACCAGGATGAGAGCCAGGACGCCTCGCTGGACCTGCGTCTGGAGCCTGGATGCCTCGCTGGACCTGTGTCTAGAGCCTGGATGCCTCGCTGGACCTGCGTCTGGAGCCTGCATGCCTCTTCTGGAGCCTGCATGCCTCGCTGGACCTGCATCTGGAGCCTTCATGCCTTGCTGGACCTGCGTCTGGAGCCTGGATGCCTCGCTGGACCTGCGTCTGGAGCCTGGATGCCATGCTGGACCAGCGTCTGGAGCCTGGATGCCATGCTGGACCAGCATCTGGAGCCTGGATGCCATGCTGGACCTGCGTCTGGAGCCTGGATGCCATGCTGGACCTACGTCTGGAGCCTGGATGCCATGCTGGACCTGCGTCTGGAGCCTGGAGTGGGATGCAGAGGAGCTGTGGAGTCGATGAGCCGTGGCGGTAGACATTGAGGCGCGACGATCGCCTGTACCTGTGTTAGAATTAAATTAAAAGTCTGATCTGTGCTACCATATGTAATGATGGTTAAGTTAGCCTTTGCGGCGCCATTTTATACTTAGCCGCTAATTCTAGGCCATGTTTGCAATTAATTGTTCCCTGGCTCTGCAAGTAGCAGCTGTGTAGAATTCCCTGTGTCTCTGTAAGTTAGGCCTCGCTGTATAAATTAATACACTGTTTGTACTTCTGCATACCTTTCCCATGAGATGGAGCCTGCCCACACTGGCTCAGCTGCAGGCACGGACAGAATGACCTTGCCAGAGAGATAGTGTGTGCCCGGTCTCAGACTCTTAGCTCATCTTTGTGTGCCCCGTCTGTTTCTGCTGCCTTCTGTGGAAAGTTACTGGGTGGGTGTGTCTTGTGCTCAGGCTGAAATGTATAATTGTCACCTTTATGCTTGTGAAAGGCAGTCCCTCGACGGTCTTTTCATGAAGCTGGTCAGACCTGGCTCCACAGCTGTGATTATTACTAAATATCTTTGGTTTGTATTCTCTACTGTCTGATTGACTCTTCATTATTTGGGAAGGCATAGAGGCAGTCCTTATGACCCGAGTGACCCATTTTTGGGCCACTTCCTTCACCTGGTGGTGAAGTCTGGCAGGTAGCATGGAGACACGTTGCTGACCTGTGTGAGAAGGCCGCCTTGCGCACCTTGGAGCTGTTAATAGTAGAGGCGCTCCTGCGCCCCAACGTAGGGAGGTCTGCATAGCAAACTACGATCCACCACTACACCGGGGTGCACGGAGGGGATTACCATCCGTGGGTGCCGCCTCTCCGCATCACAGGCCAGATGATGTTGGGCTAGCCGAACGCTCCTGAGCTGCGCCAAACTTGTGCGGCGGGGGCACTGCAACTTCACCCCTAAGGGGGCCCTGGTGCATCAACTGCATCAGGAGGTTCACCAGCAGACTTGGCGGTGACTGCTGTACCCAGGCTTATGAAATCACACCTGGCTGAGGCTCCTGCTGGCTGAGTCACAGATTTGGAGTGAGCGCAGCGGAGTGCGCCACAGTGTCAATGTCCAGGTAAGGAGAAGGTGGGACGCGTAGCGCAGGACGCCTGGGGGTCGAGTCGCCCAGGCCTAGCACACGTTGATGACGCACCCCCAGTGGCGGCTCATCCGCTATGGCGGAATAGTGTTGCCCCACTGCTTTCAAGCAGTGCAGAAGAGGAACAATCATCACATGATGATAATTTACTGATGTAACCATGCTACGCTTCCTTTGCGGGTGGGAGGGTGGGTAGGACTGCTCCAAGCACGGGGCAAGGCATGGGCGGATTGGCATGCCCACTCAAGTGCGCAATGACTGTTTGGTCAGCCCACTCAGGCCGCCCAAAGCAGTCATGCGCATTTCCTTGTTTGTAATGCAGGCTGCATTACAGCCTGCATGGAGAATATGCCCACCCCTCCAGCCCCTGGCTGCATGCCTTGTCCGGTTGCCAATTACCAATCCCACCGCCGCATCGCAGTGTTGTGATTGGCTCAGGGGAGGGAGCCTGGCTGCCTAATTCCTGTTCCTGGAAGCAGACGCATGGAGCAACAAAGACACGGGACCCGGCTTCGAGGTAAGACTTCCCTTATTAAAATATTTACAACACCCGCTCACACACCCACCCCCGCGTCCACGCCCCATCCAGTGTTCTTTGCGGCGTTTAACACCTCCCAGCTGTCCAGCTCCCCCGCACTTCTCAATGGCGTCCACTGTGCGCCCATGCGCCGCGGGCGTACCACTCGTGTGCCAAAGGTACATACGTAGTTACAACGCATGCCATTACATGGCATTCCATTCCAATGCATACTAATACTAGGCATATTGCAACAGTAGGGAAGGTGTTGCATAGAGGAGATGTAAAAAGTACTATTCCCACTTCAGTGAGTGCACCCAAAAACTAACCTTTGTACCCTAAACCAAACCGTGAACCATAAAATTCCTTTTGAGCCCCCAAAACACACCCCAATATTCATATTTTACCCCAAAACACACAACAATTTTCATATTTTACCCCAAAACACACTCCAATTTCCATATTTTACCCAATAACACACCCCAATATTCATATTTTATCCCAAAACACACCCCAATTTCCATATTTTACCCAAAAACACACCCCAATATTCATATTTTACCCCAAAACACACCCCAATTTCCTGATCAGACATCCAAAACCCATACCCACTCGAAGAACATTTAATTACCCCATTACTGTCCTCACAATGCGTTGTAATCAAATGCAACGTAAAGGCACCTGCGTTGTCGGGAGTTGCGTTGTTAACGATGTACTGCCTGCGTTGTAATGGTCGTCTCCCGTGCCAAAGGCAACCCATAGGCTACGCTGTTTGCGTCCGTCTGCCCCTGGACCGCGCTCAGCACCATGGAGCCTTCCTCTTGGACACTCCACCGCTAGGACGCCAGCACCCTCCTCGCCATCAACCCTGGACGCCAGCTCGCCTGCCAGGACCTACCTCTGCTCCGGACTGGCCGTCGCCATCGCCATCACTGACGGCTGCAGTATCACCCGCAAGGAGCACCCCGACCGTCGAGGAGGAGGCATTGCCATCACCTACAGAAGCACACTCCGACTGCCCACGCACTCTAATGACCCAAGAGTGACCATGGACCACCTAAACTCCCAGATCCGGACCGAGCCCAAGTACATGCTCTGTGGCACCCTCATGTGCAGGCCCCCCGGACCATGGCCCCCCCATTCTCCAATACCATTGTAGACCTCATTGCACCCCAGGGTCTCCCATCCACCAACGACATCCTACTCGGTGAACTCAAGTTCTACCTGGACAACCCCAGTGACCAGAACACTACCCCCTCCTGGGGAAGGTCCCCTACATCAGACGCAAGCAGCAAGTCACCTCAACAAGCCACATAGCAGGACACACGGTCGAGCACGTCACCTCCGCCAGCGGGAACTTCAAATACAGCCACAACACCGGACTATCCTAGACCGACCATCATTGGTAACATCACGTCTTCAACTTGCCCACTGGACGCCTCCGCCATCATCGCATCGCCTCGCAGCTGGATCAAGGCCACCGAAGAACGTCTCGTCAACTCCTTCCGCATCAACACTCCACCAATGCTTCCAAATGATGACACCGCAGCGCGCAACCACCACCAATGGTTCTTCAACAGCGCTGACATTCGGGCATCCCTCATGAACGGCACTGCGTCAGTGCCTTCCGCCTGCCTGATGGCAGGCGTGAGGATGACGCAGTGCCACAGGGATAGGCTGGCCCAATGCATTGCTGGACTTGCGTCATGGTTGTGACACGACTGCAGCAATGCGTGACTTTAGCGCGGACAGATACGTCAGGATTCCTGACATATCTGTCATTACTTGCGTCATGGAGCGCTGTCTAGTGAATACAGCACACCCAAGTTGTCGCAAGAAGGGCGTAGTGAGAAGTGTTGCAACGCTGTCTTGTCACAGCGCTGCAACACTTTTCATGACTGGGGCACAGGAATGCGCACTATCTTATTGATGGTGCGCATTCCTGCACTGTAGTTTTGTCGCAGGACATCGGTGCAACATTGCTTGCAGCGCTGTCCAGCACCAAAACCTGCTGAGATGAGGCCCCAAGTGTTATCCCCATTTTTAAGACCAGCTATTTTCTTGTCTTAAGTTACTGGCTCTAACTGCAGTTAGAGACAGTTTTTTTGGTCTTCAGAACTTCAGGGATACCCTTGTGAATATGGAGTAGTGGGGTTTGCGGCCGTTTTTGCACGGGAACGCCTCTCCCGCATATAATTATTGCTAACAGAAGTAGCGATCTTTACAACGGACGTTTTCGCCTAAAAACTGTTGCTAACGGCTGTTAGCGACAGCTTGGTAATAGAGCGATAAAATTATCGCCGCATTAGCGGCAGAAAAGTGATGCTAACGAGGCGATAACTCCTTGTGAATATGCCCCTTAGTTCTTTCTGCTGGTCTCACTCTCAAAGCAGGTCAAGTTTGAACTTTTCCCCAAAGGTTGTCAGTACCTTTTCAATAACCACCTCTCTACAAGGGATCATCTCTCCCAGCGTGCTGCCAACTTTTTCTCCTTGGAAGTCACAGTAGAAAATACAAAAGACAACAGAATGGGGCGTGCACACGATCCAGCCAGCAAGTTACTCACAGGGGCACTATTTGGTAACAAAAAAATTGAAAGTTCACCTGCTTTCAACCAGTTGTGCTGCATTCCTGTCCCTTTATCTTTGTACTTTTATTTGTTTATTGTCACCGTTTGCCACAATGCTCGTTGCAGTAGAGAACTGTGCCACAACAATATACACTGCTCGTAGCACGCTACCCTGTAATCACATCTGTTTATGCCTACATGTGAAACACTCATGTACATTTTATTTACTATTTACGCGTCCTGGTTACTTCTCCTACTCTGCGTGTAACTGATTTACAAATGCGCTTTGATTGATTACAACCAAAAATGCAGTAGTAAAATAGAATAATCCCTGGTCCACTGATGGAATGATTTTTCATCAGAGGAAATAATTACTCTGCTTTCCTGGAGTAAGTCTTAACGTGTTGATGATGTGATGGATTTTACTGGTGGTTTATGGTTTCTTTTGTTAAACCAAATACAGATGGCATGATGATGATAAAGTCCCAAAGTGTTTGAATGCTGATAATTCCAGTTTGAAAGCTGCCACATTAGTTATGACTTTTAGTATCCTTCAGCACCTGCCCAGCCACATAATGAGGGAACCAATTGTTCGGACTTCAGACAGTGGAAATGGGTTTGTCAACTTTCACTAACAAAACGTAGCAGTGAAGTCTTCAGGTGCACAGCATGGTTACAGCACAATCAGCAGCAGTGTGTGCGTGAGCACGTCCATGTGTGTTTGTCTGTGTGTGTGCGCGTGGGCATATGTTTTGTGTTAGCAGGAAGCTATGTTGGGCTCAGTTTGTGCATCAGAGTATGAAATGATGCTAGTGTGCGGTGATGAATGTCACACTGCTTTTTCCCAAAACATTGAGATTTCTGCATTCTCATAGAAATGAATTTCGCCTCACGTTGGAGAGCACTTATCGTGTGCATGTTTCACCCTTTCTTTTTCTAAGGAAAACAAAGATGCACAAAGAACCTGGGGTAAACTAATCAGAATAAAAAAATAAGTGGATGTATGTTACATACTGTGATGTCAATGAGTGCATATGAATGTACAGAGTGACCTGTGCAGATGAGGGAGGGTGATGTGTGTGTGTGTGTATGGTGTGTGTGTGTGTGGGGGTGCGTGTGTGTGTGTGTGCGTGTGTGTGCGTGTGTGTGTGTGTGAAGAATACAAATCTTTACCTGGTCAGTGCAGCACTCGGCTACAGAGGCACATAGGAGAGACCATGTGCAGGGTTACAGGCAGTGAGGAATAACCGGTCGCGTGCAGATCTGCAGACTTTGAGGAACTACTATAGAGAGGAGAGGTACAGTGGAGGCCATGTGGACTTACACACTGCTTGTCTTTCACGGATACTTGACTTACCCTTGCCAAGCAGTCTGAGCGCTTTTGGTATGTGAGATATTGCTTTAAATGGCGATCGGCAGGTACTGATAACACCACACTACAATTCTGCAGTGTGTCAATGTGTATGGGCACACTGACCCACACACACGGACGTACATTGATGGCACATTCCATGCCAGGCCGCACCTTGGTCCAGCACAGGGCCACGGTCTGTGAAACTGCAGGGAACAGAGCAAGAAAGTGAGCTCACCTCAGAGCCTTCTCCTGACCACAAGCTGGCGCTCGGAAGCTCCCTGTCGAGCCCCATTGTGTTTGGGTACACTGATCGGTGTGGGGGTTGAAGTTGAGCAAAAACTAGGGAATCATTAGCACGTCATCAACACTCTCTTCAAGTAGGCAGTTGAGAGCTTATACATGTACTGCATGGCCCAGTAGCACTTTGCAGCTGTTGGGTTCTTGAAAATAATAATAATTTTTAAAAAAACTTGAAGCAGGGCAGGGAAACAACGATGAAAATATGTTCGAGCTGGCCTGTGGGTGGGAGGGGGGGCTGTGTGGGACTGGTCCATCCCCCCCAAAAAAGAAGAAAAGGTACAAAAGCAAATATTAATGCCAATCCAATGTGTGAACTCATTTATTAGGTCGAGCCTAGAGGCAGTGTGCAAGGCATGCTGTATTGAGTTAGGGATTTGAAGCTCCGCCCTCTCTCCGCGCATATTTTTCATTGGCTTGTGTTGTTGCCCTTTGTTAGTCCTAATAACAATAAAGTGGGAAACCCAAGATACCCTTGGAGGCTTGGGCAAATACAAAAGTATTAAATAAGAATGCCTACAAGGGATTTCGCTTATTAAACATAGTCAAATTTAAATCAAAGAATAAATCGTGTGTAAGGTTCCAACTGGTAACCAAACAAGGAGTAAATCTGACATGAATTGAGTTGTTCTACATAGGTCAATCAAAACACAAAAATGAAAAAATAGAAATAAACGGGCATCACTTTTCTTCAAAAAATACACATTTAATGTTTAACAATGAATGATAGGGGTATCATCACAAATACTATAACACCATGACGAGGGAAAATTAACTCGACCTACAAATCATTAGTGTTTACATTCAGTCCAAGATGACATAAAATGAGAAATGGGTCTACACAGCGGTGTAGAACGCTGCGATTTGGAGAAGCTGAATACGCTGTTTCAGAAGCACGGCAAGTAACGAGCCTCTGACTTAACTGACGACGTCATCGGTTTTGAATATACTTTACGGTACTTGCTCTGTTTCTAACACGAGCGTTTTCTACAATTAGCCTACTTCTGAGGCTCCTAGTTGTGAAGTTTTCACTCATGAAGTTCTTCATTCTGTACTCTTGTGTTGATCTATTGACATATGCAACAGTACCTCAATAATCTAAGGGGTTGTTTTAGATACTTACCTTTTTGTCCTGAAGATGGTCTGACGGATTTTTCACCACTACAGACCGAAACGTCGACTGCCACATTCTGTTCCGTCAACACATGATAAACTTCTTCTGATGAAGTGTGCTTTATTGTTTAGACCCATTTCTCATTTTATGTCATCTTGGACTGAATGTAAACACTAATGATTTGTAGGTCGAGTTAATTTTCCCTCGTCATGGTGTTATAGTATTTGTGATGATACCCCTATCATTCATTGTTAAACATTAAATGTGTATTTTTTGAAGAAAAGTGATGCCCGTTTATTTCTATTTTTTCTTTGTTAGTCCTGGCATCAATGGTGTGAGTTTCCCCTATATTTTTGCCTTGACCTCCTGTGTTTTTGCTGTGTGTTGGACTCCGTTTTGCTGGTCTAGATGCTTTATAAAACAATTGGTTCTGTTGGGGTTTTTTTCAATTGCTTAGAGTACGCAAGTAGCAACGGCTTACTTATAACACATACCAATGATTTGAGAAAAAAGGAATAAAATACCATAACACACAGGGGAGAAGAATTTCAGTTTGTCCTTATTATTTTAGCACATATGCTACAGCAGCCTGTAAATGTAACTCAGGCCTGCCATTGCAGAGCCTGTGTGCAGTCTGGTACTGCCATGTTGACCTGGCAAGTGCACCCACTTGCCAGGCCCTAACCTTCCCTTTTCTTACATGTTAGTCACCCCTAAGGCAGGCCTAAGGTACCCCTGTGGGCAGGGTGCAATGTATGTAAGAGGTAGGACTTGCCCTGATGTGTGTGAAGCATGTCCTGATAGTGAATTACTGCCAATTTCGTTTTTCACAATTGCAAGGCTACCTGGTCCCATAGGATAGAATGGGGAGTTTGCTTATAACATCTTATAAACATAACTACCCCTGGCAACAAGGTAGAAAAATAAAGTTTGTTATGCCTGAACTTAGAATGTTAAAATACATCTTTTAGTGAGGGTGATTTTTACATTCTGTGTTTGAAAATACCACTTTTAGAAAGTAGGTATTTTCTTGCTTAGCCATCCAGTGTGCCTCTGCTAGGTTTGTGTATTGTATGTCTGGCTTTGGCATGACAGGGCCTGGGGAGGAGCAGTGGCTCCAGAGAGTCCGATGAGTCAGGGCTGGGCTGAATAGACCTGGGCTGCATTTAGAGTAGGGGGGAGGAGATTTCTTTCACCTGAATGGGCCTGGTCTGCCTTCCACAATGCTGTATCCACCTCTTGCCAGGAAGCTGCACCAGAGAGGACAGAACTGGTTTTGACTGAGCACAGGGCTTCTCTGCCACCAGAAAACAAAGGATTTTGTAGTATAAATATTGGGGCCCAGACCCCAGAACTTTAGATTACTTCTGGGAAATCAGGAGGAACCTTTGTCAAGGAGAAAAGATGGGAAGCTGAGGAGGAATACTGCCCCTGTGCTGTTTGCTGTCTGGGGTTGGCCTGCAGTGGCTACTTGCTGCCAAGGAAAGGAGAAAGGACTTTTGCTAATTGCTGTGTCCCCTGTTTTAGGAAGATCTCCAAGGGCTTGAAACTGAGCTTGCCTCCTGTTCTGAAGTCTCAAGGACACAAAGACATTATCACCAGCTCCCCTGAACTTCCTTGCTGGGAGTTCTGACCTGCAAAGAGGTGCCTGCTGTTGTTTTGGACCTCTAGAGACTGTTTTCCGCTGGGAGCTGGAAAATCACCACAACACCGAGAAGCGTGACGCATCCGTACCTGTTTCCGACGCATCGCTGAAGAGCCCGTTGCAGCGCGTGCTGCGGCTCGAGAAATCACTGCACGCCGCATCGAGTGCCACGATCTCCGAAGTCCGAGATCACCGCACCGATTCCGTCGCAAGCCCTGCTGTTCAGCTGCAAGACTCCACGCATCGTCCCAGATCATCTCATCGAGGCGCCAAGTCTGTCGCATCGTTGAGGGACGCAGTAAGAAACTGACGCATCACCTCCCCATGCAGTAAGAAACCGACGCATCACTTCCTCTCCAGTAAGGAACTGACGCATCACCTCCCCCGCGCAGCAGTAAGGAACCAACACATCACCTCCCCCGGAGCAAGGAACCGACGCATCACCTTCCTTGCAGCCATTTTTGTTTTTGTGCATGACGCATCCAAGGTACTTTGTGTGAAAAGTGTTGCATCTGCAATTTGCCTTGAACTGAACTATTTCTACCATCTGAAAGTCATATTTTTATTACAATATTGTGGATTTTTGTCATTTGGTCATGTTTTGGTTATATAAAGATTACTTATTTTTCTAAACTGGTGTGGTGTCCATTTGTAGTGTTTTCATTGTATTACTGTATGTGTTCACAAATGCTTTACACACTGCCTCTGAGATAAGCCTGTCTGCTCGTGCCAAGCTACCAAGGGGGTGAGCAGGGGTTATTTTAGAAGTGTATCCCCCTTACCCTTACTAGAAGCAAGGCTCCCTATTTGGACAAAGGTACCTACCTCTGCCAACTAGAGAACCCCATTTCTAACATTGGTGGTCAGCGGTGAGGATCTGGACTTGTATTTGTGTCTTATATGCAGTGATTGGTGTACACTACTAGTAGAGTGCAGACAATTATGCGACCACATACATTTGGTAGAAAAAAAAATTCTTTGGAATTTTTTGCAACTTAAGAACTGGCAGTTTTCACCATGAGTAAACCAACATCACTTGCATCTGTGGATATTGAATTTTAAAAGGAGAGGGTTGATACCTATACTGGGCCACAACTTAAAGCTGTCTGCAGAAAATTTAAAATCTCAGTAAGAGGCCTCACCAGAAAGGAGGAATACCAAAAGGCGCTGAGGGCCTGGTTGGAATCAAGAAATGCTAGTGAGCATACCGAGGAACCTATGGTGGAGGGAGAGAATTTAGATGGGCAGCAGGAGGAGTTATTAGGCCTGACTGGAGGGAAATTGCCTTCCAGGGGGGGCAGCAGAGTGTCTTCAAAGGGTCTGTCTCCAGAGGAGTTGGATCACAGGGAGAGAACCAGAGTACATGAGTTGGAGCTTACAAAGCTCAGGCTGGGGAAGGAGTGTGACATGGAGAATAAGAAGTTGGAGGTTGGAGGGTAAGAAATTGGCCATGGAAGAGAAGAAGATGCTCTTAGAGCATGAAAGAGGGTTGAGGGAGTTGGATCTGAAAGCCACAAGTTCAGAGATCAATCCCAATGGTGGCAGCACACAATCAGTGCCTGGAGAGGGGAGGTTGTACATCCCCAAGGAGATTATTTAGGATTTTATGAAGCATGAAGACATTGGTCAGTGGTTTAAAGCATATGAGGTAGCAATGAGGTCCCACAGAATCCCTGAGAGAGACTAGGGAGCAGGGTTGTGGAACCGCTTTGTCAGTGAAGGGAGGGACACGTTGCTAGCATTACCCACTAAGGATCAAATGTATTATGCCCCCATGAAGGAAGCCTTGGTAAGGAGGAATGGTTTGGCCCCAGAGCTTTATAGGCAGAAGTTGAGGGAAGTTGAGGGCTTGTAAGAAGCTGGAGTCAAGCACTTGGGCGGGGTATGTCTCTTATTTTTGCAGAGCACTGGATGGATAGGTAAAGGGTAGCCAGGTAAATGATTTTCAGGGGCTCTATGATTTGTTTGCATGGGAGCACTTGTCAGATAATTGTTTTCCAGAGCTACGCCAGCACATGATTGACAGTAAGCTGACTGACCCCAGGAAGCTTGCTGTGGAGGTAGACAGGTGGTTCAGCACCAGGGACCAAAAAGGTCATGTGGGAGACTCCGCCAAAGGTGGGCCGGGTCCCCAGCAGAAGAATGGGGGGACAAGGGTAAACAGAAGGAGTTCCAAAAAGGGCCCCAAAGTAATTCTCAAGGGAACTAAGGTAAGGGTTCCCAGCCTCCCACTGAAAAGAAGCCATGGGTCCCGACAGGTAAGCCTGTTCATAGGGGTTCCATGGCATGTTATGGTTGTGGTCAGGTGGGCCACTTCCAGGGGGATCCTAGGTGTCCCAATAGGTTACCACCGCACCCACCGGTGCACCGCCCCGGGAAATGGCTAGTGTAGCCTTGGGGGAGGAGTCGGGTGTCCAAAAGGGGTGGGGTCCCACAGAAATGTCCCTGGTCTCCTTAGGAGACAGTGAGATGGTCCCAAGAGCTCATCAGCCTGATGACACTAAGAAGTACAGGCAGTGGGTGACCATCAATGGCCATAGTGTTGAGGCTCTCAGAGAAACCGGAGTCAGTGTGACAGCTGTCAGTTGTCAGCTGATGTCTGAGGAGCAGGTGGTCCCCAACACATTCTACCTAGTAGTTACTGCTGACAACTCAGAGTGACTCTGCAAAGTGGCACAGGTTCCCTTTGAGTGGGGGGAGGGTCTCAGGTACCTTGAAAGTAGCTGTGAGGCCAGCCATGCCTGTTGACTGTCTGCTAGGCAATGATTTGGAGAGCTCCCCTTGGTCAAAGGTGGAGCGGAGGTCTCATTTAGAGATGTTAGGTCTGCCTGAGTGGGTGTGTGTGACCACTCGGTCTATTTCAGCCAGTAAGGGCATTCAAGAGGACCTGGAGCCTGAAAGAGTGGCCCAGGTGTCTGCCAGAAAGAGAAGAGGCAGGGGGTGCAGGAACCCGCCCCCAAAGTTCCCACGGTCCAGGAGGAGGCAAACCTTTAGGGGGATGCCCTGGAGCCTACAGAGGAACAAGTGGCTGAACTGGGGGACCAGCCAGACCTGATCCATTAGTAGCAGGAAGGCGGCCTCACCAGGGAGGAATTCTGCCAGGAGCGGCAGAAGTTCCCTTTTCTTGTTGGTTTGCGGCAACAGGCTGCAAACCAGGCAGCAAGTGATCAGTCTGGATCACATTGGATTTACTGGGAGAATGGTCTCCTGTATAGCGAGCCTAAGGTTGCTGAGCCTGGATCAGCCCATGTGCTGGTGGTACCCCAGTGCTTCATAGCCTTCCTACTGGGTCTGGCTCATGATGTGCCTTTGGCAAGACATTTGGGGCAAGACAAGACCTTTGAAAGGCTTGTCACCCACTTTTACTGGCTCCAAATGCGTAAGAGTTCTGATACTCATTGTAGGTCTTGCCAGACTTGCCAGGCAAGTGGTAAGAGTGGGAGGAAGTATAAGGCTCCTCTCCAACCTTTCCCTGTGGTCAGCACCCCCTTTGAGAAGGTGGGTATTGACATTTTGGGGCCTCTGGATCCCAAGACAGCCATGGGCAACAGGTTTATCCTGGTCTTGGTGGACCATGCCACCCGGTACCTAGAAGCCATCCCTCTCCGGACTGTGACGGCCCCCATGGTGGGTCGTGCGTTGATGGGGATTTTCTCCCATGTTGGGTTCCCCAGAGAGGTGGTGTCCTCACCGGGGTACCACCTTCATATCCAAGTATATGAAGTCCCTGTGGCAGGAGTGCAGTGTTACCTACAAGTTCACCACTCCTTACCACCCCTCAAGGTAATGGGCTGGTTGAGAGATTCAACCGGACCCTGAAGGGCATGATTATGCGTCTTGGTGAACCCATGAGGCATAAGTGGGACGTCCTCTTACCATGCCTTTTGTTTGCTTACAGGGAGGTACCGCAAAAGTCCTTAGGGTTTAGTCCCTTTGAACTCTTGTATGGGCACCCTGTGAGAGGACCTCTAAGTCTGGTCAAAGAAGGCTGGGAGAAAGCTCCCAGTAAACCTCCCCAGGATGTATATAACTCCATGCTGGCCTTCAGGAACCAGACTAAGCGCTTCAGACAACTCGCTCAGGCGAATCTGGAAGCCAGCCCGGAGGAGATGAAACGTTGGTATGATCAGAATGCCACTCTGATCGAGTTTCAGCCTGGACAGAAAGTGTGGGTCAAGGCCCCAGTGGAGCCTTGTGCACTCCAGGATTAGTGGACCGGACCATTTGAGTAAGGGTGGACGAAGTTGGTGGAGTAACACTACACGGAATTCTGCGGAGTTGAACAAATACTCTGTGAAAACTCCTCTCCGTAACTCCATTCCATCTCATCCCAATTAAATAAACAGAAATCTATCTTTACATGCTAAAATGCATATAGTCATCTCACAAAAGTGAAAATGAAAATATAGCAAGCAGTGAGAGAGGTGATGATTTTGGGGTCCTCCCTAACCTAGGGAGAGAACCAAGCAGATGCCTTTAACACAAAGAGCACATCATGCTGAACGATTCAGTGGTGGTCCCATCCTCCTAAGACCAGCCCAAACACAGTTATGGGCAAAAATACAATCCCAACCAAAGGCCCTGCAAAGCATTATGGGACGAGATTCTAAAGTGCAGTGAAAATTATAGTATCTAATATCAAAACTTTCCTCAAGTGGCAGCTGCTCTCCCGGCTCAGCTGAGAGCTGATACTATAATATTCACTGCACTCTAGAATCTCGCCCCATAATGCTTTGCTGGGCCTTTGGTTGGCATTGTATTTTTGCCCATAACTTTGCTTGGGGTGGTCCTAGGAGGATGGGACCACCACCGAATCGTTCAGCATGATATGCTCTTTGTGTTCAAGGCATCTGCTTGGTCCTCCCCCTAGGTTAGGGGGGACCCCAAAATCATCACCTCTCTCATTGCCTGACATTTTTAAAGCTCACTTTTGTGAATTGGTTATATGCTTTTTAGCATGTAAAGGTAAAGTTGTTTTTATCAAAGTGTTGTGTGTATGTAATAGCTAACTCCGCTACGTGGCAGAGTTGGAGTTTTTGCATGAATTCCGTGTTTTCAATGAAATGTGTAGTTAGCAAATCTCCGCAACCTCCGCGAGCGGAGTGGAGTTCATTGCCCACGGTTACATTTGAGGTGGTGGAGTGCAAGAGTAAAGTCACCTACTTGGCGGACTTGCAGTCTCCAAGGAACCCTTTGCAGGTTCTGCATGTGAACCACCTTAAGCCCCACTTGGAGAGGTCCAAAGTGGGCATGCTCCTAGCAACAGATGCTGGAATGGAGGAGGAGACTGAGCCTCTTCTTGACCTCCTGTCTGTGAAGGAACACGATGGGTCAGTGGACGGTGTAACCCTCTCTCCCGCCCTGACTCCTGAACAGCAGAGTGACTGCCGCCAACTGTTGGGGCAGTTTGCTACTCTGTTCTCCCTGACCCCTGGTGTCACTCAGTGGTGTGTCCATGATGTGGACACTGGGGACAATCTTCCTGTGAAGCATAACATTTACAGAGTGACTGACAGGGTCAAGGCTTGCATCAAGGAGGAGGTCTTCAATATGTTAGCACTAGGGGTAATTGAGCCCTCAAACAACCCTTGGGCCAGCCCAGTGGTCTTGGTCCCAAAGGCTGCCGGACCCAGTGCCACGCCATAACTCCGGTTCTGTGTGGACTACCAAGGGCTCAATTTGGTCACCAGGACTGATGCGCACCCCATCCCCGGAGCTGATGAGCTCAACGATCGGTTGGGAGCTGCCCAGTACCGCAGTACGTTTTACTTAATGTCTGGGTACTGGCAGATTGCCTTAACTGATGGGGCAAAGGAGAGGTCAGCATTCTCAATGCCAGAGGGGCACTACCACTTCTGGGTGATGTTCTTTGGGTTGAAGAATGCCCCTGCCACCTTTCAGAGGCTGGTCAACCAGGTGTTGGCTGGACTGGAGGATTTCAGTGCCACCTACCTGTATAACATCGCAGTGTTCAGTGCCACTTGGGAGGAACATCTGCACCACCTCTGGGAAGTGTTGAAGGCTCTGCAGAGGGCAGGCCTTACGATCAAGGCAAGCAAGTGGAGGATCGGGCAGGGTTCTGTGGTGTACTTGGGACACCAGGTGGGGAGCGGCCAGGTGGCGCCCCTACAGCCCAAGATTGATACCATTCTGGCCTGGGAACCTCCCAAGACCCAGACAGAGGTGAGAGCCCTCTTAGGACTCACCAGGTATTACAGGAGATTTGTCAAGGGTTATGGAACCATTGTTGCCCCCTTTTACAGAGCTGACTTCCAGGAAGCAGCCCAGGAAGGTGAACTGGACTGACGCCTGCTAGAAGGCTTTTGATGCCCTGAAATCTGCCATGTGCACGGCGCCCGTGCTTCAGGCGCCCAACTTCTCAAGGGAATTCATTGTGCAGACGGATGCTTCAGAGCATGGTGTGGGGGATGTGCTCTCATAGCTAAATGAGGAGGGCCTAGACCAACCTGTGGCCTTCATTAGTAGGAGGTTACTTCCCCGGGAACAGAGGTGGAGTGTGATTGAGCGTGAGGCATTAGCTGTGGTCTGGGCACTGAAGAACCTGAGGCCCTACTTGTTTGGGACTCACTTCCGAGTTCAGACCGACCACAGGCCCCTCAGATGGTGGATGCAAATAGGGGTGAGAATCCAAAGCTGTTGAGGTGGTCCATTTCCCTACAGGGGATGGACTTTACGGTGGAACACCGCCTTGGTACAGAACACACCAATTGTGATGGTCTGTCCAGATGTTTCCGTCTTAGTGAAGAGAACTCCCAAGAGGGTGGGTAGTTCTCCCCATATTTCAGCTGGAGGGGACACGTGTTACACCTGGCATCATTGGCGTGGGTTTCCCCTGTATTTTTCCCTTGACCTCCTGTGTTTTTGCTGTGTGTTGGACTCCGTTTTTCTGGGCTAGATGCTTTGGGCACTTTGCCACCGCTGTTCAGTGCCAAAGTGCAAGTGCTCCTTGTGTAAATTATTGTTATGTATTGGTGATTCCATGATTGGCATATTTGATTTACTAGTCAGTCCCTAGTAGAGTGAACTGTGTGTACCCAGGGCCTGTAAATCAAATGCTGCTAGTGGCTGTAACACTGATTGTGCCATCCACATAAGCAGCCTGTAAATGTAACTCAGGCCTGCCATTGCAGAGCCTGTGTGCAGTCTGGTACTGCCATGTCGACCTGGCAAGTTTGCCAGGCCCTAACCTTCCCTTTTCTTACATGTTAGTCACGCCTAAGGTAGGCCCAAGGTACCCCTGTTGGCAGGGTGCAATGTATGTAAGAGGTAGGACATGCCCTGATGTGTGTGGCATGTCCTGATAGTGAATTACTGCCAATTTAGTTTTTCACTATTGCAAGGCTACCTGTTCCCATAGGATAGAATGGGGAGTTTGCTTATAACATCTTATAAACATAATTACCCCTGGGAACAAGGTAGGAAAATAAAGTTTGATATGCCTGAACTCAGAATGTCAAAATACATCTTTTAGTGAGGGTTATTTTTACATTCTGTGTTTGAAAACACCACTTTTAGAAAGTAGGTAATTTCTTGCTAAGCCATCCAGTGTGCCTCTGCTAGGTTTGTGTATTGCATGTCTGGCTTTGGAATGACAGGGGCTGGGGAGGAGCAGTGGCTCCAGAGAGTCTGATGAATCAAGGCTGGGCTGAATAGACCTGGGCTGCATTTAGAGTAGGGGAGGAGATTTCCTTTCACCTGAATGGGCCTGGTCTGACTTCCACAATGCTGTCTCCACCTCCTGCCAGGAAGCTGCACCAGAGAGGACAGAACTCGTTTTGACTGAGCACAGGGCTTCTCTGCCACCAGAGAACAAAGGATTTTGTAGTATAAATATTGGGGCATAGATCCCAGAACTTTGGATCACTTCTGGGAAATCAAGAGGAAACTTTGCCAAGGAGAAAAGATGGAGAAGCTGAGGAGGAATACTGCCCCTGTGCTGTTTGCTCTCTGGGTTGGCTTGCAGTGGCTTCTTGCTGCCAAAGAAAGGAGAAAGGACTTTTGCTAATTGCTGTGTCCCCTGCTTGAGGAAGATCTCCAAGGGCTTGAAACTGAGCTTGCCTCCTGTTCTGAAGTCTCAGGGACACAAAGACTTCACCACCAGCTCCCCTGAACTTCCTTGCTGGGAGTTCTGACCTGAAAAGAGGTGCCTGCTGTTGTTTTGGACCTCTAGAGACTGTTTTCCGCTGGGAGCTGGAAAATCACTGCAACGCCGGCTCAAGAAATCGCTGCACGCCGCATCGAGTGCAACGATCTCCAAAGTCCGAGATCACCACTTAGATTCCGACGCAAGCCCGGCTGGGTGGCTGCAAGAATCCATGCATCGTCCCGGATCGTCGCATCGCATCAAAGCGCCAAGTCTGTCGCATCGTTGAGGGGCGCAGAAAGAAACCAAAGCATCACCTCCCTACGCAGTAAGAAACCGACGCATCACCTCCTCTCCGGTAAGGAACTGACGCATCACCTTCCCTGAGTGTAAGGAACCGAAGCATCACCTTCCTTGCGGCTATTTTTGTTTTTGTGCGTGACGCATTCAAGGTACTTTGTATGAAAAGTGTTGCATCTGCAATTTGCTTTGAAGGGAACTATTTCTACCATCTGAAAGTCATATTTTTATTACTGTATTTTAGATTTTTGTCATTTGGTCTTGTTTTGGTTTAGATAAAGATTACTTATTTTTCTAAACTGGTGTCCATTTGTAGTGTTTTCACTGTACTACTGTATGTGTTCACAAATGCGTTACACACTGCCTCTGAGATAAGCCTGTCTACTCATGCCAAGCTACTAAGGGGGTGAGCAGGGGTTATTTCAGAAGTGTATCCCCCTTACCCTGACTAGAAGCAAGGGTCCCTATTAGGACAAAGGTGCCTACCTCTGCCAACTAGAGACCCCCATTTCTAACACCCTTCGTAACTGCTGGCTTCTGATTCCTTAATCACCTTGTTAGTCCCTCCTTAGTACCGCATTGTCTTCATTTGAAACCTCCCAGGACGACTGGCCCTTTTACTTCTTTTGCGACATGGTATGTTTTATTTAGTCTGTAAGCACTATTTTCTTTAATGGGTTTTGCCCTACTGCAGGCACAACGTGTTTTTCTTACATTCAGAGCGCCGTGCGCGCTTTCACTTTCCAAGCAGCCAGGACAATGCGGCCGCTTCTTTACAATGAAATAAGTCTTGCATTCAGGAAAGTTTGAGCTTAAACTCTCGTAAATGCGAGACCTATTGCATTGCAAATGCTTGTTCTAATCTGGCTTTCCTTTACAGCAGTGTACACCATTTTCAAATCGATGGGAGCAAGAGTTTGATTGATGTCGTTTTAACAAATGGAATTATCCAAGGATGAGGCTCACAATCGGCAGACCGGCCGATTTCAGAATCGCTAGGTGTAAGAGTTTACTTGATGCAGGATAAACAATTGGTATTAACCTATGCCGCTCCCTCTCAGTCGAGCATTTTGGATAGAGTGCGCTGATATTAACTTTTATAGAGTTGTAGTAAGAAGCATGTGTCACGTCAATGAGTGAACAGTATCATGAAGACACACAACGAAGGTGATGGCAGAAGTGTAACTGTCAGCCGTAGAACTTCAGTCCTTATTGTGATTAACGCCCTCGTCCTTAACGCGGTTCAGTGACCTGGTATGCAGATTGGATTGAGACAAATCCCTCAGGGCTTTCAGCTGGTTATCATCAACAGTGCTCCCCCCAGGCTAGAGTAGCGATCCATACTGCTCTGGCGGCAGCGACAGGGCCCAAGGTCTGGAGATGACGGTCAGCACATTAGCAAGAAGGAGCTCTCCTCCTGCCTTAGTAAGCCGATCAGCCCAGATCTCTGTGGGCAGGGGGTTGGCATATGAACAGCACTAGTGACAGCAGTGTTGCTGGGGTTCAGCGGTGCCAGATTCATATGGGGGCGACCGGCATCGTTAGTAGTTCAGGTTATGGTGAGGGGTGGTGGGACACCCTCAATCATGTCATCCAAGATGGCGGGCTCCTGTAGATCTTGAGTGAGCAGAGGGGTGTAATGATGGTGGCACCGACCGCCCTGCAATCAGCCTCTGGACAGTGGGTCGTGAAATACAAAAGCAGGCAGGACCGTCCATCCACCACTGTGTCTACCTTGGTCACTCACCTGGGGTTCGCCTTGTCCAGAGCTGGTCAGAGGTCGTGAGTAGACAAGTCTACGACAATCAAACGGGCGCTGCTTCAGCAGCAAACTGGCAAGCAAGCTGCTCAGAAGTTTGCAGAGGGTAAGTAGAAAGCTTCCCTGTCACGGTAGGGCAGCGGAGGCCGGAGAATACAGGGATATAGACTAAAAAAGTGATTCTAAGCCGGAGCCTTTTAGAGGCTCGACCTTCCGGCGGCCATCTTCCTTACAGATGCTTGATATTGGAGAGTGGTTGGGAATCATTTGCAGGATATCCAGGATGCAGAAAGGAGAAACCACATATTGTAACATCAATCTGTTTTTGAGGCAGTGACGTTGCTTGGTCAGTAAGACTGGGTGTGTGTGTAAGCTTCAAAGTTTGTGATAATCATGCTGCATTTCAATGTTAATCATTACATAAGAAGCAGCGCATGAGGGGGCGTAAGGGTCAGTGGAAAGGGAAAGGAGTGCAGATTGTGAGGGGGTACTTAAAACACAGGGCTTCATTCACAAAAAAATTGGCGTAGGGCAGCGCCGCAAGACTTTTTGGTGTGCTGCCCTACCCCAATTTGTAAGGGCAGGAATGAACTGTACTTACGAGATACGGGGCATTCCTGTCCTTTCTTCCGGCACACAAATTGGTGCCTAGTGCCAACGCAGGCACCCTTGCACCTTAGTGCAAGGGTGTCTGCATTTTTGGCATGATTGTTTTTATACAGGAAGGGACACAGTATTTTGTAAATTAACCATGTTTTAAGACAAAACAGAGAGGAGTGTGTGGGTGTGGGTTTTATCTTAGTGAGTATTTAAAATCTGAATTGTGAAATTCGAAAGACGCCTTACTACACCCGACTGAAAGCCCCTGTGCCCAACTATTTATTCAATAATACATTTATTAGGAGGGCGTAACATCCCAAACACCCCTTTTGAAGCTACCCCCCTGTTTTCAGGTGATCGTGCTAAGCTATTTGTGGCAAAATAAGATGTGTGTCTATTCTGATCGCTGCTACACATATAGGTTCAAAATAATGAAAAGATAAATTTAAATTACCAAAGATTATGGGGACAAAGTCAAAATAAAAGTTACAGAAAAACACATATGATGGAATTTACCTCACATCTATAAACTGACAATGCTATCATTAACATGCTGCCACTACATAAACAAGCAAGAAAAGTTAACATTAATATCTAGAAAAGGACCTCGGTGACTGTTTATAACTCTGGGGTACATACACATTTTTACCACTTGTGGACCCCTTGGAGTAGCGAGGTACATATCAAACAAGAGCAATGCAGATGTAGCAAGGGTAACTTTTCATAATGAAATCAATAAATAGATCAAAATTCAGCAATAATTATAATATGGACTTGTGACAACGCTGTTTGAGTGGAACTCATTTAACAGCTGATAGCCATCAAAAAATTAAATTACCCTGGTTCGCAATAGTAACTTTGAAGGTCACATTCTGTTTCTCTTTCGTAGTGTTAGCTGTGGTTTTATAATTCACTAATGCGGATACCCACTGATATAAATAGGGTAACATTTTAAAATCTTCTGTGATGTAGAAGGGCTATAAGTCTTCTTCAAAATAATGAGACCCAGTACTTACTTTGAGCAGCGCATAATTTCAGACATGCTGTAAAAGGAAGGAAGAAAAGTTAACACATAGAGCTAACGCACAAATCAAAACATAAAACTGGATAAAATTGGCTGAGACATGTAGGAGATACAGAAATATAATTCCACTGTCTGTAAGGATATTTAGGCTCATACACTAGGTAAATCGCCTCATATATTTGGTGCAAAGCAAGACCACTGTTAGATTACTTTTGCTTATAAATTTTAAAAATGCAGTATTGCCAGGGAGTAGCCACGGGGGAAGGGGGTAGAGCAGGGCCAGGCCAGCCTATAATTTACTCTGACCTCCTAAATAGGATGTTTTACAGCAACAAGGGAACCCAATTATTGGTTGGGGACCTTGGGAATCAATTATTTTCAAAGAACAATGGTCCCTTACACTCAAAATATTATTACTGTAATTTGAATAGAAATACACTGATGTCTATGTTTTGACTGTCCAAATGGACATAATCATTTAATGTAAACAATTAGGTAGAACAATATGTAAGTGGGACATTTAACACAAGAAAAAGACTCAGGCAATGAAGTAGTAAGGCCTATAGCATAATTCAGTAGTTAGACCAACAAACATAGATTATGGCAGCATATTCAGACATGTAGAACCGTTTCACTGGTGCCATATGTACATACACAACTGTAATGTGACCTTTTAATTGTAATAATACAAGTTCAATTTTCACTGTGTGTATTCTCATGGCATGACGGTGACCCACACCCTTCTACTTCACTGTTGGTTTTCCGATGAATATGCATCAATTTAGCAGTTGATTGTTATTTTTAACTAATACTTGACCACAACATTATTAGTGAATATAAGTATTGTACGCAATTTTATTCTGTGGACTTAGCGATATCTCATACCCACTGTGTCAATTGTGGATGGCTCCTATAACAATTCTTTATCTCCTGAGACACCACCTTCCTTGCCTTACTATTTGTCAATAACTATTTCTCAATAACCACCTTCCTATCAGATTACTTTAATTCCCCTCTCCAATATGGCCGCACTACTTATCCGTCGGGTCTCCCCTTAACGATCATGTGTCTGTTCACGTCACCCCGCTGTGTACTGGCTTCCTTCTTGCATCTACACTTGTCACGTTCACATTTGAGCCAGCAGTACGTGTAATCACAGCTGCCAGGCTCACCAGTGACCTGCAGAATCCGATGTACGACCACGGTAAGAGCACTTATGTCCGTTGCCCTAGCCTTAATTTATGGAAGGCAATTCACCTCACTTACCTTCGTCTTAATTCTCCACCAGTTACGGGTCCTGGCTAACCCTGGGCAAAGCACTACGCTACGCTCGCGTAGTTTGCGAAGTTTGCGCTACTTCGCACAACGCGAATTGCACGTACCACAGTGCAAACACGCGTAGCGTAGTGCAGCGGTCATTTTTTGCTTGCTCGCGGTCCTCAACGTCAAGTTGGCGACCGCGAGCAAGCAAAATGAAATCCCGGCAAGACTTTTTCCTCGTTCGCGATCAGCAACATCAAGTTGCCGATCGCGAGCGTGGAAAATAAACCTCCCGGCGAGATTTTCAATGCGGGGTGGTCAGGTTTCTCATTGCGAGTGGTCGCGTATGCTCGCGACCGCTCGCGATGAGAAACTACCAGTCCGCGTTTAGTAAGCTGCCGCTCGAGTAAAAATCTACTCGGCGGCAGTAAAGACAGCTCGCACTGTGCAAGATGCCGTTTTCAATGATTGCACAGTGCGGACAAGCATCCGGCACTGTGCAATCATTGCGAACAGTGCACTACGCAGTTCGCGTAGTGCTACGCATAGCTCGCGTAGTGCGAACTGCACTTTGCGTAGCTTCGCGTAGCGCTACTTCGCGAACTACGCCCAGGCTTAGTCCTGGCCCGTGAACTAACCGCACTTCATCTACAATCGACCACATCAGTTGCCTTAACAGCGCCTTACGGCCTGCAGTAAATCACTCTGCAAATTAGTTGTTGTTCCCTCAAATGCATGGGTCCTTATTGTTATCAATTTCCCCAACTCCCACCCGAACTAATTGAGCGTTCAATCCCGGTTTGCTCCAACGTTCCGCCGTCTTACCACCGGCATCTGACCGGACTCCCCTCAATTCCTTGAGCATCGGCTCACTTGTGACCCTCCGCGATTCAGGGAATCTCACTACCACCACGCTTCAGGGTTTGTATTAATTACTCTGCACTTACCTTCAACTCATTGCCTCATGATTCCTTAATAATAATTCCCCTTATCTCCTTCAGAATCACTCAGAACTGTTATCCCTGGTTCACTCTACGGTCTGGCCAATCCTTCGAGGGTTAGTCATTACCTATGTCCTCAACTCTATGCCTCACTAGCCGAATTATCCATCACATTTGGCCAAGCATGCCCTACCCACTGCAATAGTTCCTTTTAATTTACCGCTGGAGACCTCTCAACACTATATGGTATCCATTGAGCATGCTCCACCATTATGCAGGTTGCCCTTGCATCGAATCACACATTATTCGTAGTTTTCTAAATTAAGAATAACCATGCCCCTTACTTGTGTATGCTATAATGTAATTATTATAATTTCGTTTTTGGACCTAACTCTAATAATGCATCGTTCTCTTTTTCCCACCTCCCTCCCTTTCTTCTCCCCACTTTTTCCCTTCTTCTAGCTACTATTGTGATAGGCATCTATCTCCGGCGTTATCTTTGTTGTCCTGAAAATGATCCCAGTATTTTGACAAAGGGATCGAAACGTCGTCGACTCCTTGGCACAACCTTACTCCTTAACAAATTGTGATATGGTGCCATGATGTATGTTTATTGGTCTAACTACTGAATTATGCTATAGGCCTTACTACTTCAATGCCCGAGTCTTTTTCTTGTGTTAAATGTCCCACTTACATGTTGTTCTACCTAATTGTTCACCACAAATGATTATGTCCATTTGGACAGTCAAAACTTAGACATCCCCCTAAATAGGAACCACATTTGTTGCAATTTTATGTGCTGTTTCTTTGACTCACTATCCATGCATGACATTTTCTCAGGTGGCAGCATGGGTGAGATTATGGCCATGTCTGATTCAGTAATTTAATATCACTGTCTCAGACAGAAGCACTGTGAGAAGCTGAGGCATCCGATGCGCACATCTCAGCTTCTGCAGGAGTCCTAACTGGCATGGGCTTAGGCTCAGAACTGAACTGGCTCTGCAGGTCCTTTCTCTCCCTGTTGGAGGTGCACAGACCTATCGAGGCTGTATGTGAGCGATTGCTGCAGTTCAAATGTGCACAGCCAGTGCACGACTACTGAAGTCTGAGGCACCCTTCTCTTTCTGACCAGCACAACAGCAAGCATACGTCAGCCTGCCTTTCCTTAAAGAGCAGAGCAGCTGGGATCACCAGATCTGTCATGGCTAAGCAGCACCTAATCTTGTGCCATCCACCTAACCGACTTCCAGTCTCACTCTTGCATGCCAGTCCGGACACACCAACCCAGCCTGGGCCTGAACTGAGAAGCAGTCTTCAGTGAGCCGAGACAGGCAGTGAGTGTGTTGTTGAACATGAATCACTGACCGAATATCGACGTCAAAAATATCGGAGCCGAAATATCGGTGTCAAGAATATCGAAGTCCTATCTACATTATGCTAAGTACAAAAATATCAATTAAATAGATGATACATACAATTAAATAATAATTATTAACAATTAATTACCAAATAATAAAATAAAAAATAATTAATTTTCAATTCCATAAAACAAGAATTATTAAAAATATGTTAGCAATTAGTAATTAACAATAAATTATTGATAAATACCAATAAATAATAATTAATGACAATTAATTACCAAGTATTAATTAATGAACTAATTAATTGCCAAAACATAAAAATATCGATTATTAAAAAGTTATTACCAATTAATAATTAATTAACAATAAATTAATTATCAATACTGAACAATAAAATAAATCACTTAATTACAATTAAATTACTTCCCACCCTATTGCCCTATAAACTCACAACACACTTCAATAATACATTCATACACTTAATATAATTACCAAATAATCAATTAATAAAAATTAATTACCAATTAATAATTAATTAACATAAAATTAATTATCAATACCAATAAATAAAAATAAATAATTACTTAATTACAATTACTTCCCACCCTATTCCCCTATAAACCCACAACCCGCTACAGAACTAAATTTCTAATTCCTAAATTTTTTAAATTAATTTAATATAATTAAATTACTTCCCACCCTATTCCCCTATAAACCCACAACCCGCTACGGTACTAAAACACATAATTTACTTTAAAAAAAATTAGTAACTTCTAAAAATGTTATACATATATTCTAAAACTAGTACAATAATTAACAAAAAATATAAACACAAACATAAAATACATAATAAAATACATAACACTAATATAAATATCGATATTAGTAACATCGATATTTTTGCTATCGATATTACTAACTTCGATATTAACAAAAACGATATTTCCTACCTTCAGGTCGATATTCAGGTCGTCGATATTCTTGACTTCGATATTGTGTCCCTACGATATTTCAAACTCGATATTATTGTAGGTTGAAATTACAAACACGATATTTAGACTGTTTACCGTTGAACATGTGTTACTGTAAACATTAGACCAATAATCCGTTTGTACATCTGGTTATTCTTTCCTCTTATCTCTTTCTATCCTTCCCTTTTTCTCTCTTATGCTTTGCTCCCTTTATCCCCTTGTCTCTGCATCTTTTCTATCTTACGTTCTTCCTCTTCTGCCTCCGCTCCCCTCTTTCCTCGAGTACCAACTCTCCATTCTAACACTTGAGGCTGTTGATGAATCACCAATTGTTTATTTTCATATCTTTGTGACCAGGGGATTTGATAAAATAGCTTTATGGCTAAGTGGGCTTTGAACCTAGATAGTGCCTTTGTAAAGGTGGTGTTATGCATACACAGGCTGTGCATCATGTGCACCAGCAGCAGTGCCTATGGCGTAGTACTATACTATATTAGAAGTACACCAAGTGTGCCATGTAAGAATAGAAACTGACACCAATTCTAAGCAGTGCGAATACCAGCTGTCACTAGTACACATAAAAATGCATGTCCTAGCAGTAAGCCTTTATGGGCAGATGTACGTCCGTTTTTAGTGGTCGCAAAAGGAAAGTCTGGCTGTTTGCGACTGCTAAAAAGAGTTGTAGTATCTGCAAAACCTGTTTTGCGGTAACCTATTACTGACTCGCAAAATAGGGTTTGCGAGTGGCTATTAGGAAGGGGCGTGCCAAGGGCGACCCTTCCTAATAGCGAGTCGCAGGGGGATGTACGATTGTTTTGCGGTCGCAAAACAATCGCAGTTACCACCTACTTCATGTAGGTGGTAAGCCAGTCACAAATGGAATGGGATCCACAGGGGACCCCTTCCCCTTTGTGGATGTGTGTGAATATATTTTTAAGAGCAGTCAGAGGTCCCACGGACCCATGCCTACCCTTAAAAAATGAAAAGAAAACTTTTCATTCTTTTCTTTTAAATGCATCCCGTTTTCCTTTAAGGAAAACAAGATGCATTTGAAAAAAAAATGTTGCTTTATTTAAAAAGCAAGCACAGACATGGTGGTCTGCTGTCCCCAGCAGGCCACCACCCCTTTGATTGTAGCCCTTTCCCAATGGGTTGCAACTTACGACCGGCCTCATGAATATTGATGAGGCAGGTCATTTGCGACCCCATTGGGAATCACTAAATGTGTCTGCGAAATATTAGTACATTACGTTTTGCAAAAAAAATGCAATTTGCGACTCGCACAACGGAATAGTCGTACATCTGGTCCTATATAACAGATGTTTTTTTTGGCTCAGTGAAGCTTCTGATAACTGCTGGGATCTCCAGAAAACATGTTTGAACCCCGAGACGGCTTGCTTAGACTTATGTCCTTTCAAAGTACCATTTAGTACCATTTAAGTGGCAAGTTTTAGCCACTACAAATAACAGAGGTGCAGTGTGGACAGCTATATGAAAACATAGGGGGTCATTACGATGGCGGTCGGACTTTCGTCCGACCGCCATTGTTGCGGTAGTGGGATCGGCCGGCTACCCACCTACCGCATTACAATGCGACCGCCACCGCGGCAGTCGCATGCCCTATCCCTAACATTGCGGCGGGGATGCAGTCAGCAGCCCCCGCCACAATGCCCAGAAAAAGGCACTTGCATATCCCTGCACTAGGTGGCAGGCACCATGCGGTGCCTGCCACATGGTGCACGGATATGTACGGGGGCACCATAGGTGCCCCCCAGTGCCCTTACCTCCGGCCCAGAGATGAAGGGGGGCCCACTATGGGCCCCCAAATCCGTTTGCGCCATTCGTTTTGCTGCGGGTTGTCCGTCGCAAAGGGATATCATAATCCGCAATGTTGGGCAATGTTTTGGGTCCGACAGGCGGTCGGAAATGGACCGCCTGTCAGAACCGTGGCGGGCGGTCTTTACGACCGCCGTGCTTAACCAACGATTCCCCCCACCATCATAATATGGCGGGAGGAAAACAGCAGCACGATGGCGGAGGGCCCGCCACCGACAGGCTGTCGGTGGTGGGCCTTCCGCCATCATAATCAGGCCCATACTGTTGCACGTGTACACTGGCCAGTGCTGGGTGTGTAAGCTGTTGCTGACACATGAATATGGTGCTGCAGTTGCAGACAAGGTGCTGTGCACATAAATGTGATACTGTTTTGTATAGATGGCATAGTGCTGCGCTTGTACATGAGGTGTCTGTTCATCTTGTGCCTGTTCTTTTAATGGGAGTGATTTTAGAGCTGGTGTCTCTCAAAATTGAAATTCATGGTTTGAGTGATGCTATGAACAAGGAGTTTATATTTAAAACATTGAATTATTACAGACACCTCTAATTATGAATGAAAGAGTCTGAAATTGAAAATGGACCAATAATTGGCCCAAACTATTTTTATTCTACTTAAAGTACTGTAAAAATACAATGCACTGGCACACAGGTTAATGCAGTTGTTTTATGGTCACATAGGAATTTGGTCTTTCTCTGACACACTGAGTAGTTTATTTTCTCTTATTACATGTTTATAAATATCAGTGCTTGATTTGAGCCAGTGGTTTCCGCTGCTTGGCACCAGCACTTAATCATCTACATTGCCACTTATAACAGTCTACTACATAGTGGCACTATTTATCTAATTTTAAAATGAGCACAACCGTTGTTTAATATACATTAAAATGGCTATTACCTGCTAGTCAAGGCATTCTTATAGATTTGCATGGCTTGGAATAGTCTTAATTATAACTTGTATTAGAATTAGGTAAGTAGTTGTATTGTTGCTGACACTGGCTGCACTTGCAGGGGCAATTGGTTGGGCAAACTCCAGTGGCCTCTTGACGGGGGACCTGGCACTTTTTTTCTTTTTTTTTAGAAATGTGGCACTGATAACATTTTTTATCTTTTCTTCCCAATATATGCACTACACATCAGTGTATGTCTTCTCTGTGATTCTCACACAGAGAGGGGCGTCTTTGCAAGTCTATTATGAAAGTAAATTAAAAGGAAATAACAGATACGCTAATAGTAAGAGCATGGAGTGCTGAAAAAGGTGGACAGATGCGAACCACTGTGGTACTATGGTACAGACAGGGCGATCAAGGTGTCAGAAAATCATTTACATCAGCATTGCTAGTCACATTTAGTGTGATAGACTAAACCTAATTGTCTCAAATCATTTTCAGATATCCTTTAGGGGGTACCTTTTATTTTTTTTTCAAATAAAATACATATTCCTCAGCTGTTGAGGCGTTTTTTCTTGTACTGGGGGTAGGGGTGATTAGATGAGATAGCGGGTACTGATTTGTGAGAATCTTTCAGCTTTACTTGGAATAATGGTAGGCCCTTGCCATATCAGTCTGCATTTAAAGCATATCAGTTCGAAATATTAACTGCTGTTCTAATAAATAAATATATAAATGTTAAAGAGCAGCTGATCAAAGACAGTCAGTGATGTGCTTGGCAGTCTAGTGTGATGTGATTCCATAGGCAGAGGTGCTGGAGGTGTCTCGATCCCGCATTTTGAAATGTTTGCAGTTGTACAAGTAGAAGGGAGGGGTGTGCCCGCTAGGTGCAGCCCCTTTGCATAGTCTAGGTGACACCTGACAAGGGCAATGGTGACTTGGATCTTCTGTGAGAAACATAGATGAGGGAAGATGCATCAACGAGTTTTCATAGTGCAGAGTGGGCTTCTTACGACTTGGTTGAATTATGGGATCAGGGAATGTCTGGAGTCCATGATTACTCCCTGATTTCTTACCTCAGTCACTGTCACTGGGGCATATCAGGTAATTGAGGGCTCGAAGTTTTTCACAATTTAGAATCTCTTTATGGATGCTTTAAGTTTAAGATGGTGCCTTAGCACTCATAGGATGAAACCTCAGAGTGGAGTGACCAGATTTTAAAAAACAATAACTGGGACATTTCACAAAAAAAGAAGTGGGACTACAAATTCACATCGGCCAAGGGACACAGAACAACGTAAAAGACATTGATCACCAACATAGAGAACACTGGCTAGGAGGCTTGAAAGGAAATACATTGATTGATTCCTGAAAAGGCTGCACTAATACTGCATTGATACACATACAAGCTTGTCTCCCTCTGTGTTCAATCGACTCTCTCTAAAGACTGGGACATGTGCTGAATTTTGTGAAATCTGCTGAGACAGATGATTAAAAACTGGGTCTGTCCGAGCAAAGAATGAAAGAATGGAAAATCTATTCTTGTGTATCTTAGTCTTGAGGTCATTCCAGATGGTAATCAATATGGATTTGGTGCAGCTCTTGGAGCAGGATCCCGTTTGATGGTCTTAAACTGTTTTTTTGCATTCAGGACATCACAGGTCTGATTAACGGTCTGATTAATGGTAACTATTTCAGTCAGTTTTGCATGTGCTGTTGAAGAGTGGTCGATACCTGGCAGGGTCTGCCACATTGAGGTTCATCTTGATGAGCTGTCTGATTTAGGAAGTCTTATGGTCTTATGGTTTGAAGGGTTGGTGCCAGTTTTTAGAGAATCATTTATGAAAGTGGTAGCAATTGCTGAGAGTAGAATGTTTTTGAACATTTCAGTGATGTGGTAGCAGTTGAGCGTGGGGTATTCTTGAAGGTTTGAGTGGGACAGGAGTGAATATTTTGGGGGCACTTGCAATGATTCGTGGACTACAAATAACCTGACTTGGGAGACATAGTTGATTGAATGAGAGCAGGGTACAAGTCTGCAGGATGTCCTAATCTTGGTTTCAGTGGTCTGGATTTATGGTGTCTTGCTGGGGTGTTGTTCTGGCATCTTTTCATTGGAAACATTGTACACTGGGAGCAAGATGGTGCCTGTGTGATTCCTTGCCTCACCGCCACCCGTGCCACAAGTCTACTAGTCCGTCTGCTATGCGGCCTGACTTGGAGACGCTGGTGTGCTGGGATCAGTCTGTGCCGCTATCTCACAACAAGGTCTCTATAGGAGGAATTATTACCATCCACGGTACCACTCCACTATATAATACACACAAAAGGTAACCGGATGGTAGCCTAACTAGAATGTAAATATGAATGTGCATAAACAAAACCAAAAAAGGGGGGAAAGGACATTTGCTTTTTAAAGACGAGAACCCTCACTCGCCCTTTGGGTGACATGCTTCATCATTGGGTTCCCTCTTGCACACAGTGCCCGCAAGGTGCACTGTGTGGGCTACAACTCTCCCTCAGGAGAGGAGCGTGAGGTGTTTTTCACTCCAATGTCTAATGTGAGTGAGGGGCAGAGTGCAAAAATAATATCAAAAGTGAATTAAAACCATCTCATATGGGGAAATATTTTTAATAAGTATCCCCTATGGATAGAATTAAAAAACAGTGTAGACGATAGGGGTAAGGATGTTCCCTATCCGACTAGGTCAACATGTTTCTGCCCAGATGACCAGAGGTTCATGGCATTCTTCAGGACCAATGTCTTGTCACTCTGCTAAATTTGTGATAAAAGAAAAAACCATACTTAATTCAATGGGTATTTCTCAGAACCAACTTCAGTCTTGTCTGTTTTCTGTAACACATAAACACATTATTGTGTCATAAGCATATTCACAGTCCATGCCCATTGGCTAGTAACCAAGTGTAAGTGAGAAGCAGTGCCAAATCACCACACACGTGAAAAACCACACAGGTGAATTGATTGTCTCACCAATATCTGACCAATTGTATGCCTCTACCTTTAGCCGGTCCTCTATTTATATGGGAACCTAAAGGCAACATCAAGGTCATAGGAATAACCATTATATATCAACAAATCAAAGGTCCTTAAAAACACATAAATTGACAGAAAAACTCACTCATGGCATGGTACATATATAATTATTCATCAACATTAATTATCCATGTACTAAGCTGATCATAATTCTCAATGTTTATGTCACATGGCAAACTGGTTTCTATTCAAACTTTTCTCATGTGGGAACATAGTTCTGTGTGTCACCTTCTCCTAACACTCATATCAAAAGGCTGCTTGTATATAGAGATCAGCCTGATGTCTCACCCTTGTTGGCATCACAAAAGCACTCAAAAAACAAAGGAAGCGAATCACACACTATCTCTCTCAAGCGTCCGTATTTACAAATGTCTATCGAGATGAGACAGTGAAACGTCACCTTTATATACTTTGCCTTACACTGTAAGTAGAACTAATCAATGACCCTTGGACATCAAGCACATCATCCAAAATGAAGTCTCATTTGACATAAGCCAGATCACTATCATTGCAAAAGAGCCTAACTCGTCTATACCGGTCAGACCCCCGCTCTATCTATCCCCGTAACAGGAAGCACCGCAACCAAGGCGGCGCGTCTATAACCTCTAACCCGACTCACCGATTGTCCCAGCATGTACTGCCTGTGAATAGAGGCCGTAGGGAGATCGCACAACTCCCGCTTCTGCTTAAAATACTATTCACGCGTATCCGAACCCGGAAGTCAAACCAACTACTTCCGGTTCGCGGAACGCGGAAAACGGGAAATTCGGCATGTTGCAACCTAAATGCTGCAAAATAGTCAAACATCTCCATTGAGGTGGCGCCGCTATTATATTATATATCCCACCTCATGGAAGTGAAAATTATTGCCTTAAAATCCCTTCCATCACACAGTGTAAAAAATATATACATAATCTCCATTCCAGTGCATCATGGGATTTGTAGTTTATCTTATATCCCACGTGCACAGACATCGTAAAACAGTATTACTCCATGCTCAGATTAGAAAAAGAAGAAACCAAACCTTTCTTCTAGATACAAAAACAATATAGTCAGAATTGGGTCACATGCCACCAATTTAAGTACAGTCAAAAGACCTAACTATTAGGAGGCACTATTTATGGGAGTATAAGATTATAAAATACTCCATGGAATCTCCTCATTCAATCCTATAATGTGACTCTTCATATGGAACAGCCATCTCTGTTCCCTTCGCAAAAGTACCCTATCTAAGGGCCCCATGTTAGTCTCATATTTCGGTTTGTCGATGACAACCCACACAAAGTCATCCTCTGTGTGGGCCATTTCCACAAAGTGTCTTGTCATGCGGGTATTGATTTTTTTTACATCGAAAAGCACTACGGTGCTCCACCATCCTTTGTTTAACCTTTCGGGTGGTCATCCCAATATATACTAATAAACACGGACATGTGATCATATAGATGACACCACTCGTATTACAGTTCGTATGCGAGTTTAATACCCAGGGTGTCGTTAGACCCAGATCCAATTGTGTCACGTGTTTAGTGAACGGGCACACAGAACATGACCCACACGGGAAATGCCCTGTCACTGGCACTGCTCCCCATAATGTGGTTTGTCTAATCTCTTGTTGTTTCAATCTTGGTCTCGTATGCACCAATAAATCTCGGAGATTACTGCTTCGTTTTAGTGCAAACAAGGGTCTTTCAAGGGACAATTTCCCTGTATTCAAAATATGCCATGATTTATTAACTGCCCTTTTAACATTGTCTGTCAAATTGCTAACGGTAGTCACACAAACCATCCTTTTATTCTCAGGTTTCTCATATGACTCAAGGAGTGACTCTATGATTATTACGTGCTCTTTTTTCTGCTCCATACACCAATTTGGTCGGATAATTCCTTGCCAATAGTTCCTCACTTAAATTCTTTGCACGTACTTTATATCTGGTGACTTCACTACAATTTCTACGTAACCTCAGAAATTGTCCTATCGGTAGATTATTCAATAAGGCACGTGGATGGAAACTGTGATAACTAAGTAATGAGTTCCTCGCCATAGGCTTCTGATATAATTCAGTCTGAATCTTCCCATTCTTGGGGTACAGTCGTAAGTCTAGATATGACACTGTCTTATTACTGGATTCACCAGTAAACCTGAGATTGGAATCTTGGCAATTCAGGCAATTGGAGAAAACATCTAGAGAATCCTGGTCACCTTCCCAGATGACCAGGATATCATCTATGTATCGTCTCCAAAGTTTGAGGCGTTGTACAAAGGGATTGTCAGTAGCAAATATGAATTTAGTTTCAAAACCATACATATACAAATTAGCCATACTGGGGGCACATGTACTGCCCATTGAAGTGCCAGTCGTTTGCCAATATAGATCTCCTTCATAACTAAAATAATTCTCTTTTAAGGCCATACTGGCACACTGCATGACAAAAGTGTTAGGTGTCTGATCCTCGCGTGGATGACTCTCAAGTAGCTGTTCTATAATTTCAAGAGTGTCATCCTGCGGAATGTTTGTATATAATGACTCAACGTCATATGTAACTATCATATTCACTACAGGATTAAATGGCACAGTTTCAAGAAGAGAAAGAACATGTTTAGTGTCCTGTAGGTATGACGGCATCTCCGCTACTATAGGTCGAAGGAAATGGTCCACAAACTTGGTTAATGGCTCTAAAATAGAACCAATGCCTGATACTATAGGTCTACCAGGTGGCGGTCTTTGTTCTTTATGGATTTTCGGAAGAATATAAAAGGCCGGCACTCTGGGATGTTTCTGAATCAAAAATTCTGCTTCACCTCTAGTGATCCAATTTGACTCTCTACCTTCCTCCACTAGAGATTTAATCTTTAGTTGTAATCTCGATGTGGGATCCTGTAGGATATGGGCATAGAATTTAGGGTCATTCAATTGTCTAAGACATTCATTAAGATAAACTGCTGTATCCATAATAACGGTGGCCCCGCCTCTATCTGCCGGTTTAATCGTAATATTAGTGTCATTGCCCAATTCTTCAATACATTTCCTTTCTACATTAGAGATATTACAAAACGTTTTCTTAGGAAAGTCTAAACTAGATTCATATTCTTTAAGTACTGCCTTTTCAAAAGTGTTAACTTCTGAGGGCAACTTGTTGCAGGGAAGGAAGAAAAGTGGATTTGTTCCTCAGACCAGTATTGGGAACAACATTAGCATCATCTTTCTCTAAATTGGAGAAGAGAAAATGTAGTCGTACTTTCCGAAAAAAATCAGCTAGCTCTTTATGGATCATAAAATCATCACCTAATTTGGTGGGAACAAAACCAAGTCCTTTAGACAATACATTATGTTCTAAAGTCGTAAGAATTTTAGAGCTGAGATTTACGACTAAACATTCTGGTCGCTTGTGGACGCTGTCATACTCCGAGTCACTCTCTGTTCTATTAATGGATCCCAATTCACTTGTGGTTGTCTGCCTGTAGCACGGCCTCCGTTGTTGTCTCTTCTGCGTCCTCTTCTCCCTCTGGTCTGGCCAAAAAACCTTGGTCATATCCACCACACCCTTTTAATCCCGGTCCACCTTTTGGAGGCTCCAATTACCCTCCTTTCTTTGTATGGCTAATTTGTATATGTATGGTTTTGAAACTAAATTCATATTTGCTACTGACAATCCCTTTGTACAATGCCTCAAACTTTGGAGACGATACATAGATGATATCCTGGTCATCTGGGAAGGTGACCAGGATTCTCTAGATGTTTTCTCCAATTGGCTGAATTGCCAAGATTCCAATCTCAGGTTTACTGGTGAATCCAGTAATAAGACAGTGTCATATCTAGACTTACGACTGTACCCCAAGAATGGGAAGATTCAGATTGAATTATATCAGAAGCCTATGGTGAGGAACTCATTACTTAGTTATCACAGTTTCCATCCACGTGCCTTATTGAATAATCTACCGATAGGACAATTTCTGAGGTTACGTAGAAATTGTAGTGAAGTCACCAGATATAAAGTACATGCAAAGATTTTAAGTGAGGAACTATTGGCAAGGAATTATCCAACCAAATTGGTGTATGGAGCAGAAAAAAGAGCCCGTAATAATCATAGAGAGGCACTCCTTGAGTCATATGAGAAACCTGAGATTAAAAGGATGGTTTGTGTGACTACCTTTAGCAATTTGACAGACAATGTTAAAAGGGCAGTTAATAAATCATGGCATATTTTGAATACAGGGAAATTGTCCCTTGAAAGACCCTTGTTTGCACTAAAACGAAGCAGTAACCTCCGAGATTTATTGGTGCATACGAGACGAAGATTGAAACAACAAGAGATTAGACAAACCACATTATGGGGAGCATTGCCAGTGACAGGGCATTTCCCGTGTGGGTCATGTTCTGTGTGCCCGTTCACTAAACACGTGACACAATTGGATCTGGGTCTAACGACACCCTGGGTATTAAACTCACATACGAACTGTAATACGAGTGGTGTCATCTATATGATTACATGTCCGTGTTTATTAGTATATATTGGGATGACCACCCGAAAGGTTAAACAAAGGATGGTGGAGCACCGTAGTGCTTTTCAATGTAAAAAAAATCAATACCCGCATGACAAGACATTTGTGGAAATGGCCCACACAGAGGATGACTTTGTGTGGGTTGTCATCGACAAACCGAAATATGAGACTAACATGGGGCCCTTAGATAGGGTACTTTTGCGAAGGGAACAGAGATGGGTGTTCCGTATGAAGAGTCACATTATAGGATTGAATGAGGAGATTCCATGGAGTATTTTATAATCTTATACTCCCATAAATAGCGCCTCCTAATAGTTAGGTCTTTTGACTGTACTTAAATTGGTGGCATGTGACCCAATTCTGACTATATGGTTTTTTGTATCTAGAAGAAAGGTTTGGTTTCTTCTTTTTCTAATCTCAGCATGGAGTAATACTGTTTTACGATGTCTGTGCACGTGGGATATAAGATAAACTACAAATCCCATGATGCACTGGAATGGACATTATGTATATATTTTTTACACTGTGTGATGGAAGGGATTTTAAGGCAATAATGTTCACTTCCATGACGTGGGATATATAATATAATAGCGGCGCCACCTCAATGGAGATCTTTGACTATTTTGCAGCATTTAGGTTGCAACATGCCGAATTTCCCGTTTTGCGCGTTCCGCGAACCGGAAGTAGTTGGTTTGACTTCCGGGTTCGGATATGCGTGAATAGTATTTTAAGCAGAAGCGGGAGTTGTGCGATCTCCCTTCGGCCTCTATTCACAGGCAGTACATGCTGGGACAATCGGTGAGTCGGGTTAGAGGTTATAGACGCGCCGCCTTGGTTGCGGTGCTTCCTGTTACGGGGATAGATAGAGCGGGGGTCTGACCGCTATAGACGAGTTAGGCTCTTTTGCAGTGATAGTGATCTGGCTTATGTCAAATGAGGCTTCATTTTGGATGCGGTGCTTGATGTCCAAGGGTCATTGATTAGTTCTACTTACAGTGTAAGGCAAAGTATATAAAAGTGACGTTTCACTGTCTCATCTCGATAGACATTTGTAAATACGGACGCTTGAGAGAGATAGTGTGTGATTCGCTGCCTTTGTTTTTTGAGTGCTTTTGTGATGCCAACAAGGGTGAGACATCAGGCTGATCTCTATATACAAGCAGCCTTTTGATATGAGTGTTTGGAGAAGGTGACACACAGAACTATGTTCCCACATGAGAAAAGTTTGAATAGAAACCAGTTTGCCATGTGACATAAACATTGAGAATTATGATCAGCTTAGTACATGGATAATTAATGTTGATGAATAATTATATATGTACCATGCCATGAGTGAATTTTTCTGTCAATTTATGTGTTTTTAAGGACCTTTGATTTGTTGATATATAATGGTTATTCCTATGACCTTGATGTTGCCTTTAGGTTCCCATATAAATAGAGGACCGGCTAAAGGTAGAGGCATACAATTGGTCAGATATTGGTGAGACAATCAATTCACCTGTGTGGTTTTTCACGTGTGTGGTGATTTGGCACTGCTTCTCACTTACACTTGGTTACTAGCCAATGGGCATGGACTGTGAATATGCTTATGACACAATAATGTGTTTATGTGTTACAGAAAACAAACAAGACTGAAGTTGGTTCTGAGAAATACCCATTGAATTAAGTATGGTTTTAAGGGCTCGCCTACGCAGCGCGCATGCGCTGCTTAGGAGAGACCTTTAGTTATCGGCACAGCTTTGGGGGCAAAAACGTGCACGCGTTGCATTGCTTGCAATGGCAACGCGTGCACGTCTGGCGATTCCCTTGCGGGAGCGCGCGGCACCATATGGTGGCGCCAAATGGTCACAATCATCGCGCCTTGCTGCACGCTCCCGCAAGGGAATCGCGCAGGCCCCCTCCCCCAGCTGCTGCGCGAGGCGCGCTTGTTTTCCTTGTGGCACCAGGGCAATTAACTTACCACCCTACGCTACTCACGGAGACCACTGGTGCAGCAGGTGCAGTAGCACCGGGGCCCAGAGCCGTGAGGGGTCCACCGAACACCGACAATGCTATATTTTACTATCTTAACAGCAGTCAATGGGACCCTTCACCTTGCTTGCAACAGGACTCACGGGGACCCTTGCTACGCTATTGTACACTGCGTGGTGTTCTATTTGATGCACACAAATGCGACACCCGCCGTAAGGTTTTTAGACAAAAAGACACCGTTTGCCTTTCAGCTCCTCCCACAGGCCAGAAAACCGAGCGGACTTTTGCACGCCGCTAACCAGATGTTACTATGCACCGAGAACGATTAAATATTTAAAAATCCCTGCACAGACTGAACCCCTCCCTCGACAGCAAAAATACTATGTAAACAGACAGCAGCAGTTTTATGAAACGCATACTGTTCCACACCGACACAAACATCAGTCCGAGTTTGCAGCTGTTCTTCTTTTTGCAAACAGTTTTCAGCTGTGCCTTTGATCCATTAATTGCTCAAAATGGAAACAAACATGGAGGATAGACCGCAATAAAAATATATAATAAAAATTGACTGACAGTCAATCACTCTTTGAAAAGTTTAATAGTAGAGAGAGAGAGAGCCCCCCTCAGTTTCATAAAACTGCTGCTGTCTGTTTACATAGTATTTTTGCTGTCGAGGGAGGGGTTCAGTCTGCGCGGGGAGAGAGAGTGACAATCATTTAATCATGTTGAAATTAACAACGGGAAAAAAATGCATGTTTCATCGCCAGCCTGACCGCAGATGCCCGCGTGGTGTTATGCACAGAGGCGTCTATGAGATTGAACTTGTTGGACATCCCCGTTTCGTGGTTTATTTCCACTGGTGTGAACATGACATCTAAATAGCAGGCTATATTATGATTTGTACAAAAACTGGTTTTGAACATAAAATGTAAACACAAAAAGGAGCATTTCCAAGAAAGCAAATGTATTTATTCTCCTGTTCTAACGGAGTCCTATACATACACCCTGGAAGAACCCAGAACTCCCACAAATGGCTACGTATAATTTATGATTTGAGCGCACATATCAAAAACTGTGGCTACAAGCTTTTTCCCGTTAGAAAATAAACATAGGAAGGGAGAAATCTTTTAAAGTTTCTACAAGGTACTTTAGTTTACAAGTGATTACATGTAATGAAAAGAGCAAGCACTATTCTGGCAGTGCTCTGTGAAAATAGCTTTCAGTTCAGACCAAAGCAATCAAAGAACAAGCATTGGCATAGCCAATAGGTCTCGCCTTTGGGACCTTATAAGTGTTTAGTTATCCATCACAATATCCTTTGTGCAACAACATCAAGTGTTGCATGGCTAAACACTTATAAGGTCCCAAAGGCGAGACCTATTGGCTATGCCAATGCTTGTTTCTTTTATCACAAATTTAGCAGAGTGACAAGACATTGGTCCTGAAGAATGCCACGAACCTCTGGTCATCTGGGCAGAAACATGTTGACCTAGTCGGATAGGGAACATCCTTACCCCTATCGTCTACACTGTTTTTTAATTCTATCCATAGGGGATACTTATTAAAAATATTTCCCCATATGAGATGGTTTTAATTCACTTTTGATATTATTTTTGCAGTCTGCCCCTCACTCACATTAGACATTGGAGTGAAAAACACCTCATGCTCCTCTCCTGAGGGAGAGTTGTAGCCCACACAGTGCACCTTGCGGGCACTGTGTGCAAGAGGGAACCCAATGATGAAGCATGTCACCCAAAGGGTGAGTGAGGGTTCTCGTCTTTAAAAAGCAAATGCCCTTTCCCCCCTTTTTTGGTTTTGTTTATGCACATTCATATTTACATTCTAGTTAGGCTACCATCCGGTTACCTTTTGTGTGTATTATCAGTCTGTGCCGGTCAGCAGCTACAGGTGCAGCTGTAGATGCTTTTGTTCCCCGCTAAGAGCACTGAGAACGCCGAGAAACCTGACGGCTCCGGGAGACGGCCCGAGATGCCGGCGTTGCAAAGTACGTAGCTTCCCCTCGAAATTTAGAGCTCGGACGATATTGCTTTCACCCTCTGGACGCTGGAGCAAGCCTGTTTACCTTCTTGGGCTTTTCGCTGTCTGGCTGCTCTCTTTGGTGGCTCAGCGCCTTCCCTCGTGGAACTTACGGGATCCGACTGGGCTGCTGGCTGTTTCCTTCACGGGTGAGCGGAGCATGGCGTCCTGTGGGGTTCGGGGCACAAAAGGCAAAATACCACCTAATCCCGGCTCAGGCCCCTCTAATGCAGTGCCCCCCCTTTTGATGTCGAATCGTTCCCTAAAAATAGGCGAGAGACTGGGGGCCTTAAAAAACCAATAAACAAATCTGCTGGGGGGGGGGCCAAGGATGGGGGTAGCTCCCAGCCTTCAGTAGCTAAACTGTTCTCCGTAGCTAAGACGGGGGCTAACTCTGGACTTAGCAGCGGGGCAAGAGTCGCAAGTGGTCCTGACGACGATAGAGAAAGTGGCGTAATAAATGCAACCCTGGCCATCCCGGACCAGCTCAATGTTGTGCAGCCAGATTTACAGTCTGCTCTACCTTTACCTGGCATACCTGGTTCAGAGACTGGTAAGGCAGCTCAAGGACAAGGGTCCCCAATAGCCGATAAATTTGGCTCTAATAATAATACGGAAGCCTTAGCTCCCCCTAAGGAGATAGACCTGCTGACTTGTGATGGATCCAGCCTAATTCCAGTTGTAAGTGATCTCCGGGAGCATGAAATCTGGGGCCCTTCTGCTATTGTTGCGAAAGGTACTAGTGCACAATGGTCACAAAACCCAGTGTCTCCAGATCCCGTGGGGGAGCACTTCTTTTCGGTCTCAGACGGATCTAACTGCCTGGTCGAGGAAAGCTCTTCTTCATCAAGTGACGGGGAATTCTCTGAACCCAGTTTTAGTAATGTTTCTAAAGGGAAAAGCACGGTTCAAAGACAGAAGACCATCGCGGCTAAAAGTAGGGGGAAGCGGTTAGAAAAGAAAGACCAGCTTAAATGGGACTACTTAGGGTCGCACCTTTCCTTTTCCCCCAGTGGCAAACCCGTCAAGACGGCCTGTGCTTTACAAGATCAGCCTGAGGAGCCTTCTCTGGCCGCTATGTTGGCTTCAATCAAACAATTCCAGGAAGAAGTTCGTGTGGACATCCAACATGCTAAAGGTGCTGCCAATAAATTGCAAGGGGGTCTCAGAAAACTCAACAAAACATGCTCAGACATCTGTGAAAGAGTGACTATGGTGGAAGGTCGTACTGAAAGCCTTGAAACGGATGTCTCCCTGCTCAAAAGCCAGTCTACTTCCCAGGGTGATCGCATGACGGATGTTATATGGAAGTTGGAAGAGCAGGAGAATAGGCAGCGCCGAAATAACCTCTGCCTTCTTGGGATTCCCGAAGGGGTGGAGGGGAAAGATCCTCGGCGCTACATTATAAAACTCCTGAGGGGGGCCTTCCCTGAGCAGACTGAGTAGAATTGGGATCACGAAGTCCAACGAGCCCATCGTTTTCCCTTTACATTAAAGAAGCAATCCGGCAACACTAACGAAGCCGCAAAGCCTCAAGCCTTCCTGGTGTTCTTTGGGAACTTTTTATTAAGACAGTTGATCTTCGACCAAGCTCTGCAAAATTCTCAGCAGTGCTTTGAGGGGGTGTCTTTCTTCACCAAACCAGACTTTTGTCATATCACCGTGGAGCGAAAATGGCACCATCGTCATTTAATCACCCCATTTCAACAACTAGGAGCACAAGTCTTTCTTTTGAACCCTGCCAAGTTGAAGGTCATTATGAATGGCTCCCCATGACTTTTCACCTCAGAAATCAAGGCTCAAGAGTTTCTTTCTGGACTTAAGGCCAGAAAAGAGCCAAGTTAACGCCAATTCCGGCTTACTATGGTTCACCACCTTATATGCTGTTTGAAGGTCACCACACTTGTGGTATTATTTTTAATGGTTTTCTTTTTTTTGGTGGCTTAAGATGGTGACCTAAGAGGGAAGGCGGGTAAAATTTTT
This sequence comes from Calotriton arnoldi, assembly GCA_963921515.1. Lineage (NCBI taxonomy): Eukaryota > Metazoa > Chordata > Amphibia > Caudata > Salamandridae > Calotriton > Calotriton arnoldi. The sequence goes on from CAWUFW010008064.1 coordinate 860,919, forward strand.
AGACAGGCATTTGTCACTACTGAATTATGCGATAGTAATGTGGCTAGGATAGCCCCTAGGAAAACATCTGGTTTACCCCCAGTAAGGGGCTAGCCGATCGAGAGATTCGGGATAGGGGCTGTGTTGCACCTTTCTTTTGTTCCCTCTTTTTTTTTTTTTTCTTTCTCGTTTTCCTTCTTGTCTCTTTTCTCCCTTATTTTTTCTTTTTTTCTTTTTCGCTTCTACATGTTTTTTCTTGGGGTAGCCGGTTTCAGGTTTTAGGTGGCCTCTTATGGGCCCTTTTCTGTAACGGCTCGCAATTGCCTGATGTGCTAATGCCTGCCGTATTTTGAACATGGGTTTAACCTACATGGCAGGGGTCGGGTGGCGGGGTGTTACTATAGGCAACCATCATTCAGCGTTTCCCTGATTGCTCACTTTTGGGGGGCTAGGGGGGTTTTGGGGGTAAGGGCAGGGGTAGGGGGTGGATGGGGAGAGGGTGGTGGGAGGGGGGCTGAGCTTAAAAAAGTTGCTTTTGTTTTTTTTATGTGCCAAATGTTTAACTTTCATGAGCGAATCTCCGCTAAAAGTATACCTAGAATGTATTACAGTCTGATTTGGGTCATTCAATTGATCATGTTGTGCAGTCTTCATTGTGTCTTATTTTTATTTCAGGTGGCCGGGGTTATTGGCCCTTACTTGTTGGCATACAATCACCTACAGAGTTTTATTGTTGGGATATTTTTCTTGTAAAACTTTGATGAGTACAACAAATCTTAAAATTGTTTCTCTGAACATCTGCGGGCTGAACGACAATCGAAAAAGGCAGAAGGTAGCTCACAGTTTACGGCTGATGGGGACTAACATTGTTTGCCTCCAAGAAACTCACATAGAAGGCTCTCAGTTACATCTTTTAAATACTCTGGGATACAACGTTATTGGAGGAACTTCGCAAGGGACACGAACGAGGGGTGTCGCCATCTTAGCACGCCATAATTGCTTACTTCAACCTACCCGAGTTAAATCTGACCCCCAAGGAAGATGGGTGCTTGCAGAGTGTCGTCTAACTCCTGCCTATTCTTTCACCCTATGCTCTATATACGGGAGCGTTCTGGATGATCCGGCCGTGATAGACTAGGTCTCTGCGGAACTAGCACACTGGCCCCTCCCCGTCATTATATGCGCGGACCTTAACATCAATCTACCTTGCAACTGGGGGTCGAACTTACAATTAGGATCGGCTACCCGTAAACCAAAGGTGCTACAAGCCATTAAAAATCTTTTACATATACATGGGCTTGTGGATGCCTGGTCTTACTTAAATCCAACCCAGCCAGGCTACACATTTTTCTCTGCACCTCATCAATCTTTCGCACGCCTGGACTTCTTTCCGGTCTCTTCCTCTCTAATCCATAACAGTGAAATTGATATTCTTCCCCGCATTTTATCAGATCATAACCCCTTAAGCTTTAATATCCGGGGTCTGATTACCCGCAAGGAAATCTCATCCTGGAGCTTTGAGAGAGCACTCTTGCTAGACGAGGGCTATCAGAATTATATGAAACAGTGGATTCAGGCTTTTCTAGATATTAACCTTGGCTCAGCTCCCGTGATGGTAGTTTGGGACACGTTAAAACCTTGTGTTCGGGGTGAAACTTTACAATTCTCACTGAGGAAAAATAGGCAGTGGAAGGCCCAGCTGGTGGAGTTACACTCAAAATTAGCGAAAGCTGAGGAAAACCTTATCGCTGCAGGCCGGTCCAGGGGGGAGATAGATTCAGCACAACTGGCAGTGGCTGCATCCAGGGCCGAGATCTGTTCAATTTTGGCAGAGAAAGCCGCTTCGAAGTGGGCTGCCGCCTGTGAAAAAGCATACGAGTGCAGCGAAAAGATTGGCCACCAGCTGGCAATGAGAACCAGGCAACAGACCACCATTAATGAAATTCACAATATTAGAACTTCCTCTGTGGCCATTACCAGCAATCCGAAAGACATTCGCACAGCCTTCTGCGAATTCTATCAGTGCTTATATTCTGAGGACGATGCTGGATCTCAAGTAGAAGGGCAATTTGCCCTTAATAACTACTTGGACCCAATTTTGTTGTCACTCCTCAGTAGAGAGGAGCGGGAACAACTTGAGGATCCCCCCACATGGGATGAAATTGCTAAGGCTTTGACTAATCTACCTGACGGGCCCGACTGCATTCCAGTTGAATTTTATAAGGTTTTTCTCTGCCAAATCAAAGATATTTTTAATGCTGTAGTGACGCAAATTTTCAATGGCGCAACCCCCCCTCAATCGTGGTCCATAGCTAAGATTATAGTCTTCCTTAAAAAAGACAAATTGCCAATAGAAATGGGTTTGTACCGTCCAATCACCCTTATTAACGGTGACTCAAAGATATACGCCAAAATATTTGCCTCACGACCCTCGGCTAAAATTGAAAGTCTTGTTTCCAGGTGGCACCACAGGTTTATACCGGCCAAGGGCACCACCGAGCATATTCGGAGGGTCATTACTCTGCTTGACGCTGCACATATTTCAGGGGACCTGATGGCTGTAATACTCCTTGATGCTGAAAAAGCATTCGATCGGGTCTCCTATAATTTTCTTTGGAGCGTCATGCAAAGAATGAACTTTGGGCCTAAAGCCATCCAGACCATTAAGGCGTTATACCTTACTCCTATCGCTAGGGTGTCTATTAACGGGTCATTGATAGAGCAAATAAAGATCACGCGGGGGACCCGACAAGGTTGTCCCTGCTCTCCACTACTCTTTGCCATGTACATTGACCCATTTATTAAAAAACTTGAAGGAAATCAGGCTATACCGGCAGTTAGTAGATTCGGCCTAGTAACTAAAATCATGACCTACGCCAATGATTTAGCTTTGGTTACACCGGATCCTGAGAAAGCCATCCCTGCAATCGAGGTAGAGGCTCATTTATTCGGTGCTGTATCGGGGTATAAACTGAACAAAGGAAAAACCCAAATTATAATAAACAAAAATGTCACCTGGAATGAGAAAAGAGTTGTTGCAAAAGCTAAATATCTAGGGGTAGACATCTCGGCTGACACTGACCTGATTGTTGGCCAAAATATGGATCCTCTTGTGTCAGAGACAAGGAAAGCCTTGAGCCGCCTTAATAATCTACACCTTTCTATCGTTGGCTGCTGCAATGTGCTTAAGATGATTTTTTTCCCCAGAATTTTGTACTTTTTTAGAGCCATTCCTCTAGAGTTTAATAAGGCTACGCTTTTAAGATTTGACAGGTTGTTTTCTCAGTTTGTGTGGGCATTCTCTCAACCTAGGAGGGCATACAAATTTCTGTCTTTACCCCGGGAAAGAGGGGGTTGGGCTTTACCCAACTTAAAAATATACTATTGGGCTACCGTTCTGCAATCATGTCCCATACTGATGCAAGATTCACCCCCAACTCCCGCTTCAGGTCTGCCCTCACCTTTCGAACTTTTACTCGGCCCGACGCCTGGGGTTGTCTGTGGCGTCAGTTGGAATTCGGATATTATAGAAGGTTCAAATTTAAGACCCTTGTAGGAGTTTACAAGGTTTTCTCTGCCGTACGTAGAAATCTAGGAATTGGTAGATTGAATTTTTATACTCCTATCAAGAATAATCCCAACCTACCGGATATCTTTGGACCTTCGTATTTTCAAAATTGGGCAGATAAGGGGTTAAAGAAATTAGGGGACCTTTGCTCGTCCAAAGGGGTTTTGTCCTTTGAGGAACTCCAATCCCTCCTTAGCCTGAACAATAGGGACACCTTTAAATACCATGCAATCAAGTCTTTTTTCTTACGTAAGACAGGGGGACCTGCTGGCTTTGCTAAATGTGAACTAATTGGGAAACTTTGCGCACCTACCCCCCCACGCATTGGCTTAATCTATGAATTCCTTAATAGTTTAGTGCCTGACGATCTGACTAAAGTCTCAATTAAGTGGCAGCAAAAACTGAATATAGCTAATAATGTTTTCTGCCTCGCACTTAAATCTGCCCAAAATGATTTGTTATCTGCCAGTCTTCAGGCACAGTTCTACAAAACATGTTTTTATATTATATTTCACACCTTGCAGGATAGCGAAATGGGGACTGGTAAAGGTACACCCTGTCCGCGCTGTGCTGAGTTCAGCGCTGACTCAATCCACATGTTTGCTACCTGTGTGGAGCTGGGGCCATTATTAAATAAGATACAAACTTTTCTAGGTCGGGTTTTATCCCAAAATGTACTTTTAACCCCCATTACCATCTTGCTTGGAATTCAGGACTCAATAGACAGAAAGAACGGGGGTGGGCCCTAATCTTTGTTGCCATGGCAACCTACAGGTTATGCATAGCGACTGCCTGGATAGACCCAAATCCCCCATTGTTCACGCACTGGCTGGCCCGGTTCTATTCAATTTTTTTCTCTTGAAAAGGCAATTTACTCCAAAAAGGGTAGCCGAGCAAAAAAAAAAAGGGTTAGTCATTTTGGGAGCCTCTCTCTCGTTGGCTTAATCTGCCAAATCCGGAATTAAGCGGGGCAAGTGCTTAAGCCTTGCATCTCGCCCAAATTAGAAAATCTTATTCAAACTCTCTTTAGAGAAGGGGGTCTGGGCGATTTGTCACATTGGCTTATCAACTATTCGCTGTCTTGTACTAAATCTTTTTTTTAGTAGACTATTATGATGAATTGTTGTACCAGTTACTCTATCATTTAAGGAATCATGCCCATTCAAGTTTTGGTGTATATTTAGTTTCTGCTTGCATATTTCTACAAAATGATTTGGTATATTTAAGGATGAATTGCTCGCATCGGCCACTTTACTATCTCAGAGAAGTATGTGCACCTAACTTTGTGCTATGTATTCTTTTTTTTGTGGTGTTTTATTTAATGATGTACTGTTGCACTAGTCACTTTTCTTCATGTTTAGCTCTACTGAGTATTTATTACTGCCCATCTGTTTGTTGTTGCACTATACATTTTTACACGGATATTCCGGATTGTGATACTCTTGCTCAAACATGATGAATTATTATTGGTTTTAAAAGAATTGGCACTCGCCGGACTTTCTCAGCCCCGGGGGGGTGGGGGGTGAGGGGTTGCTACACTTTGTATTATTGCCTTCTTTGTTATGAATTCTTTGTCTACTGTATATTTGGGGGGGAAAAAAATAAAAAATAAAAATAAAAGGAAACGTAACCTATGTTGATGTTACAGAAAAATTAAGAGTGGGGTGTCTCCATTATGGTCCTCTCGGGCTTGTGGAATTCAGTGACAATCCTATAAACTTCCTTAATAGGAAAATTGGTATTGGTGAGTCCCTGGGATTAATGAAAACTTTTTGTCTTCTAGAGGGATGATTTTTAGATCCTGTTACATCATTGGATGGGTATTTTGTCATTTTGGTTGTTAGATTTCTTCCATTCCCACTGCAGTTCAGTCATCGTAAAATTCAACTTCTTTATCTCATGTTAATTTAAGGGGTCTTAGGTCGATGACCAGTGCTTAATTTGAGCCTGTTGTTGCGGGTGGTGCCCAGCGACACTTATGTTTGGGGACTGGCCCTTATTTGTCCTCAACATCCTTTGATCCAGAGGAAGAGAGCAAAGAAGATAAAAGGTGGAAAGAAGGAGGAAGTAAAAGACAGAAAAACAGCGACAAAGATAGAAAATAGGAATACAAAAATAACCTACAAAAGCAAAATAAAGGGCAGGGAGTGTCTGGTGGATTCAAGAGGCATATGGTGCAGTCAAGACAACACAGCTTAGATATTTGGCACCCTGGCATCCCTCAGTGTGAGGGCAGCTGGCTCTGAGTAGCGAACAACTAATGGAGGAAGACATTTACAGACAGCAGAAAAGCAATACAAGAAACTACTGATCATCTGTCTGCGTGATCCTATATAGACTGGCAGCTTTCCAATTAGATGCACTTACTTGTCCTATGGATTCTAAAGTTCAAAGACACTTTACTGTTACATATGGGAAGCTGTTAAGCAAGTTTACTTGGCCCTATTAGCAGTTTTCTTTATCCATCACTGACGGATGTCTTTTCTTGACGAGAAGTGTTGCCAGAGTCATAGACTACATTTTATGAAACATGCTGTATACACGGAGAAAAAAGGACAAGTGTTTGCTTGCTCACATGTAAGTGGGGTTTGATCTTCACTTTAATCTATTAATGTGGTTCACTGTCATGCTCACATATATGGGCTGCACTTGGAATAGTTTAGACAGGCCTAAAACTTGCCGTTAGCTCACCATGTGTTTGGGTGGTAGCACCCTTGATTAGTGGGCTGGTCCTGCCATTGGTGGAGCAGTGGTGCAAGAACACCAGTGGTGCAAGCACAATCCTGCCGTGGTCTCTTCCTCTCCCCTCCACCCCGGGGGCCTTGCAGGGTCAATTGGTGGGAACGGTGCCTGGCAGAGTCACTTAGGAGCTGGGGAGTCCTTGCTGTCACCATGTATGGGTGTGTGGTATTGAAAAGTTAATCCTAAGTATTCACTTGCGTACACCACTCCATTCCGCTGTCTCCATTCCGCTGTCTTTTCACTATGATGGTAACATTCAGAAAATACATCCCGACACACAAACATGCACGTGAGGAGTAAGAGAAGAGTCCTCTTTCGTATCCTGCTTTTGTGATTCAGTCATTTTGTAAGGAAAAGATCTGTCATCATTGCCAAATTAAGAACCTAGTACATTTCTTCCTTGTCTTGGGGCCATTGGACATGCAATACTTACTGTATATGAGCACCAGAAGGGGGAGGGACGCCATGTCCTCTAGGGCAGCGTTATCACCAGCTCAGGAAGACTGTGTCCATAGGCCCAAATGATACAAATCTGTAGGAAACACAACAATTCTATAATGAAAACATCACATGGGAAGATGACCCAGTCTAAACTCGGTTCACTCAATTGCAATTATATTTCATTATTCACTCGACAACATTATTGTGCTTAACACAGAAAGATGAACACACATTAACCCGAAACATATTTTTTAAAATGCAAATGGAACGCAGAGATTCATCTTTGATGTTCTAGAGGTACTTTTACCAATTGTAGTTTCTCCCTGCCTTACATTTTTTTTGTCACCAAATGAGGAAGATACCGTTTATTTTAGTTTTTTGGAAGAAGCTGCAGACCATGAATCCCTCTTTCTATATGTTAAACTTGAAGACACCTTTCATGAATTGGCGCACATACACCAGAGGTGCATGGAGATGATGCTACGTTCCATGGAACAAAAAGGAGTCAGGAAGACTTAAAAGAATGGATCTTGTAAAAAGGACCCAAACTATCCCAATACTGCACCACTTTTTCTGTAATTTTAAAACTGAGTCAATGAAACAAGATGGTCAACAAAGCCTAAAGCAGCTATAACATCAACATTGTGACACTGCCTGTATAGATTCCTACTCTCATATCATCGAAGATTTTCCGATAAATCGCAGAAGCTGTGTAAATAATTAGTGCTTTTATACATTGTTTTGTCAGGTAGGAAAGGTTTGGGACTGTGCTCAAACTAGAGAGGTCTTTTCCCTCCAAACCATTTCTCCATGATTCAGGAAAGGATCTCTGATCTAAAGCTTTAAATGTCAGATCAACAGCTACAGACTTTCATGCAGCCACTAATTCATTACACTGATGCCGTCGGTGGTGGTCCCACCGCTATCTGCCCTGCAGGTCCGCCCGCCGCATTACAATGGCGGGCAGATGGTGGGCAGGCATAGAGACCATCCGCCATGCATCTGACAGGCTCAATGAGCCCGTCGGAAAGTTGTAGGGATTGCCATCCCTACAACTGTGGCGGTGCCTGCTCAGGCACCGCCTAAGGATTACAATATCCCTTTCCGTTAGCTCTTTCATGGTGGTTAAACCGTCATGAGAAGGCTGGCGGAAAGTGACTTTGGGGGCCCCCCTTTCCTCCTGGCCCTCTGCTATGGGCCCTGGGGGTCACCTATGGCACCCCCTAAACATCCCTGCACCATGTGGCAGACACCGCATGTTGTCTGCTACGTAGTGCAGGGATCGTAGTATTGAGGCTTGTGCTGCAGCCTTTTTTCGGGTCGCAACACAAGCCTCAATGCTACGAGGCATGTTTCCGACCGCCTCCACGGCAGTCGGATCGTAATTGGCATGGCGGGTCCGCCGACTCCCTGTCAGCCGGTCCCGTTCCCGACAGGATGGCGGTCGAACACTCATCCGACCACCATCATAATCAGGCCCATAGTAACAGATAGTGGGCAAAAAGTTTCTAGATAACTTTTAGAGGCGTTAGGGGCCTTTCCGCTCACCTACAGTAATGAATATGTCCCTATGTTTATAGGTAGAGTTTCCTGTGAGGTGAAGTGCTTGTTGCAAATCTGCATGACATATACTTCCTGTTGGGTTGACATGGGAGACTTCTTAGAACATCCGTTAAAACCACTGCACCAATTATTACAGGAATCTACTGGAGGTGCATCACTTTTGTATTATTTATTTTTATTCAGAAAAAAAAATCACAAATGTCACAATATGTATGACCATCAGAATTGAAATATAAGGGTATATGGACACACAATTTCTGTTAAGCACTTCACTTAATTTAAAACAAAGGAAATATATCAGGCAAATATTGCTATGTCTGAAAAATGTTATAGTGGAACTTATAACTCTTGCATATAAATATTCCATTATGTTCTAGTTTGCCAATTTCATTATACCAATTTTAAAATCTTGGTGCCTGCCCCACTGATGAGTGATTAATTATATAGCAGTAAGCATTGTTACAAAATGAATCTCATCATAGTCATTTCCAACCGTATTATTTGCACAGCACAATATTTTTCTAACTTAGGTAAATATATATCATATGATATCAGTACCTGATGTTCTCATTCTACACTTGGGCAAATTTTAGAATGAGCTTTTTTGAACTCCTTTGAGATTATTAAACCATCCACTTTATAAAAATGTCTATCAATCTAAAATTAGAATACCTGATAGATTCCAAGTTAAATTGACATCTCCTTCCAGCACTGCTCGACCGAGTCCCCGTGTGAGTATTAATTTCTTCTTTCTCATTTCACGGGTGTCTCACACTTTATGTGCCTCTCACGCGGCTGTACTACTACCATCAGGTATTTACCATTCTTTCCCAATTCTTCATTGATTCCAGATCCCAACAACTATTTCTAAGCACATTCTTTCTTCTTTCTTCTCTTCCTAACTATTCAGATTGTCCCTTACCCCTTGGTCCTGAGGAGACCCCACATTGCAAGAGGGTCGAAACGTCGTCGACTCGATTGATAGCGAACCATTTTAAATAGCTCTGACTATTGTACACAGAGGCTATAATTATTATCAATTCATGTTGTGGTCGCTGTCTTTTCAATAATTGTGGAAACCAAGTTCTGTATATATCACATGTCTGTTCACAATGTATTAGATGGTTTCATTTGCTTGGGACATATAATCACTATTGTGGTGCTTCTCGGTCTGTGTATGTATTGTTTTTGAATTATAAAAATTTGGATAAAAAAAAAAAAAAGAATTATTATGAACACCAAGTCTGCGAGGCTCTCTTTTTCTGACATCCTTAACCCTAATTGATCGCGATTGTGCATTTTTAATTACCACTATAGATTTATTGTACTCCCGCTAGAACCGTTGTTTTCGGATACATATGACTTACCCTGGTTCCTAGTGAGTAGGGTCCTCCTTGTCCTCTTTTTCGGCTTTTACAATGACAGCAGGCACCACAGTAGTGCACACTTAAGTGCCTTAAATCTACTGGGCCTCTAAACCTACATGCCGTGCCATATACTAGGAACCTCAAGGTAGGTTGTCAGTACCAATTGTAATTAAGCCTAATTACCATATACTTTTAATCAGAGAACAGGCCCTGGGTCTGGTTAGCAGAGCCCAGGGTGCAGTCAAAGTCAGAAAACCAGCACCCAGTAGTCAAAATGGGGGCAAAACATTGGGGGACACTGCAAACAGGTCCCCCAACACTCTCTGGGGTTAAGGGATATAACTGCACTTGATGTGATTGTAAATGTGACATTTGAATTGCGTTATTCATTCTAAAACTTATGTTTTGTTTACAAATCACTCAGACATGCATAGGCCCTTTCTCTTATGAATGTTTTATTGAAGAAATGACACTGACAACCACTTTGTTCAAAAGTATGTATACTTTATTGATCATTTTAAGGGCGTTCATTCAAAGTTATATGCAATTATTGCATTTTCACACAAGTGAAGGTTTTGACAAGTGATTTGTGGAGCTAGATCTCCCTTTTAGGAGCAACAAGGGTGATTATGCAATGCCATCAAGAAGTACTTTCATCAGCTTGTGTTTATTTGTAAATTGCTGCATACTGTTGAGTTGTGTGTATGTAATAAATGTACTTTTTCCTTTTTCAAAAGTAAAAGCACAGACTGAACAATCATTTATTGAGTGTTATTATTGTGTATGTGTGAATGGTGATTACTAGCCCACACCACCTCCCTTGAATAGGCCTTGGACTGCTCTGCTTCGCTACCCTGTGAGAGTCAAGCGCTACAATGGGATGTTTAGTTCCCAGTGGAAGACAAATGTAGACCCATTACTTGTGCAGGTCACACAACTAATGGCACATTTTCTAACATTCCTGCAAAAAGTAGTCTTTCTGTGAATGATAGGTATTTTAAAATGGTTGAAAATATATTTTCCAACTCATCAGAGGATTATTAAATATAAATCCAACACTTTTAGGACAACGGGTTTCTTTTAAAATAGGATTAATCAATTTTCAGTTTATCAAACATTCGTACAGTTATTGAATTCTCATAGCTACCGGTCTTGTTAGATGAACTAAACCTAGAAGTGAGAACACCAACAATCCTGAAGTAACACAACCTTTATCAGACCTGGAGACACTAGGGCTGAAGCAAATGGTGTCAGGCCCCACGCATAGGGCTGGACACATGCTAAATTTAATTTTGACCAATGTTTTGGAAGTAACATCTGAATCTCCCCTTGCCATTACTTGGTTGGTTCATCACCTAATCAAGTTTATCATCCCATGTAAGAGCGCCCTAGAAAAACCTAGAAAATTGATCAACAGACCTCAGTGCTCCTGGAAACTGGTTACCTCAACCTCCTTTAAAGAGGTCTGTAAGGCCCCCCTCTTGCATTCCATGTGGATTTTGATTCGCTTTGTCTGCTTACCATGACTCCCTTCCAACTACCCTTGAACAAATAGCTCCTTTCAAAGAACCTATGTACGCCACCTCCAGAAACCGAGCTCCCTGGTACTCCAACACCCTGCGTCAAGAAAAGTTGATCTATAAACTGCGGGAACACAAATTACATTTTACTAATTCTTTAGAGGATAAGGCAGAATAGGGGACTAGGCTAGGCATATATAATAATATAATTAAGGCAGCTCAGAAAGCACATCTTACCTCCGTGATAGCCCATGAAGGCAACTCTACTAGATAGTTATATAAAGCACTTAATAGCTTTATTAAACTTTGTGCTTGTGCCTCCACTATCGTGGGGTATCCCAAAATCTCTGAGACGACTTAGGCAACTTTTTTTTAACCTATGGTTAAGACAATTTATAAGAACTTCTTAGCAAGTCCTGAACAGTCTGTAAAGAAACGTGACTTAAGTCACCCCCACCCTGATACTAGGGCTAGCCTGTGCACTTTCAAATACTGCTCTGTAACCCAAGTGCAAGACATGTTCACTCTTACTAAATTTGGCTCCCTTCAGGACTTATGTCCTTCTAGGACAACAGCCAGCTTAGCACACTGTCTGGCACCTGCAGTCAGGAATATGTTCAATCTCTCTTTGGCCACAGTCATATTACCTAAGGAATGGAAGTGCAGGCAAGTATCTCCGCTTCTTAAAAAAAAAACAAAGCTAACCCTGATGTCCTTGCTAACTACAGACCGATTCTCCTGTTACCTCTACATGCAAAAGCCCTTGAAAGATACGTTAACAAACAGCTCTTATCGTTTCTCGAGGAACACAAGATCCTAGACCCCTCAAAATCAGGTTTCAGAGAGTTGCACAGCACCTAGACTGCCCTCTTGGCTGTGACCAATAACATCAGGCTCTCTCTGGATGCAGGTACTATGGTCATGTTAGTGTTACTGAATCTATCGGCAGCCTTTAACATGGTCTCCCACTCCATTTTGATTCGCAGGCAGCATGAGGCAGGCCTGTATGGCAGGGCGCTATATTGGCTCAGGGTCTTTCTTGATAACCACACTCAACACATCTGTCTTGGCCCTTACAAGTCAAGACAGATGGAATTAAACAAAAGAGCCCCCAGAGATCATATTTGAGACCAAATCTGTTAACATCTATGTAGTGCCTCGAGCCCAAATTAAAGCCTACAGGGTGTAGATCGTGTTGTATGCAGATGACACTCAACTTCTCATCTCTTTTGGTCCTGTTCCAGACAAAGTAGAGGACAATGTATTGGGTTGCATGCGGGAAATCGCTGTATGGATGAATAAGAACTGTCTCCAACTCAACAGCGAGTTGACGGAGATCATGTTATCTGGCAAAGCCAAAGAGCTGTGGTCGACAGACTGGTGGCCAGTGGAACATGGTCCTGCCCCCACACCCAAGCAGATGGTGAAAGATCTTGGAGTGAAAAGAGATCAGTCTCTCGCCATGAAAGACCAAGTCACTGCCACATGTGGCACCTGTTTTGCCACAATGAGGCTTCTAAAAAAAATGGTTCCTTGGCTTCCGGATGCCTCTAGAAAAACCCTGTCCAAGCCCTGATAACCAGTCGCCTGGACTATGGAAACGCTTCACTAGCAGGAGTAAATGACTTCCTGTTAACCAAGCTGCAAGTAGTGCAGAATAAAGCCACTCAGTTGATTTTCAACCTTCCTGCATGCTTCTCCTCTACCCCTATCACAAGGATACTACACTGGCTACCCATCAGAAAGCGGGTTGGTTTTAAACTCTGCTGTCTAACACATAAAGCTCCTCATAACGCCTGCCCAGCCTATCTGTCATCACCCCTTAACCACCATCTGCCATATAGGTGACTAAGATCCTCTAATCAAGCGCTTCTGTTGCCCCACGCATCCACACTTAAAGATTCAGGGGTAGATCCTTTTCTTATATGGCGCCATATTATTGGAACAAACTCCTGCTTCTTCTTCGCACTTGCCCAGACTTCACAAACTTTAGGAAGATGCAATTTTAGACTGTGTTCTCCTTGCCATGATCAGCACAGCACCGAGATATTCCTCCAGGAGTGAGCCGTGCACTATACCAAGAAACCAAAATACATAAATAAAGAAATAAGTGATTTGAAATTGGGTATTGCTAAACATTGGTCTTCATTAACTAGCATACCTTGTATATGCTTGACATTTTAACTAACTAACTAGCTAACATATGATTTTTTTCTAAATTGCTTAATATAACTGTTAAGGCCTTATGGTAAGTCCTCCAGTCCAAACTGTTTCAAATGAAAAGTATTTTAGCTAGTTTGGTAGGCCCTTTTAAATGGTCTACTTCTGTTTTTTTTGTTTTTTTTTAATTTCACAAAAGGTCCCAACTACTTTAATACCATGACTGAGGTAGGAGGTCCTTCCCAGGAGCTCAACCTGGGGCCCTACAAGAATCTTAAGTTGGCCCAACTTAATGCCCTCTGCTGATCATGGACCTTGCCATGGGCCCTAAACCCACTAAAGCACACCTGCAAGAGTTGCTTGCAGAAAACTATCGAATCATGGCAGGGAATGAAGCCACTAACGAGACAGAGTAAGTGGATGCTAAAGAAGATGATGATTCCCTCAGCAACCCTACTGATATCAATACCACTGGGAGTACTTCTAATAGTATCCCAGAAGAAGTAGATAGTGAAGATGCTGATCTTCAAAGACTAGCAAAGAGGATAACGCTGGAGGCCAAACTCTTGGCTATAGAAACGGAAAGAACTGAGATGGGCCTAGGACCCGTCTCAGGTGGCAGCAAGATTTTAAATATGGAGAAAGATGAAGCTTTTTATATATTTATTTATAGCAGATTTATAAAGTGCAGCTTATCACCCCCGAGGGTATCCACAGGCGTGGGCGGAGTTCGCTGAGTTCCTCTACGCGGAACTCTGCAAAGTGACAAAAAAACTCTGCTGTGTTACGCGGAGGTTCACGAGCGGGGAAGTGTGCTAGGGTCATGCCGTTTGCGGTGATTTTGAGTACCGGGTGTTTGTCCCACGCTGTAAAATCATCACGAACAGCGGGAAACAGCCTTTACAACGCGGTTGTTACTTCACGTTACCTGCACAACGCGGTTGTTACAACGACCGCGTTGTTACACCGGGATGCCTTTACATCGCAAGTCATTAGATCGACTTGCTCTAGATGGCGCTCCAACCTAAGGAATAGTATAATTTACTATTCCAACACCTTCCCTACTGTTGCACAGGCTGGAGTTGGAATAGTAAATTATACTATTCCTAAGGTTGGAGCCCCATCTAGTGCAAGTCGATCTAATGACTTGCACTGTAAAGGTATCGCGTTCTAACAACGCAGTCGTTGTAACAACCGTGTTGTAATTAAGCCTGGGCGTAGTTCGCGAAGTAGCGCTACGCGGCTACGCAAAGTGCAGTTCGCACTACGCTGTAGCACTACGCTGACCTGCGTAGTGCACTGTTCGCAATGATTGCACAGTGCCGGATGCTTGTCCGCACTGTGCAATCATTGAAACGGCATCTTGCACAGTGCGAGCTGTCTTTTACTGCTGCTCGAGTAGATTTTTACTTGAGCGGCAGCTTCTCAACGCAAACTGGTAGTTTCTCATCGCGAGCGGTCGCGAGCATACGCGACCACTCGCGATGAGAAACCTGACCTCCCCGCGTTGAGAATCTCGCCGGGAGGTTTATTTTCCACGCTCGCGATCGGCAACTTGATGTTGCTGATCGCGAACGAGGAAAAAGTCTCGCCGGGATGTCATTTTGCTTGCTCGCGGTTGCCAACTTGACGTTGAGGACCGCGAGCAAGCAAAAAATGACCGCTGCACTACGCTACGCTATGCGTGTTTGCACTGTGCTACGTGCAATTCGCGTTGTGCGAAGTAGCGCAAACTTCGCAAACTACGCGAGCGTAGCGTAGGGCTTTGCCCAGGGTTAGTTGTAATGGAACACGATATAATAGCATGCATTGGAACATGCTATATTCCGAACAGCACCATGTGAAGGGGCAAGAGGGCACAGCTTCCTTTCTGCTGCACGAGTAGATTTTGTACTCGAGCGGCAGCTTTCTCAATGCGAACGGAAGGTTTCTCGACGCGAACTGCCACGACCACTCGCATTGAGAAATCCGACCACCGGCGTAGAAATCTCGCCAGGAGGTTGATTTTCCTCACTCACGCTCATCAACTAGACCTTGCCGAGTGCGAGCGAGGAAAACTCTCCCCGGGAGGTGGATTTTCCTCGCTCGTGCTCACCAACTTGACGTTGGTGCTCCGCGGAGTGTGGAAAACTCTGTAAACTCCACAAACTGAGCAGAGTTCACCACCCAGGGTTAGTATCCAGGCGCTGGGGGAGGTAGGGTGCTGCTGCTGGGGCAGTCAGTCGAACAGCCAGGTTTTTAAGCTCTTTCTGAATTCCTGCAGGTTGGGTGAGGTCCGAAGGTGGAGGGGGGGAGACAGTTTCCAGTCTTGCCAGCCACATAAGAGAAAACGTGGCCTGCGCTTCTGCTTCGGTGGATGCGGGAAGTGTGGGCAAGGGCGAGGGAGGCAGAGCGCAGTTGTCTGCAGGTGAGGTGGAGGTTTACCCTGTGATTGAGGTAGGCAGGTTTTTGTAGGTGTGGATTAGCAGCTTGAACTGGCACCTTTTTGTGCACGGGGAGCCAGTGGAGAGATTTGAGGTGAGGGGTGATGTGGGCCTTCCTTTGGAGGTCAAGGATGAGCCTTGCTGCTGTATTTTGAATGGTCTGAAGCCAGTTGAGCAGTTGAGAGTTGATTCCCACATATAGGGTGTTGCTGCATGAAGGCGGCTGGTGATGAAGGCATGAGTGACGGTGTGTCTGATGTTGATCGGGATCCATTTGAAGATTTTCTGGAGAATGTGGAGAGTGAGGATGCAGGCTGAGGACACAGTGTTTACCTGTTTCCTCATAGTGAGTTTGCTGTTGAGTATGATGCAGAGGTTACTCTCGTGTTCTGTGTGTGGGGCCCAGTTCTTCTGGCCACCAGGAGTGGTCGTACAGGGATGTGTTGTTTCTGAAGATGAGTATTTCAGTTTTGTCAGTGTTAAGTTTGAGGCAGTTGTTCTTCATCCACTTGGCTAGGCTGGTCATGCACCTGTAAAAATAGTTTTTTGTGTTGGTGGGGTCCGCTGACTGGGACAGGATGAGCTGAGTGTGGTCTGTGTAGGATATGATGCTCATATCATGTGTTCTGACCAGGGTGGCCAGAGGGGCCAAGTAAGTGGTGAACAGGGTGGGGCTGAGTGAGGATCCTTGAGGTACGCTGCAGATGCTGTTTCTAGGGCCTGATGTGTAGGGTGGGAAGCGGAGGCTCTGGGTCCTTCCGGTGAGGAAGGATGCAATCAATTTAAAGGCGTACCCTTGGACCCCCAACTGGTGGAGTTGTTGTAAGAGGGTGGGATGTGACATGTTGTTGAAGGCTGCAGAGAGATCGAGGCGGTCAGTGCTGCTGATTTTCCACTGTCTAATAGGGCTCTGATGCCATTGGTGGTCGCGATAGGTTGGTCTCTGTGCTGTTATTTGAGCAGAACCCAGATTGGGAAGGATCCAGGAAGTTGTTGCTTTGTAGGTGGGTGGAGAGTTGGAGATGGCGTTTTCCAGAACTTTTTGTGAGGAATGGGAGCAGAGAGATGGGCCAATTCTTGAGTTCTTCTGGGTTTGAGGAGGGCTTTTTGAGGAGTGGTTTGACCTCCGAGTTTTTCCATGTCTCTGAAAAGGAGGCAGAGGAGATGGAGGAGTTGAGGATTGGGTGAGTTCCTTGTTGATGGTGATGTTCCCCTTGTTGAACATGTGGGTGAGGCAGGGGTCTCTGGATACTCCCGAGTGGATGAAGCTCATGATGGAGGTGGTGGTGTTCGTGCTGAGAGGTCCCACGTAGTAATTGTTGTTTTTCAGTTGATGTTGGCGAGGTTGAGGAGGCTGAGTGGGCTGGCGATGGCCAATGGGTGGTCAAAGTGTTCGTAGATGGTGGGATTTTGCTGTAAGAGAAGTCGGTGAGGGTGTTGCTTAGGTCCTGGGAGGGGATGATGGAGTTCTTGGAAGCTGTGGGGTTGGAGAACTCCTTGATGATGCAAAAGAGTTCCTTACCGTGGTTGGAGTAGGCTTCGAGGGGGGTGGTCAGTGATTCCCTCTTGTAATTTTTCAGGTGCTGGTGGTAATCCCTGAGGGCCAGTTTGAAGCTGGTTCTGTCCTGAGGTGCTTTGATGGTGCACCAGATTCTCTCTAGTCACTTACAGTTGCATTCAGTTGTTTTGAGTTCTAGCGTGAACCATTTGGCATTGTTGGGCGCTCTGCCTGGTCTGGCGGATTTGAGGGGTGCGACCTTTTTGACGCAGTTTGTGATCCAGGTGTTGAAGTTGCTGACGGCCACCTCGACTGTGGTAGAGATGTCCGGGGGAGGGTTGCTCTGAGGGTGTTGTTCCAACGGGTGTTGGTGACCTTGCTCCAGCTCCTGTGTGGAGTGCTGGTTTGGATTTTGGGAGTGTCAAGTTTTGTTAAGATTGCGAAATGTACGATAGAGTGGCCGGGCTAGGTGATTTCTGATGAATTGCTTTATCTGGTTTTGTTGCAGGATGTTAAAATGGGGCCCAGCATGTGTCCTGCGATGTGCATTGGGTCGGTGACAATCTGGGAGAGGCAGATGTTGTGCATGCTCTCGATGAGTTTGGCTGTGTTTTTGTCTGAGGGGTCATTTCTGTAGAAATTGAGGTTTCCAAGAAGGATGAAGTTCTTTGAGTTAATGGCTATGGGGGACATGAAGTCTGAGTTGGCCTCTCAAAAAGCGGGGCGAGGCCCCGGTTTTCTGTAGACCAGGGTACCTCTGATGGTGGAATTCCCGTCTGTGTTTAGCTTGAAATTTATGTGCTCCATGATGGGGGTAGTGTCGTCAGCAGCTGCTGTGAGGTGTAGCTATGCCACCTCCCTGTTTGAGGATTTGATCCCCATGTTTGATCTTTTATCCTATATGTAAGGCAGTGCCAATGTTGGGAGCTGAGGTTGGATTGTGCCAGGTTTCGGTAAGGAAGATGATGTCTGGGGAGAGGGTGTAAATGGTGTCCCATATCTCGGTGTCGCGTTTATGGAGGGACCGGCAGTTGATCAGGAGGCGCTGGATTTTTTCTGGCTTGTTGGTGATGGGAGGGTCCCTGCGTGATGGCGAGCTGATCCTGTAGGAGAAGCGGCATTGCCAGCAGGTGAAGGGTCGTGCCAAGGTGCCGGGGATGCATGGCAGCAGAGGATGCTGCAGCGTCCAGGGTTTAGGGCTGTTAGCTCTCTGCTGGAGTATCTGTGGCTGGGTGTTGGCTCAGTGGTCCTGGGCACGGCCCAGGTGTGGACGGGCATAGATGGCCTTGCCTTTGGCATGCATCCACTGCAAGGGCCACATTGCGGCCTCCATTATGTAGCTTCCTGGGGGTGTGCGGGACGCTGGGCAAGGTCCTGTGAAGGCGGGAGGGGGGGGATCAAGCAGTAGAGGGTTGGAAAGGTGGGTAAAAAGATGAGATTACAGGGAGAAGCGTGAGCGAGGAAGCAAAAGTTTAAGGGAAGCCAAAGTTAGATAAGGAGGCAAAAATTATACAAGGAAAGAGTGAGGAGGCAAAAATGAAACAGGAGAGAGCAAGGAGGAAAAAGTTAAACAAGGATTGAGCGAGGAGGCAAAAGTTAAACAAGGAGAGGGTGAGGAGGCAAAAGTTAAACAAGGAGAGGGCGAGGAGGCAAAAGTTAAACAAAGAGGGAGGAGGCAAAAGTTAATCAAGGAGAGATTGAGAAGGCAAAAGTTAAGGGGAGCAAAAGTCAGTAGTATGGCACAGATAGCAAAACGAGCTGGGAGCCTGTTCAGCAGCAGCAGCGGGAGAGCTGGCCCGGGGGACCCACTCCCCCTAAGACCTGCTGATCCTAAAATCCCACAGGGATTGTCCCCAAATATGTAGAGGGTGATATCATCACCAAATGGTTTACAGCCTTTGAGACAGTGAGGAAACTCAGCTCTGGGATCTGTTTTCAGGAAAGTGCAGGGATAAGCTCATGATACTGGATGAGACAGATGGTGTGTGCTATGACCACATAAAGGACACCCTGATTGACGGATTTGGACTCACCCCTGAGGAGCACAAGATCAGGTTCAGGGAAACTTGCAAAACCTCAAGTCAGACCTGGGTAGATTTTGTTAACTTCTCAGTCAAGACACTAAGTGGCAGGTTTAAAGGTATCAAGGTGCAAAACTATGATGGGCTTTATAATCTCATTATGAAAGAGCACCTGTTAAGTAACTGTGTTTCTGAAAAATGTAATCCGTAATTGGTAAACCTAGGTCCAGTTTCTCCCGAAGAATTGGTAAAGAAGGCAGACCACTGGGTCAAGACTAGGGTAACCAAGACAACTCATGGCGGGGATGACCAAAAGAAAGAAGTTGCTAAGCCCCCTAAATGGAAAGATGGTGACCAGTTAAAAGATAAACAAAAAGAGTCTTCTAAAGGCCTCCACAAACCTGTTCAGGAGGGTGTGCCCCAAGACAACACACACACCATCGGTAGGTACCAGGGTAAGAACTGGGATCCCAAGAAGGCTTGGTGCTTTAATTGCAAAGCTAATGGGCACCGAACTGGAGAGTATATCTGTCCCAAAAAAGAATCCGCCTAGTGCACCTGCAGATCCTAATGCAGTGGTAAGTATCCAGATGGGATCCCTGGTGTAGCCTGACCATGTCATAGAGCACACAGAAGCAACTCTCTGAGGGTGGGATGGATGTAGCTGCCCTGATGGTCTGGCCCATTAACATGGAAAAACACAGACTACAGCCTCATATAAATGGGATCAGATTTAAAGCACTGAGGGATACAGATGCAAGTGTCCCTATGGTGACCGAAAAACGGATATCCCCAGGACATTATCTGGCTGGTGAGAGATTCACAGTCATCAATGCTGACAACCAAACCGCTTCATCCCATGGCAATGGTTTTCTTAGAATGGGGTGGTGTAACTGGCGAGAAGAAAATGGTGGTATCCTCTGCAATTCCCGTGGCCTGTCTGCTAGTAAATGACCTGGAGACCTCCTAGGGCCTGGGCTGGGGTCGAAAGAAAAAGTCATGCAGCCATGCTGGGTATACCTCAATGGCTGTGAGCAAAACAAGAGCACAGTGCAAAGCACAGGCTGAAAAGGAGGAGTTGGAGCCTGGTATAATGGCCCAACCCTCCAAGAGAAAAGGCAAGAAGTCTGGGAAACCAACTTCAAATCAGACACATGCTCAGGTTCCCTCTCCTCAGGGAGAAGACCTGTCAGCCCCTAAGGGAACGGAACCCCAGGAACTTGGGCCTTACCTGTCAAAGCTCCTAAGTTCAGGGGGATCCTCTAGGGAAGATCTGTACCAGGGACAGATGACCTGTCCCAATCTTGAGAGCCTGAGACAGCAAGCTGCTGATCAGGAAAAGGGAGATATCAGTGGCTCCCACAGAACCTTTTGGGAGGATGGACTCCTATACACTGAGGTCGGAGACCTCAAACCTGGTGCCACTAGGAGAGTGGTAGTGCCTCAGCAGTATAGAGAGTTCTTACTCTCCTTAGCTCATGACATCCCCTTAGCTGGGCATCGTGGCCAGAATAAAACATGTTGTAGGTTAGTCACCCACTTCTACTGGCCAGGAATGTCCCTGAAGGTGAAGGAGTTTTGTAAGTCCTGTGTTACCTGTCTAGCCAGTAGCAAGACAGGTAACCACCAAAGGCCCCCTTAATTCCATTCCCAGTCGTTGGAGTTCCCTTTGAAAAGGTAGGGGTTGATGTTTTTGGCCCCCTGGCCCCCCCAACAGCCTCAGGGAGCAGATTTATACTGGTGGTAGTGGATTATGCCACCAGGTACACTGAAGCTATTCCACTTAGGACTGTCACTGCTCCTGGAGTTGCCAGGACCCTCTTGAGTATCTCCACAAGGGTGGGCTTTCATAAGGAGGGGGTGTCAGACAGAGGTAGTGACTTCATGTCTGGTTACCTCAAGGCCATTTGGTGTAACTTCCAAGTTCACTACCCCTATCATCCACAAGCCAATGGGTCCAACAAAACAAAACCATGAAAGGTATGACCATGGGACTCCCTGAAAAACTCAGAAAGAGATGGGATGTCCTTTTGGCATGCCTGCTTTTCACCTACAGAGAAGTACCACAGAAGGGAGTAGGTTTGTCCCACCTTGAAATTCTTTTGGTCATCCTATGAGGGACCACTGTGTCTAGTGAAGGAAGTCTGGGAGAGACCTCTCAAAGAGCCTAACAAGACTTAGTGGCCTAAGTGGTTGGCCTACATTTAAGGATGGCTGAGTACATGAAAGCATCCAAAACCCTTGAAGCCAGACAAGAGCTCCAGAAGCTCTGGAGTGACCAAAAGGCTGCACTAGTGGAGTTCCAGCCAGTGTAGAAGGTGTGGGTACTAGAGACTTTGCCTCACAGGGATGGTACTCCAGGACAAATGGAGTGGCCCTTACCCTATCCTTGAAAGGAAAGTTGAGGTAATTTACTTGGTAGACCTAGGCACTAGCAGGAACCCTCACAGGGTCATCCATGTAAACCACCTAAAACCTTTTTGTGATAAGGCTGATGTGGCCATGCTGATGGTCATTGATGAGGATCAGGAAGAAGAGAGTGAGCCTCTGCCTGACCTCCTTTCCCACAGTCCTAAAGATGGGTCAGTTGATGAAGTTGTCTTTTCAGACACCCTCTCTGCCCAACACCAAGCTGCATGCAGGCAAGTCCTGAAGCAGTATGCTGAGTTATTTTCCCTCACCCCTGATCAGACTAACTGTTGTGTCTGTGATGTGGACACCGGTGACAGTATGCCTGTCAAAAAAAACTGTACACACAGTCTGACTAAGTGAAGTCAGCAAGATGCTGGAGTTAGTATTGATTGAGCCGTCTGAAAGTCCCTAGGCCAGCCCATTAGGCTTAGTACCCAAACCTCATTCCAAGGGTGGCAAACAAGAGCTGAGGTTTTTTTGTGGACTATAGAGGTCTCAATGCTGTCACTAAGACAGATGCACACTCTAACCCAAGAGCCGACAAACTTATTGACAGGTTAGGGGCAGCAAAGATTCTCAGTATTTTTGATTTAACATCAGGGTACTGGCAGATTGGACCGACCCCTGGAATAAAAGAAAAATCAGCATACTCGACCCCAGATGGACATTACAAATTTACAGTAATGCTATATGGACTAAAGAATGCTTCTGCCACCTTCCAAATGCTGCTGAAGAAAGTCCTTGCCAGGTTGAAGTCTTTAAGCACAACATATATTGATGACATTGCTGTCTATAGTTGTGCTTGGCAGGATCACTTGATGCACCTTAGAAAGGCCCTTAAGGGGCGTGGCTTCGGAAGCCAAGGAAAATGGCCGCTCGAGCGCGGAGCTCCGGAACGACGTGAGGAGCCGAGTCTCCTCCTGGCATCAGTTCAGCTCCCCCGGACCCACAAATACCGTCAAACGGTCATGAAACTTAGCGCTACCGGATAGGCTACCTTGCGCCATCCACGGTGAGCGTTTATGCTGTTTTTTGCCGCCCGTTTTTTCGCGGCCGCCATTTTGTTTTTGCATTTTCCTCACAGGCATAACTCCTGAATGTACTTCATGTTGCCTGAACAATGACGGTTGCCTGCCTGTTCTATTTTTGCCACTTGGGGGTTATTTTCCAAGTTACATTAATCTTTTGGTGACGTGCCCATGCGAGGGAATTAAGGATATCTCTCCTTCACGAAACATCATTTGGTTGGCTTCATTGTTTCCCTAGTGGGTCTGCAATTAAAGTGTGTGGAAATATGGCGAAGGCTCGTCCATCCCGCAGCGGCTCTCAGTCAATGGAAAATACTTTAGTGCCTGACTACAATCCTTTCAGTGTCTTACAAGAAAGTATTGATGACGCAGATTCGGGACAGTCTCATACGGGCCAAACAACATCCAGTATACCTCGCGGTAACCCCAAGCAACCATCTAAAATTCCTTCTACTACAGTTGCTGTTGTTTCCAAACGTCTCAAAAAAGACCCACCTTCACCTACGGAATCCAATGTCTCATTATCTATGGAGTTATTGCTTCAGGAAATCCGGGCTCTTAAACCTCACATGGAAGAGACAAATTGTCGTCTCCAAAATCTTGAGGAAAAATGGTCTCAAATGGAAAGTCAAGCTCTTCACCTAACGCAACGTGTTGACCCGTCCAAGCTATTACCAACCAAGTCCCTCCTCTACAATTGGAAGTTTCCCATCTAAAGCAACAAGTTGAAAATTTGGAAAACAGAAATAGGCGCAATAACTTGCGCATTTATGGTCTTGTGGAAGGAATTGAAGGTTCGGATCCTCTCCCCTTTTTTCAATTGTTTCTCCCATCCCTTTTGGATTTTCCTGAATCTCCAAAATTAAATATCCAAAGAGCACATCGCTTGGGTCAGGTTTCAAAATCAATGTCTTCAAACATCAAACCAAGAGGCGTTATTCTATATTTTTTAGAATACACAGATCTACTTAGAGTCCTTCATGCAGCCAAAAATAAGGGAAAAATTTCTTGGCAAGGAAATAATCTCTTTTTTGCTCAAGGTTACGCAAAAGCAACGGCTGACCGACGGAAGAAGTTCCTAGATATGAGACCAGCTCTTCGTAATCTGAATGCTCGTTATGGCCTGTTTCATCCTTGCCTCATGAAAGTGACTTTCAACAATAAAACTGCGACTTATGAAGATCCAGCACGTCTGCAACTCTTTTTGGACTCTTGCAAAGATGACAACATGGAAGTTCCTCACACCTCGTCGTTTTGATGTTTTGATGTTATGTTGATGTTTTGTTAAGAAAATGTTTTTCATATCCCCCGTCTTATAATATATTGTTTTATAAGGTTTTATATTGCATGTTATTATGTATTTAACGTATTTCATATAATCCGTATTTCTCTTCTTTTCTTTTATTAGACGCAATTTAATGTGGTCCTTGGTATGTGATCCCACCTTGTTCGCCTGGAGGAAGTCTTCCTTCTCCGTTCCGTTGTGGAGTTTTCCCGCCCGGATGTTCCGCCTTTTCCTTATGTGGCTTCACCATCCCCATGTTTCTGTGTTTTTGTGTGGTATGTTCTTTTATTATCTTACATTTCAACATCCTCAACATGTATCCTACCTGTTCTCTTTATTTTTCCTTTTGTTTTTGTTTTGTATCTTTTTTCTCCTTCTTAGTCCTAATCTTTCATTCTTCTTCAATTACTGGTCCTTTCTACATCCTTCTAACATATTCTCTCTCTTTTCTTACCTTTGCTTCTTCCTCGGTCTCATATCTTTTCTTCTTCATATTTATTATTCTCCTATGACAATTCTACTTATTACTAGGTTGAAATATGTTGTATTATTAGATCTAAATCTATTACTTTTAATGCATATATTTAGATGTCGTTGAATATAATATCCTGGAATGTTAAAGGTTTGGGTTCTCCAATTAAACGTCAACGAGTTTTATCACATATTGCAAGTCTAAAGGGTGATATTGCTTTACTGCAGGAAATTCATGTAACTGCCACTGAGATAGCCAAATTAAGACGTCAATGGGTGGGACAAGTTTTCGCATCACCAGTTTCGGGAAAGCATAATGGTGTTGCTATTCTCTGCCATAAACGTTTAAATGTTCACCTTATAAGTCAAGATAATGACTCCGATGGTAGATGGGTTGCAGTCACTTTATTGATTAACAACATTCCTTTAACTGTTGTTAATGTTTATGCCCCCACTAATCACGATAAATTGTTCTGGCCCCAATTCCTCTCCTCCTTGATGCAATATACTGACGAATATCTAATTTTGGGTGGGGATTGCAACATGGTCGTAGATCCCTTTATAGATAGAAGGTCTAAATCACGATTTTCACCATCTTCCATGCATGCTCAATTTACCTCTACTATCTCCCAACGATCTCTTGTAGATTCCTGGAGACTTTGTCACCCCACATTGCAAGAATACATTTATTACTCACCTGCTCACTCCTCTCAATCCCGGATAGATTATCTCTTTATCTCCAAAGCCCTAATTCAACATATTTCCCAATCAGACATAGGCTCTATCTTAATCTCAGACCATGCTCCAGTTTCTTTGAGTTTGGATTTGCTGCCTCCATTCAAAGGTACAAAGCGGTGGCGATTTAATAATTCTCTATTAATGGACCCCTTATTTACATCAAAATTTCTTGATTTTGCAACCTCATTTTTTGTAGAAAATGAATCCCCTCAATTATCCCCTCAACTTATTTGGGACACTTTCAAAGCTGCCTCTAGAGACTTCATTATTTCATTTGTATCACGAAACGAAAAGCATCCTCTCACTCTGCTCAATCACTTAATACACAAATTAAAAAACTGGAATACGCTTATTATTTAACAAAGTCCCAGTCTGACTTGAACGAACTTATTAAAGCCAAACTCTCTTTTAATAAATTATCTACTGCATCCGCAAACTTATACTTACTCAAATCCAGTGCTAAATACTATAGTGCCCAGAATAAATCTGGTAATATTCTTGCCAATTATCTCAAAATTAAGAAGGAACGTACAAAAATTGAATCTATTAAAACTTCATCGAATAATATAATCCATAAAGATGACGATATTCTCTCAGAATTTGTCATTTTCTATCAAAAGTTGTATACTCCTGAATCTTCACCTCAATTAACTGACATTTCACAATACTTATCTTCTATTCCCGCTCCCTCTTTTCCCGGTGTAGATTTCTCCTCCGCCGAAGCGGATATACATACTAATGAAATCCTTAAAGCTATTCAATCACTTAAGAAGGGGAAAGCTCCAGGGCCCGATGGTTTCACAATAGAGTTTTACACTCACTTTTCTAATCTTCTTATTCCCAAGCTTCATCAGTTATTTTTATATTTCATAACATCCCAAAAATCGGAAGGCTCATTTCAAGAAGCGTTAATATGTCTTCTTCCCAAAGATAATAAAGATCATACATTGTGCAAAAATTATAGACCCATTTCTTTGATTAATGTTGATTACAAAATATTTGCGAAAATCCTTGCACTCCGATTAGATATTATTTTGCCTAAGATAATCGGTAAAGAACAAAGTGGCTTTGTTAAAGGTCGACATTTGTCTGACAACACTCGGCTTTTCTTTGATGTCCTTAGCAAGTCTCATTCCCATAAACAGTCATTGGCGGCCGTTGCGCTGGATGCTGAAAAAGCATTTGACAGGGTTAATTGGCAGTTTATCTTTTCCACACTTGCTTGGTTCGGTTTTGGCCCTAAATTTCTTTCCTATGTTTCATTACTTTACTCTTTCCCTAGATCCTTTATTTTAGCTAATGGCCTTGTTTCTTCTTCTTTTCCTTTATATAGCGGTGTCCGTCAAGGATGTCCACTTTCTCCACTTTTATTTATCTTGGCGTTAGAACCCTTTCTAATAAAAATCTGTTTGAATAGGGACATCACAGGTTTTCCATATGGCGATAAACAACTAAAGCTTTCCGCTTATGCGGATGACATCCTTTTATTTATCTCTAACCCGCAATCCTCTATACCATCGTTTCTCTCTGAAGTCAATGACTTTGCTCTGGTCTCTGGATACAAACTCAACACGGACAAATGTGAAATTCTCCCTTTAAATAAGCACTGCTTCCATGCTGACTTCCTGTCATCTTCTTTTCACTGGAGCCCAACAAAGATCAAATACCTAGGCTTATGGTTCACACCTTCTATTAAAGATACTGTAGCATTAAATTTAAAAAATTTACAACAGACTTTAATTGACTCCACCTCACGTTGGCATCCTTTATTTTTATCCTGGTGGGGTAGATTAGATTCTATAAAAATGATGTTAGTACCAATAATTTTATTTTTCTTATCTAATCTTCCAATCAATGTCCCCAAATCCTGCTATAAGAAAATCTATAATATTTTATCAAAATTTTTATGGCAAAACAAAAAAGCTAGGATGTCTTTTGCCAAACTTCAACAACCTAAGCATTTGGGTGGAGTCAATTTTCCAGATTTTTCTGCTTATCATACTTCATTTTTTCTTAAATACTCTTCTCATTTATTATCTCAGAATATGACTGACCCCATTTCTCAACCCCTATGGGTAGACATAGAAACTTCTTTCTTTTACCCTTTTACCTTCGAAGAAGTGATATCTATATCTCAAGTTCCAACAAGAATGTCTCTTCCCATCCTTAAGAATTCCCGTAAAGTTTTTCATCCTTTATTAATCAAAGGCCTTGATGAACGTACCCGCTTTTTGCAATCCCCAATTTGGTATAACAAGCTGATTAAAATTAAGAATAGAACCCTTTTTGGAAGGATTGGTTGGTCTTAGGACTTAAATGGACTCATCAACTCTTCCATGGAGATTCTTGTATTCCTTTTTCCATAGCCCAATCCCGTTTTTCTCTGCCTCTTTCCTACCATTCCAAATATGTATCGCTAATTGAAGCTGCTCAATCCTCTTATGATGTTTTTGGGTCCTCCCCGCACCTGTCAAATCTTCTTCGACTATTCTTTCTTCCCTATGCACCTCTTCTTCTGCCTCTCAAATTTATAATAAGTTAAGAGAACCCTCAGTTACTCGTGATAAATCTAAAATAGAGTGTGACTGGGTGTCTGACTTAGGCGAATCTTTTTCTCTCCTTCAATGGAACAAAATTTGGACCAAAATAAGGAAGTCTTCTAGAGCAGCCAATACTACACAAACTCTATTTTTCATATATAATAGACTTCTGATTACTCCAGCTAAATTGCACCACATAGACCCCTCTACCCCCTCTATTTGTTGGTCTTGCCAAGCTCCTGTAGCTGACCTTAAGCACATGTTATTTACTTGTCCACCCATTTACCATTTCTGGATTAGAGTATGGAAACAAATTAACAAAATTTTCTCTACCCATATTCCCTTTTCTTATTCATATATTTTTCTAGGTAGTGTCTCAGAGATATGGCCGACCTCAATTACTAATGTTTCAATTGTAGATTTACTTATTGCAGTTGCATTTCAACAAATTACAAAGTCATGGAAACAAGCTTTGAATGTTTCCTTTCAAGCATGGTGGTATGGTGTATGCTATAACCATAGGTTGGATAGGGCATATGTTCATCCTATTACACTTGCCATCAAACGTGATTTACTGTGGTTACCTATCACCGACTTTTTAAATGCTTCTGCTCAAACCATGCCTTTACATAATCCCAGGATTGAAGAAGTACCCAAGCCTCCTTGAAGTTAATGGTTATTATTAAGTGTCTAATCTATTTTGGATTTTGGTTGAAACGTGTTATACAACTATAGAAATTATTATATGTCGTTTTTTGCATTTTAAGTATATGATCAGTGTTATTACCTGATGCAATTTCCCTCCCATTCTTTTTCTCTCCGTCCCCCCTTCCCCTATACGATTTCATTTGTATTACATTATACTCAGATGTCATATTGTATTGATGTTAATTCTAAATTTTATATCTAATAAACTTACTTTTAAACTTTAAAAAAAAAAAAAAGGCCCTTAAGGCTCTGCGGAGTACAGGCCTCACTATTAAGGCAAGCAGGTGCCAGATAGGGCAGGGCTTTGTTGTATACTTTGGTCACCTTATAGGAAGAGGCCAAGTTCAACCCTTGAAACTCAAGATCCAGACAATTGTGGACTGGGTAACTCCAACCACCCAGACTCAAATCATGGCATTCCTTGGCTTGACTTGGTACGACAGGAGGTTTGTGTAGGGTTATGGTACCATTGTGACACCCCTGACAGAACTGACCTCCAAGAAAATGCCAAAGAAGGTAAACGAGACAGAAAACGGCCAAAAGGATTTTGACACTCTGAAGGAAGCAACATGCTTAACAACCATTCTCAAAGCTCCAGATTATTCGAAGCAGTTCATAGTACAGACAGATGCCTCTGAGCACGGGATAGGAATAGTCCTATCCAAAACCATTGTTGATGGCCTTGACCAGGCAGTTGTTTTCATTAGCAGGAGGTTAATTTCTAGAGAGCAGCGTTGGAGTGCCATTGAGTGGGAAGCCTTTGCTGTGGTTTCGAAGAAGAAGTTGAGACCATACTTGTTTGATTCTCACTTCCTTGTTCAACCTGCCCACAAGCCTCTCAGATGGCTGATGAAAATGAAAGGTGAAAACCCCAAACTTGTTGAGCTGGTCCATCTCCCTACAGGGTATGGAATTTACAGTGGAACACAGACCTGGAACTGACCATGCCAATGCAGATGGCATTTTCAGGTTTTTCCACTTAGATGATGAAGACTCTCTTGGTAAAGGTTAGTCTCATTGTATTTCGTTTGGGGGGGATGTGTAGGAAAATGCCCCTTTTTGACATGTTCACCCCCACTTTTTGCCTGATATTCGATGTAAATTGACAGAAAGTGCACAGGCTTCCTGCTATCCATTTCCCCAATGCCAGATCTCTACTCAGAACTGTACAATTGTTTCCCAGTTGGCAATACCTTTTGCACCCCTGCAAGTCTCTATTAAATGGTACCCAGTTACCTATGCATGGGTGCCAAAGAGGGTCCCTAAGGGCTTCAGCATGTATTACGCTTCCCTAATGGACCCCTCATCTAACTCATGCAGACTGCCATAGCAGGCGGTGTGTGTTGATGCCAACAAAAGTGAAAACACAACATGACACACATCGCTATGTACCATGCCTGCAGACATTGCATGCAGTATAGGTAAGCCAACCGTACAGCAGGCCTTACAGCCATAAGGCACGGTGCACTTTACTATATGTGTGAATATTTCTGCATGAGCAAATATGCCCTTGTGATGTCTAAGTCAATTCTTTGATGTCACAAGTCAAAGGCAGCCATTTTAAGTACATGTGCTGGACACTGGTAAAAATGAGTTCCCCAGCTGTATGATGGCTTCACTGAAATATATGGTGTTTGGTATCAAACACCTTGTATTAATACGCCCATACTGATTCCAGCGAAGGATTTATTAATTCATGCACCCGGAGGGCATCTTCGAGGTGCCTCCTGAAAACCTACCAACTACTAGTGTGCTGGCTGACTGGTTCTGACCAGCCTGCCACCACAGATGAGTTTCCAACCTCCAGGGGTGAGAGCCCACACTCTCAGGAGGTCAGGAAAAAAGCCTCCTCCGGCAGAAGGTGTGTTGCACCCCCTCCAACAGGATGACCTGTAAATTAGCATTCCTAGGCCAAGAGCTTCAAAGATCCCACCGCCTCCGGCACTCAAATCTGGCTTCCCTCAAAGGTGAGGGGATGCCGACCCCCCTGAAATGGACCCATTTGGCGCCTGGACAGGCAGGAAAATTAGTTGCCAGAGAGGCATGTTAACCCTCAGTCTAGTTCTACCCCTAAGGTCGGCTACCTAATGTGGACATGAAAATTAAAAGTCTGCCATCTTGGTGATGGCAGAATTACGAACTCTGGGACAGGCTTATGTCCATTTCCAACAGGAAATATAGGGTGCATAAAGCTCATGTAGGGGGTGTAGTGATGCCAGGAGTAAGCAGCCCATTGGCTACTACCCTACACTCCCTAATGCCCCATACTCTAGTATTCAGGGGAGCCCCTGGCACCAGGAAATCATATCCTGCCGACCTGAAAGAAGAAGGACATTGAAGAGCTGCAATTGCAAGAACAGAGGACCAGCAACTGACTTGGAGCCAACCCCTGCTTGCCTGTCTGCTGTTCCTGACAATTGCGCCAAAGGTGACTCATCCTGCAGCTGTGTGTCCTTCCAAAAGCCTGCCATTCACCCAAGACCCAGGAACACACGCGGAGCAGCAGAGCTGCTCCCCTGCATCCTGCAGGCACCTTAGAGGACTCTGGACTGCCAAAATCCGACCCAAGGAGGGCACCACTGCTCCCATGCCTCCTAGCCCGAGTCGCAGTGGGCCAACATGCCAGCGTGGTCCCCAGATCCTCCAAAGATGAAGCCCACCTTGGGTTTGTCAAAAGTGGACTTCCCCACACTGCCTGCAGCCACTTTGTGCAGGCCCACTCTAATCCGACACCTGAGACCACGTCTCCGGAGGAGAAGAGAACCTAACTGTGTGCATGCAGCAAATGTCTAACACTCCTCTCTGATACGCCTATGGCTGCTTGACCACACTGCCCCCTAAGAGAGCACCTTGGGATTGCTAGAGCAAGCCCCTGTCCACTTATAAGGGATACCTCTTTTTGGTATACTATTAAAAGAACCATGGGGCATATTAGCAAGGGCCATTATCTCCGCTTTTTGGCTTTAAGAGCCAAACAAGCGGAGATAATATTACACGCCTATTATTAATGCGGGTGCTAACATGCATTAACGCATGTTAACACCCGCTTTCCCCACGCCTCGCTCTGCATCTCTAATGAGATGCAAAGTGGGCGTTCCTTCCCAGGATAACAGGAGAAATGTCGCTAACCGACATTTCTCCTATTATCAAGCTGCAGGCGAACATGCAGAGCGATTAGAAAAGTAGCGCTAACCGCGGTTAGCGCTACTTTCTAACGCCTGCTCTCAGTATGACTTAGCCATGATATCCAATGGAAGGTGGATATCATGGCTGAGTCTGTCCTGCCCTATCAGCAAGCTATCGCAAAAAGTTGTGTGATTATCGCTGGATTTCCAGCGATAATTGCACATTTGGCAGTTAGCGCTTGCAATTTTATCACTGTTGAGATGAGCGTTGCTGATAGCACGCTATTTCAGTGATAAAATTCAGCGTTAGTCCGGCGATAATTATCCTCGCGCTAATCGCGCTGAGCGATAATTATCGTCGGACCTTAGTAATATGCCCCCAGCTTCCTACACTATCTACCTTCAATTGACAGTGGAAGAGCTTCCCTTCTCATAAATTGTAGTTTTCATTGGAAGAGGAGTATAGTGTATCTTATGAAGATACCTAGACCATTCTGTAAAAGGCGAGAACATTAGAAAAGGCACTGTACAGAAATCTGTACATCTGTTTTCTGATCATTAACATTATATCCACCAATTGATTCTACATTTCTGAATTCTAGCAGAGATGTTGAAATTTTTGCTCTATCATTTTACAAAAATAAAAATATGGTATCCACATAAAAGTTTCTCCATATAAGATAACGGGGCCCTTATTTCGACCATTGCCTTAACTGACGTCACTAAAGGTTCAATCAATAATACAAACAAAGTTAGGGACATCAGGCAGCCATGCATCCAAAGATGTATGTTTTCTGTAATAGAGCCAAGTAATGAAATAATGTAAGTGTTGTGTTAAAAATTGAAAATGTACCTCACATCCAATTATCTTCCTTATCTGAATAAGATTCTAGAATTATATTTTCTAATCCTTTACTAAAGAAAATCGAAATGCCCCTACGGATGTCTTCAGCTGATGAAACATGTAAGTGAGCAATGGACAGAGGGGTTGGAAAAATGTTTTTGATCTCACAAAATGGGTTTCCTGCCTGAATATCACATCTGCCCCAAGATGCCTCAATCACCTTATTTATAACTGTGTTACTCTTGCGTATTGTTCAAGCCATTCAAATTCCATTACATAATTGTAAAAGACCACGGGGCATATTATCAAGAAACGGCGTTAAAATTATCGCCGCTTTAGCGGCAGAAAACTGCCGCTAAAGCGGCGATAATGGGCTTGATAATATGCCCTTGAGAATTCCAATGGAAGTCCATGTTCTGGTGTCAACATGGGCTTCTATTGGAATTCTCAAGGGCATATTATCAAGCCCATTATCGCCGCTTTAGCGGCAGTTTTCTGCCGCTAAAGCGGCGATAATTTTAACGCCGTTCTTGATAATATGCCCCCACATTTACAATCCATTAATTTCTGAGAACCGTACTGCAACCAAATTCTTGCTACTTTAGAATACCGTCTCAATTTTTTTAACAATAATTTATTTTCTCAAACCTAGATTCCCATTTCATCTATTCCCCTTCTCGTTCCCTTCCCACTTTCCTGTACCCGAGTTCCCGGCCAGCTCTGGCCCTCTAACAGATCGTCTTCCCCCACACCTTGGGCTTATTTTACCTGCACACTGGCTGACTACCACTACCATTTAATTATGTAATTTAAAAATGTAACTTCTGTCATACCAAATTAGATGTTTTGGAAAAGTTAACAGTTGATGCAATCATTGATCTTTAACTGGGAGAGCCACCTTACACTCTCAGGTTATCACTTGCCTTGCAACAACCCCACCACTACAAGAAGATCCTCTTCTAGCTATTGACGGCCCAATGTCATAGCGGCCGATGGGTGCATCTACTGTGATAGACCCACCACCCCCCAAGTTCAGCCACACTATGTAGAATCATGAATCTTGAGGGTAAATTCTATGAAAAGCAAAAATGTATCTAATTCTAAATGCCAAACAAAGCTCGACCCATACCACAGGAATAATGCAAACCAGTTCTGGACAGCGATTTCAACATAAGTATTATTTTTAAGAAATTGAAGTCATAACTGTGTCAATTATCAAAAAGGACAATAATCAAGAGAACGATGGCTGAGCTTAGGATGAGGTCTTGAGAACTGCACCATTATTAGTTAAATATAAGTCTATTGAGAAAAGTATAACTATTGGTGTCTATGCAAGGGTGTACACAAACCCCTGCAGCACCTGTGACGCAAGGAGGCCACCAACCCTTCAAGGAGCCCCATCCCTTTACGGGGACCCCAGCCAGTCCAAGGCCAGTAAATATCCATGAAATATGGGAGACTCAGGGGTCCCTCATCACATTCTGCAGGGGGGCCCACCATTTTCCGTTCTGACACTGTGTCGAGGATGTCGTTTGCCTGACAGCACATTTAAAATGAGAGATTGAAATTGTGACTGAAGTGTAATATGACGGCTAACTCCTAATGAGGGCCAGAATAGCATAGGTGAACAAGTCAGAGAATTCATGAGAAGGGCTGAACTAGTACAGCCTGGTGTAGGACAGATACCCTTTTGTATGGTCACCCCACACTTTTTGCTCTAGCTGCTGTTGGTTATGGCTCTGAAAGTGTACTGGAGCCTGCTAACCAGGCCCCAATGCCAGTGCTCTCTCTCTAAATTGGTATACGTGAATCGTTATCCCCAGTTGGCAAGAACTTTAACCCCCTCCTTATAATTCCCAGATATATTGTACCAGTGCTACCCAGGGCATGGGCATTGAAGGGGTCACTAGGGCTTGAAGCTCTGTTTTTGCCACCCTGAGTGTCC
This sequence comes from Calotriton arnoldi, assembly GCA_963921515.1. Classification (NCBI taxonomy): domain Eukaryota; kingdom Metazoa; phylum Chordata; class Amphibia; order Caudata; family Salamandridae; genus Calotriton; species Calotriton arnoldi. Next base: position 895,297 of record CAWUFW010008064.1, read on the forward strand.
CAAGTAAACTACTGACAGCAGGTCTGCCATTGCAGACTGCAGGAGCAGTGTAATCAAACTCAACTTTGCCCACACCATGTGTGGCAGAGGCAATGCTCTATCTTTAATATATATCAGTCACCCCTAAAGAAGACCTCCTGAGCCCAGAAGGCAGTGTGCGTTCTATTAAAGATGTGGGCATATAAGTGCAAGCTTATATGCCCCTAAAGTGTTATATTTTAAATTTCAGGCTACTATAAGTGAAAGGCGGTTCATAGGTTAACATAGGCTGGTACCCGGGCAACCCCGAGGTCACCAGCTTCATTATGGTACAGCTGAAATACATCATGTTTGGTATAAAATAATGTGCCATCTCACCCGTGACACAAATTTCGTGTCAAGGGCGATGTGGCCGGCACCGAGATGGCGACTTTAGAGGTTACCCACCTGGTGCCCCCAGCTTTCCTGTTCTCTGACTGCCAGCGTGCAGCTGTTGCCACTAAGATAGGATTCTGACCCCCTGCTAGGATGATTGAACGCTCCTAGGAGTCGGGTACAATGACCTGGAAGGGAAGGAGGTCACAACTCCCTCCCTGACAAGAAGGCTAGCAAAGTGGAACATCAAGGCTGTGAGCTTCAAAGGGCACACCGCCTCTGATATACATGAAGGCTATGCCCCAGCAGAGGACAACGCCACCCCCCTGCCTCAAGAACAAGAGACAAGGGAGACCCTACTCACAAGGAACCAGGGTAGTCTAAGTATACACAGAAACAGTGGTTCTGTGGAATAATTAAGTAAATAATGATGCTATTTATATGCGCAAGCGCGATAAAAGGGTTAAGTTGATATCCAAAGGAGAAGAAACCATATACACCTCAATTTCTGGTAATAACAATCATTATTTATTTATATAACAATGCAATTTTTACAAAAACACAGAGAAATAGTGCGTAGTGTCCCCAGTGAACATGGAACCTAAAACATTAGTGACATATTTGTGACATATACACTTGGTTTCCAATATTTTGTAAAGTCGACCATCAAAAATGATAAGTAATGAGAACAGCGTCTTTATAAAATAATAAGCGCTGATAAATGGTTTTTGTCGATGGCGTTTCGACCCCTAATGCAATGAGGGGTCTCTTCAGGACCTAGTGATGTAGGGACATCTAAAATTAAAAGGAAACCAATGGAAACTATCAGTGTGTGTCCTTAAGGGTACCAACGTTGCTTAAATTGGAACACATGGGGCGGCCTGTACCTGAGGCGAAGATTGTCTATCAGCGTTTTGGACGTGCACCTCGAGGAAGTGAGAGTGTAAAGGGTTACTCACATGGGACCCAGCCGGGCACTGCACATGTGAAGAAAGGAATTAAGATTAAAAATGATCCAGCACAATGCATGCATAATAATCGGCACACAAATTATTGAGAGAGAGTACTTCAGTGGAAGAACTTACCCCAGTGTGAGGGGAGGGGGGCTGACAGCGAGATTATTTGTACAGGGTAGCAAGGCTTGATATAGATAATTGGGAGGGTGCACAGGAACACGACGGTCCTTGTAGTCCTATTTGGTCTCTGTGAAAGAGTAGCGAGTATTAATATAATGCATATTATTTGACACACTCGGTGTAACAAAGGGAGTAGAAGGTCCTTACCAGGAACGAAGTTAATCAAAATAGCAGGAAGAGTATGGTCGCTCCGACCTGCGGTGTTCAGAAATCCAATTACTTAATGATTCGGACATGACGATAAGTGTATCTGCAATAATGGGAGACATGTGAGGGTTAAAGTACGGGGTCGGTGTCTTGTCTCTATAGGCCTCTTATCTCCGGTGGGGAGTGACGGGCTCTTACTGCAATACGGTGTGTCCTCCGAGACCAAAAGCGCGTGCAGCCGCTACGCACAAGTGTAGAATTGCATGTGTACGTCTACACTTGTCGAATGAGGTAAGAGCACATCACTCCCCACTGGAGATAAGAGGCCTCTAGAGACAAGACACCGACCCTGTACTTTAACCCTCACATGTCTCCCATTATTGCAGATACACTTATCATCGTGTCCGAATCATTAAGTAATTGGATTTCTGAACACCGCAGGTCGGAGCGACCATACTCTTGTCTGCTATTTTGATTAACTTCGTTCCTGGTAAGGACCTTCTCCTCCCTTTGTTGCACTGAGTGTGTCAAATAATATGCATTATATTAATACTCGCTACTCTTTCACAGACACCAAATAGGACAAAACGGACCGTCGTGTTCCTGTGCACCCTCCCAATTATCTATATCAATCCTTGCTACCCTGTGCAAATAATCTCGCTGTCAGCCCCCCTCCCCTCACACTGGGGTAAGTTCTTCTCTCTCAATAATTTGTGTTCCGATTATTATGCATGCATTGTGCTGGATCATTTTTAATCTTAATTCCTTTCTTCACATGTGCAGTGCCCGGCTGGGTCCCATGTGAGTAACCCTTTACACTCTCACTTCCTCGAGGTGCACGTCCATCACGCTGATAGACAATCTTCGCCTCCGGTACAGGCCGCCCCATGCGTTCCAATTCAAGCAACGTTGGTACCCTTAAGGACACACACTGATAGTTTCCATTTGTTTCCTTTTAATTTTAGATGTCCCTACTTCACTGGGTCCTGAAGAGACCCCTCATTGCATTAAGGGTCGAAATGCCGTCGACAAAAATTAAAGTGAACCATTTATCAGTGCTTATTATCTTATAAAGACGCTGTTCTCATTACTTATCATTTTTGATGGCCGACTTTACAAAATATTGGAAACCAAGGGCCTGATTTACAGAACTAACTACGTCAAAACGTAAAGTTAGTACTTTTGGTATTCACAGAATGAACTTACTCATTTCGGTATTCACAGAAGTTAGTAGTCCTAACTTTAGGACTCCTAAATGCCTTCAGTGAATACCGAAAGTCTTAAAGTTAGGATTTTTCTCAGTTTAGAGTAGTAAAGTTAGGAGTCCTAACTTTACTACTCCTAAACTGAGAAAATCCTAACTTTAAGATTTCGGTATTCACAGAAGGCATTTAGGAGTCCTAAAGTTAGGACTACTAACTTCTGTGAATACCAAAATGAGTAAGTGTATTCTGTGAATACAAAAAGTACTAACTTTACGTTTTTGACGTAAGTTAGTTCTGTGAATCAAGCCCCCAGTGTATATGTCACAAATATGTCAATAATGTTTTAGGTTCCATGTTCACTGGGGACACTACGTACTATTTCTCTGTGTTTTTTGTAAAAATTGCATTGTTATATACATAAATAACGATTGTTATTAGCAGAAATTGAGGTGTATATGTTTTCTTCTCCTTTGGATACCGACTTAACCCTTTTATTGCGATTGTGCATATACATAGCATCATTATTTACTATATTATTCCACAGGAACCACTGTTTCTGTTTATACCCCCCTGCCTCAGGCACATTTGCACCCAGGCAGGTGGGAAAATTAGGTAGTCAGGCAGCATACACACCCAAAAGGCTAGCCACACCTCTAGGGTGGGCTACCCGGTCTGCACAGCCGAGGATGGGTTTTGATATCTTGAAAAGTGGCAAAATAGAGGGTTCTGGGTAGGAAAGGTAACACACACTGCCAGATGCAATCACCCAAGGGGCGGATTAGCAACAGGGACTAGAAGCCCATTGGCCACTTGTCCCCACACCCATAACTTCCCTAAACCCAGGATTTAAGGGCCACCCCTGAGACCAAAATCTCAGACCTGCTCTGAACTGCGACCAAGGAAGAGACCTGTGTCTGCACCGTCAGGACTGTACAAAGAAAAAGGCCTGAAACTCTGCACCTGTGGCAGCCACCCTGCACTTACACGACCACAACTCGTCCTGGACCAGAGACTGGTTTCAAAAGGAAGGAGAACCCCTCTGCAACCAAACGGCATCATCAGAACTCCCTTGGGCTTGAGGTACTAGTCCCCTTCAGCCTGCAGGTAGAAACCACACTCTTGGTACCAAGAAAGTACTTGCTATCGGGCCTGACAAGTGATCGCCCAAAAGTAAATGGTCAGGTGACTTCTGGGAAATGTAGTGCTAACCACCAGCAAGATTCAGCTGACTACCACCTTCCCATGGGCTCCGGGACGTCGAAGTATCCAAGCACTGTGTTTGGCACTGCCAAGGTTTGTTGGTGGTCAGTCGGGCTACTGGCCCCTTTGTTCAATGCTGCACAATGAGGGAGCAACCCTGCAACTTCAACCACCCACCTCAGTGGCTCCGTTGTTGAGTGTTTGCATCCGTATCCTCTCCAGCACCGTTCCAGTAGTAAAACCAGAACCAGCAGCTCCTGTTCAGCATCAAGGATAGCCAATCAAACCACTGCACTGAGACGCCCGAGCTAGGCCAATCAATCAATCAGGTGGCTTGTAAAGCTCGCCTACTCACCTGAGTCTCAAGTAGATAGAGTTCTTCTGACTGTTAAATTCTGGTTATGGGGCTGTTGGAAAACGAGGCAGTATCTGTGAGGCCTGCACAAATAACATGATGACATTTGTCCTTCACTGGGAACCAAACACCCCATTGTAGCGCTTGACTCTCAGAGGGTAGCGTTGCAGAGCAGTCTAAGGCTTACTCAAGGGAGGTGGTGTGGGCTAGTAATCGCCATTTACCAGTACGCAGAAATAACACTCAATAATTGATTGTCCAGTCTGTACTTTGCTTTATAAAAGGAAGAGTACATTTATTAAACACACACTACTCAATACGATGCACCAATTTACAAATATACATAAGCTGTTGGAATTACTTTGTGACAATGCATAACACTCCCACCCCTCCCGCAGGGGCGGGGTCTAGTACCACCACGCCCATGTTTGTACATCATCTTGCCCCCTAATGCAGTGGGTTGAACATAACCTGGAGTGAGGGCCTTGCCCACTGGCACCATCCAAGTGGCCCCTCACCCCATTATCTCAACAAGTATTTAGAATAGGTACCCCTGCCCTGGTGACAAATAACCCTGACTGAGCATCTAACACTGACCATACAGTATACACTTCTACATCTTAGTGGCTAACAGTCTGGGTTGTCCTTCACTTAACGCAGTAGCAAGAATACATGTTTGGGCATCCCTTAGAATGACAGTACTCATCATAGTTGATAACAGTTAAAATGCATTGCAATTAAAGCCCCTAAAAGGGCATCACAGTTAAAATCACAGGATTTCACATATACAGCCAGACACCCTAGCAGGAATGTCCAGCAACATAACCCCACTTGGCTTATGACTTCACCTTACACAGGTACTTCACATTACACGTGACTTTCAGTCCCCCTAAAAGAAATAACATTGGTAAATGCACTTCTCGTGCAATTGCACCTCTTCACATCCAGGGGATGCCCTTTTCCAGACATCCACAGCACAGCCATCCATACCTTGAGGCAGTCCCTAATGCACCACCAGCTGTAGAACAAAAGTTCCATCCCCGGGAAGCTGATGACTGCTGGCTGAGCCCTTGAGGGGTTATTTCTTTGGAGTCCCCAGAGACTCAGGGGGGGACTTTACCTCTTTGTGCTGGGGGAGACTGCTTTGCTCCTGCAGCTCCCCCTGCACCTTTGCACTCACTGGGCGGTGACCCCGTCCTCCTGGGGTCACCACACGCTAAAAAACAGGCATTTTCCTGCAGGCCTGACCAGGCTCTGCAAAGCATTATGGGGCGCTCTTCCCCCATCTCTCGCATTTTTGATGAGCGGCTCCCCCGCTGCTCCGGGGAGAGCCGCGATGCTGTCGATGGCGGCCCTGCGCCGCATTTGCCCATTGGTGGGCGTCCGGTCCCACCCAGACCCTGTGCCTGCCCAGGTGAGCTTTGCGCAGCTCGGGGAGCCCACCCCCGGCCGCTCTTCTTTTTTCGGGGGCCTGGTCCCACCCGGGCACCCCGCCTTCCTGCCTCGTTGGAGAGCCGCTCGGTGACCCCACCCCCGGCGGCTCCCGGCGGCTCCCCGACTGGCCAGCACCCTTGTGCGCTGCCGCGGGAGCTGGCCTCTCTGTTCTGGTTTGCCCGGCACTCCCCCCACCTTCCCGCTGTGGTGGGAGAGGGCGACAGCACCCCCCCCGCCTTCACCTCCACACCGGGGCCCGGGGTTGGGCTCCCGGGCCCCCAAGGCAATCTTCACGAGGAGCGCGACGGCGCTCCCCGACTTGGTTTCCTGGTGTCGGGGCCCGGAGTGACGGCGCTCCCCGGCTTATCTCCCCTTGCAAGGGGGGTTGCGCGACAAAGCGCCCCCCCTCCTCTTCACCCCCATCACCGGGGCCCGGAGTTGGGGGTCCTGGGCCCCCAAAATTTCTTCGAGGGGGGCGCGGCGGCACCCCCCCTCACCCGATGTCATCGGGGGCCAGGGTGGGCTCCTGGCTCCCGCATTGTCATTTTCACTGGGAGCGCGACGGCGCTCCCCGGCTTTACTTCTTCCGGGGGCAGCCCCCGGGACCTGACCCACCCCGGGGGCACATCTTGGACCGGCAGCGGAGCCCCACGAGCTTCGTAGGTCTTCGCAGAGGTCAAGGGTCGCCTAACTTCGGGGGGTGGGGGGGTTGTATCTCGGCCCCCAGGTGGACGATCGGCTCCCTGCTGGCCTCTTCTTGCTCCAGTGGCGCTCCCCAGCCACTGAGAGCACTTTCTTTCGCCCTCCTGTTCTGAGGGAGGGTGAATCCATCAGGGCATGGTCTTCACTGGCTCCCTGCACCAGCCTTGTGCCTGGCTCTCCCCCTGGGCCTCTCTTCTCCCTGCATGGTCTCCCCTTGTGGCGCAAGTCAGGGTCCTGGGCCAGTCTGGAGGTTCTTCCTTCCAGCTGCCCATGGCGCCAGGCTCCAGCACCCGTCTTCCTCAGCAGACCACACCCCAGAGAGCTTCTCTTCCCCGTGCAAGGAGGGGGCTGGCAGGAAGTCTCTGCTTGCCCTATCAAGCAGCGACACATCACCTCTCTGCCCCTGCTCCCGACTTCCTGCCCAGGCCTCTGGGTTTGTTCAAAATGTCGTCGTCCAGGGGTCTTTTGCCACATGGTTTCTGAAAGCCCCTTCCCCCCTTGCTGCCTTCTCTCCAGAGCAGCTTGGTGCCTGGCACCAGGTGACAGCTGCTGATGGATTAACCTGTAGCTCCACCCATCTTCTCTTCTTGGAGAGGAGACCTTCGCCCTTGGAATGCTTGCTGTGAAGGGCTAGGCCTCTGATGCCTCAGTTTGGGGAGGAAGGTCATTAATCCAGCCTGGCAGGGTCACACCCAGCCAGGCTCTGGTTATGAGCTGACTCAGAGGAATATGACATTTCTTGACCCAAAAGCAGTACAGATATGACTTTGGACTCTGCAGAATAGTACTTCTCACCTAAGTTACAGTGGACTTTAGTGCGTGTCTGGAATTTGTAGGCCCTAGGGAAGTGAAACTATCCCATGTGATCCCCATCCTCATAGGAGAATAATGAAGTGGTCTTTCAGTGAAAACAGTAAAGCACACTGACTTTCCCTTACATGTTTCTTCCCATTGTATAAAGCCTATTCCATGTCACCACCCAGCTCTGCATAATTCCTGCCACACCATTCAATCTGTAACTGCTCCAGGGCTGCGCACGCCAGGAATCTCCCCTGCGCAGCCCCTACACATGTGCACACGCATGTACACACATGTCTGCATGTAACCAGCCCGGTGCCCATTACTCCGGCTGCAGCGCAGCGGCCTACTCTCACCAGGGGGACACCGGTAAAATCCACATGCAGTCTCTTTAATCATGAGTTCACTGTGGGTGAGTCCCAACTTCTGAGGCTCTCCCACAGTAAAAGCTCAACAATTAGGAGTTCAAAAAGTGAAAAATCCGGGCGGCTCAAATGGTCAGAACCACCTTCTAACACACGCTGCACCCAGCTGATTCCTACAGGGAAGAATTAGCCACTCTACATGGGTACTCTTCCCGTAGTCAGCGATAACTTGTTATAAGGGGTTCTGACCAGACCCCACTTACTTACCAGTTATCCGCTCAGACCACCTACTCCTCCCATCCATGAGACCTCCAACCATTACAGGGATCCCAGACTACCCTAAGAACCCTCCGGGCTCTAGGTTAGATACCTCTAGGTCACTCAGGGTCTACATGGACTCAGCCTAACTAAGCCTACCTTTGCCCTTGGTCACGCAACACTATGCCTACCACTTCTCTGGACAAGGGTACAGTGCCTCAGCACCGATGCGGTCTTCTGGGATAGGTCTACATCCCATCCCCTGGGTCACTAGCTGGTCTCTGTAGGAGAGTAGGATCTGCTTCACATATGTACCCCCACTTTTTGCTGATGCTTCACTGTTTTTCGACCTTAGTCTGGCTGGGGCCCTGCTAATCAGAACCCCAGCCTAGCTGCTTCCTCTTTAAAATGGTTTCCATGTGCCTTAGGCACATCACTGATTGGAATCTGGAGTGCCCTTATAAGTCCCTAGTATATGGTATACTATGTACCCAGGGCATAGGTACCTCAGAGGCCTACCAGGGGCTGCAGCATGTATTGTGCCACCCCTGGAAGGCCATCCAAACTGACACCACAGGTCTGCTACTGCAGCCTGGGTAAGGTGGTGCATGCACCCCTTACTGTGATATAGGCTACCTATATCACTACATACATACACACATATAAACCTATAAGTCACTCCTATGGCAGGCCTTATCAATCCTGAAGGCAGAGTGCGTGGTTCCTATGTGAGAGGGTGCCCCTGCATGACAGGGCTCCTCTGCAGCGTTCGGAGACCCTTCTCTGATGCTGTTTGTAGTGCAGCCTGACCATATACTCTTAAGCGCATTATAACCTCTCGTTAAAATGCTAACTTTGGGATGGCTGCACGGAAACATGTCGTGTTTGGTGTCAAACATCTTGGAATACTACCCCCCGCCAGTTCTGGCGGCGGGGGTAGCATTCCACCCTTCTAGAGGGAAAGACATGTACCCACCGGTATACCCAGTACTGACTTTCCAAGCCCTGGCATCACAAAATGGATGCCGCTGCCACAGACACAAGTCTGGCCTCCTGCTGCTGACCGAAACTCCGGCAGGGGAGGCCTGGACAATAGGTTTCCTGTCCCAGGGAGGTGTAACTACCTCCCCAGACAGGATAGTGTGTATTGGGGCTGGGCGGGAGCACTCTCTGGTGCTTTGAAGTCCTGCACTGGGGGCACATTTGGTGTCCCTGTGCATACCCCAGTTCAAACCGGATCAGGGGCTTCCAGCCCCTGCTCTGGCGCGAAACTAAACAAAGGGAAAGGGGTGTAACCACCCCTCTGCCCTGGCCCTCCCATAGGTGGGGCCACAGAGTATGTCCAACCCCCTACCTTAGTATAAGTATGGGACCCCAGTCCTTAGGACTTTAGATTATCCCTGGACGAAACTCTGACACAGAATCCTGGACCTTCGACGCTCTACTTGAAGATTAGAGGACAGAAGAATCTCCCTTGGGGTCAAGGAGTGACTCCCCTGCTTGGCAGGCACCAAAGAAGCAATTGTCCGGTCTGCATCGCTGACGCTCCAGTCAGACGCCGAAGTCTTTGCATCACCAGAGGTAGATTTCCAGACTTCCCCGAGGCTGCCCTGAGTCCCCAGCAAAGCTGAGGCCTGTAGCTGTCGTGGGTAACGTGGAACCGTGACCCCTGGACACCGCACGCATTTGCAAGTGCATCCTCTTCTGGGTCTCCCACGAAGTCATGCTTTGGGCTCCGAGTAGCCCCAGCCTCCAGCACCAACTGCACCGAAGATGTCTGGCCTCCACTCCACGAGTGTCCTGTGAGCCAGCTCCACGTGCATTGTCTCGAGGCTCCTTTGCGGTCGCTAGTCCGTTGGCTAGTAGCCCCTAACGAAGGCCAATCTTATCCTGCTTGGGCTCCCCTGGTTGCTCCAGGCTTGCCCTGACTTACCCTTGCTGGGTGAGTCCCTCAGACCTTGCTGGTCTGCACCATCGTCCTTCTTCACTTTCCACGAGACTTGCCGTTGCCAAGGCTTGTTGGGTCCAATCCGGTCGCCGACACCTCAGCAATCGACAGACGTCGTGGGACAGTCCGAATCTCGCTCCTGGTTGCCGACAACGCCTCCTGGACCTCGTGGCTGAAGAGTCAAGACGACCGTCAACCTACCTGAAGCATCCAACATCGGTGGGCATCTGCTCATCGCCTTCCTGGTCACTGGCTAGTGACCCAGACTCTGTCCCCTCTGCTTTCAGGTTCTTCAGATCTCCGATCCACCCTTGGATCCACCCGGACACTTTTGACTTGGTCGCCAGCAGCACTTTGCAGCATCTCGCCATTCAAATCGACGACGAAACCCGACCCAGAAAGGCACCTATGCACCCGGCTTCCCTGGGTGAGGTAACACGAGTACTCCGGTGCTCCCGTGGGTATAGACTCTAGAACGACCTAGTTCTCAAAGGGTTTGCTCCAAGTCCTCTTTTAAGTGTCCCTTTTCTTTAAATTCCTAACCGCGACTTTCCCCATAGAAGTCAACGGCGATTCGCGGCTGTGTTGCTACACTGCACGCGTCTCCCGTGGGTCCCCTGTGTCGCTACCTTGCGTGGTTCCTTGTGGTCCAATCACTTCTACAGGCTCTAGGCCTTGTGTCTAGCTCAGTCGTGGTTCTTATACCACTTTATTGGTATATGGTTTGGTACGCCCCTAGGGCTCAAACGTGTATTTGTGCTATTACTGTGAATAACTGACTTATAACTTATTTACTTCGAACTCTAGCCTCATAAAGAGACTAGAGGGGTGTGTTTAGTAATAAATACATATATTTTGAATATATACCTGGTGTGGTCCTCTTTCATTTGGTCACTCAAGAGATTATAGACTGGTAAAACAAGCTGCTTTACATTCCTTCAAGACTTAGCCTGAAGGCTGCTCTCCATAGCTACCACTAGGATAGCTTTCAATAAAGGTTGACTTTAACCTATCTCCAATAAGGGGTTGTCTGGACTGGTGCAAGGTGCCCACTATAATTAGTGGACAGCATATGCCAGGCCAACTTCTCACAGTCTCCCTTCCAGAGATTGTTCCAACCAGTACCCTCTCCTTTTGGTCCTTGCACCCTAAAGATGCAACCTCTCTGGACCCTCACCCCCAGCCTGCCGCTGGGGTCATTCAGCTGCAACCACCCTTTCGGGATGACTGTCTTCCCTAAAGAAAGCACAGCCATTCATACTTTTCCCACACAGAAAAGCACCTTTGGCCACTGGCCTGGCTCCCTGATAGGACCTCAGACGGCCTCACTCCCACACTGGCAGTGCCAGGGGGGAACACTGAGGGTGCCTCGTCAGACATCCTACAGCTCATTCCCCCCGTTAGTAGCTCCACACGGAAACTACCCCGGGAACCTAGACCCTTTCCTTGTTCTCCTTGCGAGAACAGGGCCTATGCACCCTTCCCTCCGAGATGCGCGCTCTCATCCCGGCGTACCCTTAGAGAGCCCGTGGGCCCCGAGTTAGCTACACCCAGGCCCACCTCTCAGAGCCCTCCTTGGCCTCCCTGCAGCGCCTTGGGAGACCGTCCAGGGACCCTCATGATCCCTGGATAGTCTGCACCACCCCCTTCTGAAGCGCAGGGTCCCTTCACTTAAGATGGGCCCCACCTTTCTTCAGGGTGGTACCACCAGGCAGAAGTGCACCTCCTGCATCGAGCTAGGGGAACACCCCCATGCTCCTGGTCCTGGGATCCAACCCCCACAGGACCTACCTGACTGGTCACCGGCTAGGCATCGACCCAGCAACCACCTCATGTTCACAACACCAGCTCCAGAATGACATCCTGTTGCTTCCTTGGGTAACCACCTACCCGACCCTGACACCGCAGGGTCCACCACTAACCCTTCACCTGGAATCTAGGGAGCACATCACCCCTACTCAGATCTCCACTGGGTCAGTTACCTAGCCCACCTAGTGTACCTAGGGGCTACCACTACACATCCTGCTCGAGAACCACCCTCCTTTGGGGCCACCCACTACCATGGGCCACCCCTGGGTTGCTCACCTTCCCTACCAGATAACCTGGGGGGCCTACTGGACACACAACTCTACTGCACCCTCCTCCCACCGTGGGAAGAGTTTCTTGTGGTCCCTCACCATGGGAACCCCTGGGATGTTACTACCCGGGGTTAAGAAACCTCCTGCCCCACCCATCCAGTGGTTTTGGCCTGCGCCAATGGCAAGAAAACTTTCAGCGGGGGAAAGATATCTGGGGCCCCTTCTGTGGAAACCCTCCCTGCCCTTAAAAAGCGCAGGAATCTCCAAGGACTCCCTACCGCTCCTGTACCCCCAAAGTCCAATCCACCCCTACACCCCCATCTGTGATGTAGGTATCAGTTGCTGTCCCTATCTCTTGAGAAGACACCCTCCTCATGCAGGTGTAGTGCGTGTAGTGTTGGGGTTCAAAGTTGTACAATATGGCTTAGAACACTTGTATGCAATCATTTCCTGGAAAGTACCATCCCGCTATCACATGATAATCAACATAACTCAGTCAATACAGTTTACATTTAAACCTATCTTCACATGACATATATGTGCGCGGGGCTTTCCTTTCCCATACTTTTAGTTCACATAACCAAAACTTTGAACCCTTCTGAGAGCCTTGTGCTCTTCCATTTGCTCATTACTGCATAGGTAATGTGTGGCAAAACTGGACTTATCAAATGCTATAAATGCGCACCAGAATGGGATACTATGTTTCCCGCCGCTAGACACCAATGTTTGAAAAAGAGGCAGTATCTGTGAGGCCTGCACGAATAACATGACATTTGTCCTTCACTGGGAACCAAACACCCCATTGTAGCGCTTGACTCTCAGAGGGTAGCGTTGCAGAGCAGTCTTACTCAAGGGAGGTGGTGTGGGCTAGTAATCGCCATTTACCTGTACGCAGAAATAATCAATAATTGATTGTCCAGTCTGTACTTTGCTTTATAAAAGGAAGAGTACATGTGTTAAACACACACACTACTCAATACTATGCACCAATTTACAAATATACATAAGCTGTTGGAATTACTTTGTGACATTGCATAACACTCCCACCCCTCCCGCAGGGGGGTGGGCTAAGTACCACCACGCCCATGTTTGCACATCATCTTGCCCCCTAATGCAGTGGGCTGAACATAACCTGGAGTGAGGGCCTTGCCCACTGGCACCATCCCAGTGGAGCTCCACCCCATTACCTCAACAAGCATTTAGAATAGGTACCCCTGCCATGGTGACACATAACCCTGACTGAGCATCTCATACTGACCATACAGTATACACTTCTACATCTTAGTGGCTAACAGTCTGGGTTGTCCTTCACCTAACGCAGTAGCAAGAATACATGTTTGGGCACGCCTTAGAATGACAGTACTCATCATAGTTGATAACAGATAAAATGCATTGCAATTAAAGCCCCTAAAAGGGCATCACAGTTAAAATCACAGGATTACGCATATACAGCCAGACACCCTAGCAGGAATGTCCAGCAACATAACCCCACTTGGCTTATGACTTCCCCTTACACAGGTACTTCACGTTACACATGTGACTTTCAGTCCCTCTAAAAGAAATAACATTGGTAAATGCACTTCTCGTGCAATTGCACCTCTTCACCTCCAGGGGATGCCCTTCTCCAGACATCCCCAGCACAGCCATCCATACCTTGAGACAGTCCCTAACACACCCCCAACTGTAGAACAAAAGTTACAGTCCCGGGAGGCTGATGACTGCTGGCTGAGCCCTTGAGGGGTTATTTCTTTGGAGTCCCCAGAGACTCAGGGGGGGACTTTACCTCTTCGTGCTGGGGGAGACTGCGTTGCTCCTGCAGCTCCCCCTGCACCTTTGCACTCACTAGGCGGTGACCACGTCCTCCTGGGGTCACACACGCTGAAAAACAGGCATTTTCCTGCAGGCCTGACCAGGCTCTGCAAAGCATTATGGGGCGCTCTTCCCCCATCTCTCGCATTTTTGATGAGCGGCTCCCCCGCTGCTCCGGGGAGAGCTGCGATGCTGTGCCTACCCAGGTGAGCTTTGCACGGCTCGGGGAGCACACACCCAGCCACTCTTCTCCTCTTTTCAGGGGCCCGGTCCCACCCGGGCATCCTGCCTTTCTGCCTCCTTGGAGAGCCGCTCGGGGACCCCACCCCCGGCGGCACCCACCAGCTCCCCGACTGGCCAGCACCCTCGCGTGCTGCGCGGGAGCCGGCCTCTCTGTTCTGTTGTGCCCGCTCCTGCGGGCAGACACGAGGCTGCTTCCCCTGCAGCGAGTCCTCGGGGGGTGGGGGAATGCAACGGCACCCTCCTGCGTTCCCGCTGTGGTGGGGGAGTGCGACGGCACTCCCCCCGCCTTCGCCACCACGCCGGGGGTTGGGGTCCTGGGACCCCGAGGCAATCTTCATGGGGAGTGCGACAGAGCTACCCGACTTGGCTTCCTGGTGTCGGAGCCCGGAGTTGGGGTCCCGGTCCACGGAAGAATCTTCAGATGGCACTCCCCGGCTTATCTTCCCCCGTGAGGGGGGTTGCGCGACGGCGCGCCCCCCTCCTCTTCACCGCCATTACCAGGGCCCGGAGTTGGGGGTCCCGGGCCCCTGAACTTTCTTCGAGGGGGGCGCGGCGGCGCTCCCCCTTCCCCGATGTCACCGGGGGCTAGGGTGGGCTCCTGGCATCCCGCATTGGCATTTTCACGGCTTTACTTCCGGGGGCAGCCCCCGGGACCTGACCCACCCCGGGGGCACATCTTGGACTGGCGGCGGAGCCCCACGCGCCTCGTCGATGGTCCTCGCAGAGGTCAAAGGTCGCCTACCTTTGGGGGGCCTGTATTGGCCCCCAGGCGGCCGATCGGCTCCCTGCTGGCCTCTTCTTGCTCCTGGTGGCGCTCCCCAGCCGCTTTCGCCCTCCTGTTCTCAGGGAGGGTGAATCCTTCAGGGCATGGTCTTCACTGGCTCCCTGCGCCAGCCTTGCGCCTGGCTCTCCACCTTGGCCTCTCTTCTCCCTGCGCAGAGGCCCAGGCTTCTGGTCACTGGTCCTGGTCTCCCCTTGTGGCGCAGGTCAGGGTCCTGAGCCAGTCTGGAGGTTCTTCCTTCCAGCTGCCCATGGCGCCTTGCTCCTGCACCCTTCTTCCTAAGCAGATCACACCCCAGAGTGCTTCTCTTACTGTTCAAGCTCTTTTAAAAGAATTTGGACGGAGCTGACAGGAAGTCTCTGCTTGCCCTATCAAGCAGCGACACATCACCTCTCTCCCCCTGCTCCCTCCTTCCTGCCAAGGCCTCTGGGTTTGTTCAAAATGGCATTGCCAGGGGTCTCATGCCACATGGTCTCTGAAAGCCCCTTCCCCCCTTTGCTGCCTTCTCTCCAGAGCAGCTTGGTGCCTGGCACCAGGTGACAGCTGCTGATGGATTAACCTGTAGCTCCACCCAGCTTCTCTTCTTGGAGAGGAGACCTTCGCCCTTGGAATGCTTGCCGTGAAGGGCTAGGCCTCTGATGCCTCAGTATGGGGAGGAAGGTCATTAATCCAGCCTGGCAGGGTCACGCCCAGCCAGGCTCTGCTTATGAGCTGACTCAAAGGAATATGACATTTCTGGATGACCTAAAAGCAGTACAGATATGACTTTGGACTCTGCAGAATAGTACTTCTCACCTAAGTTACAGTGGACTTTAGTGCGTGTCTGGAATGTGTAGGCCCTAGGGAAGTGAAACTATCCCATGTGATCCCCATCCTCATAGGAGAATAATGAAGTGGTCTTTCAGTGAAAACAGTAAAGCACACTGACTTTCCCTTATATGTTTCTTCCCATTCTATAAAGCCTATTCCATGTCACCACCCAGCTCTGCATAATTCCTGCCACACCATTCAATCTGTAACTGCTCCTGGGCTGCGCACGCCAGGAATCTCCCCTGCGCAGACCCTACACGTGTGCATACGCATGTACATACGTGTCTGCATGTAACCAGCCCGGTGCCCCTTACTCTGGCTGCAGCGCAGCGGCCTACTCTCACCAGGGGTACACCAGTAAAATCCACATGCAGTCTCTTTCATCATGAGTTCACTGTGGGTGAGTCCCAACTTAGGAGGCTCTCCCACAGTAAAAGCTCAACAATTAGGTGTTCAAAAAGGGAAAAATCCGGGCGGCTCAGATGGTCAGAACCACCTTCTAACAGGGGCCCACAAAACTTAACCCCCGGCGGGCTCCTGCTAACTTGACCTGCAAGTGAATGAGTGTCACAAGTGTGATTTTTCAACACCCGCGGCCCCCACATTCAGCACTAAGAACAGCCAGGACACCTCTGCACCCGGGCCCCATGAGCCACGTAAAATTTGGCCTACTGTTTAGGCTTGCTATTGGGATCCACATCCGCTTAACTTCAAGTGGGTTCCCCTGAACTCACTCATCAAGAGACCGAGTGTCACTAGTGATTTTTCCCATTAACTGCAATGGTAAAGTTTGACAGCTTGTAAAGTACTGATTTAATTTTCATTCTAAAATACGTAACTCAGGTTATGTTTCTGATTTACTTCATTTTGGTGTCTAAATTAATATAAAAATCTGCTCTATTTTCATAAATTGGTGTCGGATTTCTTTTGAGTCATGTCAATTACTTATTGTCCATCTTGGTACTCTGAAATGCTGAACACATGTTTCTCTAGTAAAGCTTGAATGCTCTTTGCCACTCTACCAGGACTGAGCTAAGGATTCATTATTGTGAATCCAAGGACCATCTGTAGGGTATTGTGATAGAATTAGATAGTGAAGTCTAACCTGCATCACTGCATAATGCTTAGGATTTTCTGTTTCTATTTTTGGTAAATTCTGGTGTTTTTTTCTTCTGTGTTTTCCAGTCATTTCAATACCTTAAAAACAACAGTGGTTGCACTTTTTCGCGCCATTAAAAACAACAGCAACAGTGTTTTTCCGGTGTTTTTGGAATGTGTTGCTTTTATTTCTTGCTTTCTGCACTGATAGTCCATGGTTTATAGACAGTGTACGTACAGTGTATATGAGGTCCAAATTAATGTTTGCAAATCAACCTTATTGTAGTACACCATACAATACTTCTTCAGTGAGTCTTTGGTCATGCATGCTCGCTCTTTCTTTCCCATGTAAACTTTTATCTGTGACAAAAAAGGCCCTCTCAACATTGGCACTTGAGACGGGCAATGCCAAAATAGCCACTACACAATTTGCTAACTCTGGCCCTGACATAGCTTTCTATGACAATACTGGTGCACCTGAAGATTGCGATTCTCTTGGACAGGTTCTACAACATATGCTTTGAACTGGGTGCATATGCCCTCAGAGCTATGGAAGTGGTAAAAAATGAAGCAGAACTTTTAAAAGTCCAGAGAAAATTCCCCTTTACGGAAGGGATCTAGAACTTGTACAGAGCACCAAAGAGGATTCTTTTACTTCAAATGCCATGGTTAGCAAAGGGACTTTTCTATGCATCATTGCAAGTTATTTCTCATGGATTGTAAAATAAGATTTCCTGAATTGCTCCTCAACATTTCTTTCTTTAACAAGTGGCAATCATTCTAACATGGAACATGTTGAAGTGCCAAAGTCACTAAAAGTGTCACCCAACATACTCTCAAGGAGTTGTTTCACATCTACACCAATTACGTTGAACACTTGGTAGACAAGGGTGTTTTCAGACTCTTGTTTGTTGATTATGTCCACTACAGCAGTCATGTTTTCCTGTAAATATAGAAGAATGCAGGAGAGTGCACATTGATCAATATGCGACCGAAGATCCTCACATTTCTTGCCTTTAGCATCATCATTAAGCAAAAACTTTGCAAACAGTCGCCACATGGATAATAGAGTATTCACGGCCTCTAGGACTGAGGACCACCGGCTAAATGACACAGTTGGGATGACTCTTTCTCTGATGCCACACAAAGCACCAAATGAGGAGCATTTGCATTTTAGCTCCAGCGCATAACGAAACAGTGCACCAGAATGGACTACAACGTCAAGCCTTGCTAGAAAAGGGGGCTGTCTGTGGATAAATGTGATGGTACATATTGGGAAAAATTCTTATAAACCAGCCATTTAACGTGTCGGTGAAAGAATCAAAAATAGTCAAAATATCAATTATGATTTTGATATTTCCTGGCACTCTACAGTTTATAAAATAATTAAATAAGACCTAAAACATGCTTCTAAACCCTGCATCTTTAGACAAAAGACAACAAAACTGAAAAAAGCAAAAGGAAGATGAAACAATATTTTAGTGACATCCCTAAACAACAAAACTCAAGCAGGATAATGTTAGCCCAGTCTTTCTTGCTGGTACCTTGTATAACAAAGTTAAATTGCAGTGGCCCCTTCAGGAAGAAATAAAAATGACTCTTTCACTCTCCTTTTCCTTTCTTCGAATGACATTTAGTATGTGGTTGTGCAGGTGCTTATCAGTGTTTATATGTTTACACTGGTGAGGGCTATTTCCCTTTCAATGGGGTTTTATCAGTTACTGTAGGTTTAAACATAAAACAGGATAGCATGATAATACTCGACTTTCCTACAGTGGCTTTAATGTCAGCACAAAATCATCAGAAAATACTCTGCCACTTTTTCTCATTCTCCCTCCATCTCACTATTCACCTTTTTTGTGTCTTGCTCTCTATTTCCATTTATCAGTCTCTCTCTGATGTTTCGCCCTCTTTCTCTCTTTTTCTCTCACTCTCTCTGCTGTCTCATTCTGGATCCAGTTTCTCTCTCTTTACGCTCCCTCACTTTCTCCCTCATCCATCTCTCTCTTTCTCTCTTTCACTTCTGCCCTCTCGCTTTTGCACTCACTTCCTATTTCCCACTTCTTCTCTCTTACCCTCTGTCTCTGTCTCTCTCTCTCTCTGTCTATCTCTCTCACTTTGTTTCTTTATACTGTCTTCTGTTCCCAAGTTCAATGGGAATGCCTCCAGTTAGCACCCTCTGCCTCGACCGGTGTCGAGATCATTTATTTCTGCCTCCCCTACATCTTTTTCTTGCACGATCACATCATTCTCCATGCCCTCCAGAATGCACTAGAGGATGGGCTGCCCAGTGCTAGATCACTTTTTTACATTTTAATAGTAGAAATGCAAATAGCCAACCACTTCTTACTCAGTGAGAAATGATGGCCATGTTTACCTTTATGTCCTATGCTCTTCACCTCATTAACTATGGGACCAGACAAACTTTGGGCCTGATTTAGAGTTTGGCGGGCAGGTTACTCCATCACAAATGTGACTTATATCCCGTCCGCCATATTACAAGTGCCATAGGATATAATCGACTCTTAATAGGACGGACCGGATATCCGTCACGTTTATGATGGAATAACCCGGTCCGCCAAACTCTAAATCACGTCCTGAGTCTTTGCTTACCACAGCCAGCTAATAGTCCCTTGTAGTTAGAGACTGTGCATAATCAATGGCAAAGGGTCCTCTATTTGCAGATCGTCTGGGTGATCCACAAAAAGTCACCAAATTAACCTGTGCTTAACCCTCTGGTAGCTTATCGCAAAAGCAGTCAGGCTTAATCTAGAGGCATTGTGTAAAGTCTTTATGCAGAACACGAACAGAAATTAAGTGAAAACACACAAAAAATACCAAACCACTTTAGAAGGTTAAAGTTACTTTTGATAAATAAAACAATACCAGAATGACAAAAATTCATCAGGTACAACTGGAGATATGAAATTTCAAAGTCTTAGGTAAAAGTAGCGCCGAAAAAGACCAATGAGCCAAATGGAGTAATCTGGTTGCGTCAGACTGGAACACAGTCACAAGTTCAAGCCGGCCAGAAGGAGAACAAGCGGGTACAGTACCTGGCTTGTACCTAGTTGGGCAATGTACCTAGTTGTTTTTGGACTGAGATGCAAGGTCCTGCATTGTACTGCGTTCAGTTGTGTTGGTTCCGATGAGGCTGCCAATCAGGAGCTGCAAGATGCTGCAATGAGTTGCATTGTACTGTGCCTGTTTCTAATGAGGCTGCCCATCAGGAGCAGTGAGTTGCTGCGATGCAAGGTCCTGCATCAAGATGTGTTGTGCTGCATTGGTTCCAATGAGAATGCTGATGAGAAGCTGTGAAGTGCTGCGATCGATGTGGAGTCCTGCATCGCGCTGCATAAAATCGCATTGCTCTGCATCATTTCTGAGAGAACCCACAGTTGGGCCAGGAGGAGTACACTGATGGCAGCCAAGGGTTCAGGATCTGGGACGGCAACTCTTAAGGATCAGAACTCTCTCCAGCTGAGGCTAGCAGCAGGGCACAGGCAGGTCCATTTTAGTCTAGACAGATGGACAGATGCAGGAGAAGTCTCTGGAGATTATGTATCTGTAGCTCAGAATAGTAGGCCAGTCAGCTAAACCTTGGAGTCACTCTGGTGGTTCTAGGGTTAAGGAGCAGGCCCAGTCTTCCTTCCTCCAACAGCTGGGTAGCGTGACAGTCATTCTTGCAGCAGAGCACTCCTTCCAGAAGCAGGACCTTCTTCTGAGTCTTCCACAGGTCCAGAAGTGATCTGAAGAGTTGATCTAGGGGTCCAATATTTTTACGTGATACTAGCTTTAAAGTGGGAGAAACGTCTAGACTTCGCCCCCACATTTGGTTCTTGCATTTCCTTCTTTCCACTGGTCCCAGGATGTATGGCGTCACCAAAGTCAAGTGTGAAGTTCTTTGTGTATGGACTGAGGCAGCTCCTTTGAAGTTTAAGTGTAGGAGATGATAGCTCCGCCCCTCCCATCGGGTCAGGATGGACCATCCTGCCAACATCAAGTCCCCCCTTTGTGGTACTTTCTGGGAGGACTACAAAAAGGTCAAATGCTACCTACACCTAGTTAGGTGACCCAGGATACAGGCACCAAATGGATAGTAAAAGAAACTACAAACTTTTAACTTTTTAAAAGTGGCATTTTCAGAATTGTGACTTAAGTCCAACTTTACCACTAAAAAGGGTTTTACATTACAGTTAATTTGAGACCAAGCTAGACATTTCTGCCTGCTCCCAATCAAAAGTTATCACTTATTAAGTATAATAAGGTAACACAATGCTATCATATGGGTGAGCTAGGCTTTGGAGTAGTGAAAAACAAATTTAAGAGATTTTCGACTCCCGGGTATATAAAACTTTACATGCGTACTTTAGGCGTGATTTATATGTATTAAAAAGGAAGGTTGAGGCCTGGCAAAAGGGTTAATTGAAAGGTAGAAATGGCAGTTTAAAACTGCACCCAGGCTGCAATGGCAGACCTGTGGCATGTTTAAAAAGGCTACTTAAGTGGGTGGCACAATGAGTGCTGCTGGCCCAGTAGTAGTATTTAATTTACTGGACCTGGGTACATATAGTATCACTTTCCCAGGTACTTACAAGTAAATTAAATGTGCCAATTGGGTGTAAGCCAATTTTACCATGTTTAGAGGAGTGAGCACAAACACCTTACATTTGTTAGCAGTGGTAAAATGTACAGAGTACTAAAGCCAACAAAAATGAATTCAGCTAAACAAGAGGGGTGAAGGCATAACCCTGCAGAGAGGGTCATGCCCAATAGTCAGATATGAGAGAAACCCCATTGAACTTCCTACTTTTAGATGTCCTGTACTAAGATTCCACCAAGCAGCTGTTTCAGGTAGTTACAAAACTATCAGGGTCGGTGAGAAACTCCCCAATAGCTCCCACTCAAGATCTTTGCAACGCACTGGCCAGTTTCTTCCAAGAGAAGGTCAGCAATATATATGACAAATTTGCCGCTCAACCTAAAGCCGACCACTTGACGGCTGCCCCCGGCAATGAAGAAAGTACCCCTTCTTTCCCAAAATTTAGTCAAGTCTCCCCAAAACAGATCACAGGCCTAATTTCCACCATAAAATCGGGCTCCATCACTGACCCCTGCCCTTCTTCAGTTTTAAAATTGATCCCTGATCTAATAGCCCCCAACCTAACAAATATCTGCAATGCCATGTTTCAAACAGGCATTTACCCTCCTATATAGAAAAAGGCTATCATCAAGCCGCTGCTGAAGAAGCAGAACCTTGATCCTGCAGAAACAAAAAACTACCGACCTATCGCAAGCCTTCCATTCCCAACAAAAATCTTCTAGAAAATAATGAACTCGCAGTTGGCCCAATACATTGAGTATAACAACCTACTGGACGATACGCAATTCGGCTTTAGCAAAGGCCATGGTACAGAAACTGCCCTCATTAAAGCTTCAGGCAAAATAAGGACAGTACTAGACCAAGGTGGTGCTGCTGTTCTTGTGCTGCTAGACCCATCAGCAGCCTTTGACACGGTCGATCACGCTACACTGATCGACCGTGTCTCAACCATCGGCATCAAACATAGGGCTAAAGATCTACTGACCTCTTTTCTTTCTAACCGCACACAACTAGTGAGTCTCGCGACTTCAAGTCCTCCCCATTTGCCCTCCCGTGTGGTGTGCCACAAGGATCATCTTTGAGCCCGACCTTATTTAATATCTACGTGTCGGACTTGGCCAGGGTCATCAAAACCCACGGGATGGGTGTTACATCTTACGCCGATGACACACAATTGGTGCTCGCAATCCATAACGACGGAGGAGCAATTGCAGCCAGCTTCCAAGACGGAATGTTGGCCATTAGCACCTGGATGACCAACAACTGCCTAAAGTTAAACTCTGATAAAACGGTGGTATTGATTTTTGGTAATCTTTTTCCTGTATGGTCCCCTTCTTGGTGGCCAGCCAATTTAGGACCACCACCGCCCCCTGTCTCGAAAGTTAGAAATTTAGGTGTCTTGTTCGACGACAAGCTATCTTTCACATTTCATGCCAATGCAGTTGTCTCCTCATCTTTCTATACCCTTAGGATGATAAAAAAAACTCCTACCATTCCTTCTATCCAGTGCCGGAAAAACCCTTATTAGCACCCTAGTAATGTAAAAAATTGACTATTGTAATGGCCTCTTCCTCAATGCCCAGAAAAAGGTCATCAATAGACTACAGATGGTGCAGAACTCGGCCGCCAGAATGCTAACAGGCACCCCTAAGTATCAACCAATTTCAAAGGTTGTTCGAAAACTCCACTGGCTACCTATAAGAAGCCGAACTAATTCAAAGCACTTTGCATCGCATTCAAAGCCATCCACAATATTGGACCTGATTTCTTGAAGAAGGCTTTGTGTGTCTACACGCCCAACAGACCCTTGCGTTCATCAGTAGCCAACCTCCTGAAGGTCCCTCGAACTGAAAAAGTTTCATGGGGTGACAGAAGATTCACCGTCGCCACCGCCAAATTGTGGAACACCCTCCCCCTTCATATTAAAACCTGTCCGACCCTGCTTGCCTTTAGGAAACTAGTAAAGACATGGCTTTTTAACCAATAGCCACCTGTTCCTGGTTTAGACTTCTACACAGTCCGCAGCGCCAAGACACCCAAGGGTATTTGTGTGCTTTACAATTTACTTAAATAAATAAATAAATAAAATGTTTTCAGTGCAATAGACGCAGCTCATTGTGACAATACTAGAACCATAATCTAATTAGGAATGGGAGTAACAGACCAACATCTGAAACCACCTCCCCTTGGGTTTTGTTGGTTAAGTACTGTTAGATATGTTGTTGTTGGTTGACTGGGTTTTGAGCCCTGGTCAAGCAACAGCCACAATCCTAGTCAGGGTAAGGCACAAGCAAACCCTAAAGTAACCTGTGCTCAACCCCGTGGTACCTTGGCACAGAGCAGTCAGGCTTAAGTTGAAGGCAATGTGTAAAGTATTGGTGCAACACATCAAACAGTAAGACAATGACACAGCACACAAAAAGGATCGCACACCAGGTTAGTAAAATAGAACTTATTTTAATAAATAGAACAAGATCAAAACTACAAGAATCCAATTAGCAGAGCTTGAGTTAAGAATTGTTAAAGATTAAACTGCAAAATAGTGCTTAGAAGCAAGAAGAGCCAAACAGGGATATCTGGTTGTGCCGTACCGGGACAAAATCACACGTTCAGGCCGACCCCAATAGAGCACAGGCTGGCTACAGTGACCAAGTTAGGTCTGCTGTACCATAAATCTGGGTTGCAAAGCAATGCATCAGTTCTGAACCACACAGTAGACTTACAGATGGCAGAGTCCACATGCAGGAGCAGAGTGATTGGAAGTCTGTTATGTCCCTGAGACTTCAGATCAGGAATCCAGCCAACTAGACCTTGGAGTCACTCTGGGTTCGAGAGATGCAGGTCCAGTCCTTCTCACTCCCAGGCAAGAGGGCAGCAGGCACAGGTCAGCACACCAAAGTGGGAGGCTAGCAAAACAGCAGTCCAGCAGGCTTTCAGCAGGACAGCAGTCTTCCTTCCTGGTTGTATGACAGAGGCACGATTGGATAAACCACATATGCCTGTACCACGCAGCCTAAACCACAAATGCATCTTAAACTCGCATTCCTTTACCACACACGTATTTTGTTGGTAAAGACATGAATGGTAATGGGGTATACATGGCTAAGGTCTTGACCCTCCTGCCCTAAGCTACAAACTCCCACCCCCCTGCACTGAGCTCCAAATACCCCAACCCCTTCCCAACTCCCATGCTGTCCCTAACCCTTAAACACTACCTCGATTCCTGAGGCCTAAAACCCTTTCCCTTAAACACTATCCCGACCCCCTCCCACCCCGTGCTGTCCCTAAAACTACCCCAACCCCTTCCACTGCCCTTAGGCCTAATACCCTAACCCCTAATTAAAAACTTCCCTGACCCTCCCCCAGCCCTGAAAACTACCCCGACCCCCCAGCCCTGAAAACATCCTCCTACCGCACCCTGAAAACTAGCCCAGACTACCCCAGCCCTGAAAACTACCTCTGACCCCCCAGCCCTGAAAACTAGCCCTGAACCCCTCAGCCCAGAAAACTACCTCCAATCCCACCCGCCCTGAAAACTAGCCCCAAATTCCCCTGCCCTGAAAACTAGCCCCCAGCCCAGTAAACTACCCCGACCCCCAGCCCAGAAAACTACCTAAACCTCCCCAGCCCAGAGAACTACCCCCAACCACCCCAGCCCAAAAAGCTACCCCTGACCCCCTAGCCCAGAAAACTACCCAGCCCAGAAAACTACCCCGACCCCCAGCCCAGAAAACTACCTGACCCCCCCAGCCCAGAAAACTTCCTCCGACCCCCCCAGCCCTGAAAACTAGCCCAAACCCCCAAGCCCTGAAAACTACCTCCGATCCCACCCTTGCCCTGAAACCTAGCCCTGAATCCCCTGCCTTGAAAACTAGCCACAAACCCCCTAGCCCGAACCCCCCAGCCAAGAAAACTACTCCGACCCCCAGCCCAGAAAACTACCCCGACCCCCAGCCCAGAAAACTACCCGACCTCCACAGCCCAGAGAGCTACCCCCAACCACCCCAGCCCAGAAAACGACCCGATCCCCCCAGCCCAGAAAACGACCCCAATCCCCCAGTCCAGAAAACTACCCGACCCCCTACCCAGCCCAGAAAACTACCCCTGACCCGCAACCCCAACCCAGAACACTACCCCCAACCCACCCTCCCAACCCAGAAAACTATCCCGGACCCCCAGCCCAGATAACTACAGCCCAGCCGCACCTACCTCACCACGGATCTCTTTCTGGTGAGGTCTTCCTGCTTCCGTCCCCAGCAGCCAGCAGCTAGACCGTGCACTGCCTTAACCACGCATATGTGTGGTTAAGGCCTATGCATGGTTAAAGCAAGCGTGGTTTTATCTTGCGTAGTCGGAACACATGTGGTTAAGACCACGATGTTTCAACTGTTTCTCCTCCTTCCTAGAAGAGTATCCACAGGTCCAGAAGTGTACTGAAGTGGTGGTGGTGCCTTTGATGTGGGGGGAGACTTCAATGACGTGCCTTTGAAGAGCACAGCTGTCCTGGCCCTCCTGTCCTAGCTCCGAACTCACTACAGGGGCTATTCAGCCCTTTTTGTGTGGACTGGACAGAGCCTATTCAGGTGTAAGTGGGGATCCGTCCAGCTCCTCTCTCCCATCCTGCCCAGGATGGCCCATCAGGACACACCTTAGCTCCCTTTGTGTGTGGCTGTCTAGATTAAATATACAAAACCCAGCTGTCCACCACCATAGACAGGTGATCAAAGACAGGCAGCAGGCACCAAATAGCTAAGGCAAGAAAACGCTAGCTTTCTAAAAGTGCCATTTACAGAATTGCAATTTAAAATCCGACTCCACCATAAGTTAGAATTTTAAATTGTGAGTTCAGAGATACCAAACTCGAAAATTTGATCTCTTTCATCTTGTGAATTACACTTATAAGATGTAATAATTTAATGCAAATGTCAACCTATGGGAGAGAGATAGGGCTTGCAGTAGTGGAAAACTAATTTAAGAGTTTTCACTACCAGGACATGTAAAACTGAAAAGTACATTGCACCCTGCCCTAGAAGTTGTTTAGGGCCTACCTTTGGGGTGACATATGTATTAAAAAGGAAGGTTAGGACCTGGCAAAAGGTTTACTTTGCTACAAAAAACAGGATTAGGGAGTGAAGAGGTAGTGTCCTTAGTGGGCACTGGAGGTGGATACGTCCTCCTCTAGAGATTCAAACAAAACATAGGGATCCACCTCAAAAGAGGTTCAAAAGGGTGTGTTTCCTGTTATGACAGGACGCACGCAGTGTTTGCTTAAATACCCCTCACACACCAAAAGGGCCCTTGGTGTCATGCTTCATCATAGGGGTCTTCCCGCCCCGCTGCGGGACGGGGCGTGCTACGACCAGCGACTACGCGGGAGCACTGTTTTTCAAAACTATGTGTGGTGTAGGGGTAGTGAGAGGAAGGGTCAGAAGTGAATGCAAAAAAGTGAATTAAAAAGGACCTGGCCTCGTGGACTTAAAAATTTAATATGACGTGGAGGCTGGTGCTGTTAAAAAAAGTGGTTCGGAGATGTCCTGCGTATAATGTGCGGATACTCCTGATCAAGTCAACATGTTTCGAAGCGTCAAAGCTTCTTCATCAGGACTAGGAATGATCCCTTCAGTGCTCACTATGTTGCTATCAATGCGTAATTGAAAAAGTGTGCTATATACAAAACGAAAAAAATTCAAAAATCATGCACTTTGTATTACCCAATCAGTATTTCTAAAATGTAAATTGGAATATGTAGGAGACAATGCTCCATGAGCCTCCTGAACGGGTGGGAAGGGTGTTGCCACTGTATTGTAGCAGTCAACACTACCTCACTCAATCGCCAACCCGCGGCTCGGCTTACATGTCCTGGTAGTGAAAACTCTTAAACAGGAAACACACCCTTTTGAACCTCTTTTGAGGTGGATCCCTATGTTTTGTTTAAAAGGTTTACTTTGCCAGGTCAATATGGTAGTTAAAACCCTCACACCCACGCTCAGCAATAGCAGGCCTGAGACATGTTTAAAGGGCTACTTAAGTGGGTGGCACAATCAGTGTTGCAGGCCCACTAGTACCATTAAATTTAAAGGCCCTGGGCACATGTAGTGCACTTTACTAGGGTAATATGCCAATTGGGTATTTGACAATTTTACCGTGTTTTAAGGAGAGAACACATGCACTTTATCACTAATTAGCAGTGGTAAAGTGCTAAGAGTCCTAAGGCCAACAAAACAGGTACAGCAAAATGGAGGAGGAGAGGCAAAAATTCCAGGGGATAACAACACTAAGGTTGAGAGGTCTAACAAGTACTATTTGAAAGTATTCAGGTTCACCATATTGATTGGAGTTGCATTTATATTGTGTGATATCTTTTCTATACAATAATGGTACTGTATGTTCCATTGCCTGATGCATAAAACAATCCCTTTACACCTTGATTTGGATGGGTTTACTTCTTTCTTCACAAAATTCTAAGATGTACATTTGGAAATCTGTAATAGGTGAACATTGTGAGGTGTATTCTTGTTCCTCCTAATGCTGCTCTTTCAAATATTCTGTGGGCTAAGATACAAAGGAAGTGTCCATCAACACATTTTTTCCCTTAATTTTACAAATTGAAAAAAATAGACGTGGAAAATGTTTTCTCACACTCCACTGAAAAATCTGGAGCTCTTTGAGAAATGTTACCCTCTAGTTACTTATTTAGTCCAGGTCTTCTCACAAATACAGTCAAACTTGCTATTACTATTGGAAATGCCTTTGGGAATCAAACAAACTTATGGCTTGACACTGACAATAATGACCCACTGCCACTACTATTTTCTACATCCCTCACCTAGATGTGAAGTTGTGCCAACATCTGATGATCTTGTTGGTTTTATGCATTGTAAGTACTAACTGTGCATTTACATATCCTCAAAGCTTGATGTCATTTGTGGTTGCTGATTGCTATTTTTATTCACTTAGCTGCATCAAAGCCTTGTGTGTAGGGTCATCTATGTCATACCTTCCTCGAGGTGTATTCAATGATGGCATTTGGCAGTGTTAAAGATCGGACGGGTGTATAGGGCAATCTGGCAGTGGAGGAAAGGATTCAACCTGGAGTTTTGACCGAAAACATGAGCATCGCCTCTAAAATCAAAAACCTCAAGATGGGTTTTTTCTTGATAGAAGGGAAAAAACGAATCGTAGTATGTTAGTGATAGCATTTTTTCCTATAATCTTGGGATACTTTATTTGGGTCGCCTACAGCGTTAAAACACGTAGCATGTAATTGTCAATCCAATCCTTGTTCTTTGTTTTTAAATCCTGCGATTCCCTTAGAGCGAGTGTGCTCAAGTTTTGATGGAGCCTGGGATCTCAGTCGCCTTTAATGGTGAAGTTACCTTATCTCTTTTGCCTCTTGGTCGGCTTTTTAACAATTTTGCCTGTTAGGTTTGGGTGTCGGCTGGTATGTGGTTTTAACACGGTGTTTTTAGCATTCCCAAATTAATTTTAACTTATTGTTATGTAGACCTGGCATCTTTTGGATGGGGGTGAGTACTTCATTATATCAATATAGTTTTATAATACAAAAAAGTTATCAACAAGCACACCGTCCTGCTCCAGAAAGGTCAAATTGATTACTTATTCAGAGCACACATGGCTAAATACTAATTTACCCATTATAGCAGACTTTTATTGCGATTGTGCATATAAATAGCATCATTATTTACTATATTATTCCACAGGAACCACTGTTTCTGTTTATACCCCCTTGCCTCAGGCACATTTACACCCAGGCAGGTGGGAAAATTAGGTAGTCAGGCAGCGTACACACCCAAAAGGCTAGCCACACCTCTAGGGTGGGCTACACGGTCTGCACAGCCGAGGATGGGTTTTGATATCTTGAAAAGTGGCAAAATAGAGGGTTCTGGGTAGGAAAGGTAACACACACTGCCAGATGCAATCACCCAAGGGGCGGATTAGCAACAGGGACTATAAGCCCATTGGCCACTTGTCCCCACACCCGTAACTTCCCTAAACGCAGGATTTAAGGGCCAACCCTGAGACCAAAATCTCAGACCTGCTCTGAACTGCGACCAAGGAAGAGACCTGTGTCTGCACTGTCAGGACTCTACAAAGAAAAAGGCCTGAAACTCTGCACCTATGGCAGCCACCCTGCACTTACTCGACCACAACTCGTCCCGAACCAGAGACTGGTTTCAAAAGGAAGGAGAACCCCTCTGCAACCAAACAGCATCATCAGAACTCCCTTGGGCTTGAGGTACTAGTCCCCTTCAGCCTGCAGGTAGAAACCACACTCTTGGTACCAAGAAAGTACTTGCTATCGGGCCTGACAAGTGATCGCCCAAAAGTAAATGGTCAGGTGAGTTCTGGGAAATGTAGTGCTAACCACCAGCAAGATTCAACTGAATACCACCT
This sequence comes from Calotriton arnoldi, assembly GCA_963921515.1. Lineage (NCBI taxonomy): Eukaryota > Metazoa > Chordata > Amphibia > Caudata > Salamandridae > Calotriton > Calotriton arnoldi. The sequence goes on from CAWUFW010008064.1 coordinate 925,036, forward strand.
TCCCATGGGCTCCAGGACGTCGAAGTATCCAAGCACTGTGTTTGGCACTGCCAAGGTTTGTTGGTGGTCAGTCGGGCTACTGGCCCCTTTGTTCAATGCTGCACAATGAGTGAACAACCCTGCAACTTCAACCACCCACCTCAGTGGCTCCGTTGTTGAGTGTTTGCATCCGTATCCTCTCCAGCACCATTCCAGTAGTAAAACCAGAACCAGCAGCTCCTGTTCAGCATCAAGGATAGCCAAGCACACCACTGCACTGAGATGCCAGAGCTAGGCCAATCAATCAATCAATCAGGTGGCTTGTAAAGCGTGTAGGAGAGTAGGATCTGCTTCACAGGGGTACCCCCACTTTTTGCTGATACTTCACTGGTTTTCGACATTAGTCTGGCTGGGGCCCTGCTATTCAGAACCCCAGCCTAGCTGTTTCCTCTTTAAAAGGGTCTCCATGTGCCTTAGGCACATCACTGATTGGGATCTGGAGTGCCCTTGTAAGTCCCTAGTATATGGTATACTATGTACCAAGGGCATAGGTACCTCAGAGGCCTGCCAGGGGCTGCAGCATGTATTATGCCACCCCTGGTAGGCCATCCAAACTGACACCACAGGTCTGCTACTGCAGCCTGGGTAAGGTGGTGCATGCACCCCTTGCTGTGGTATAGGTTACCTATATCACTAAAAGCATACACACATATAAACCTATAAGTCACTCCTAAGGCAGGCCTTATCAATCCTAAAGGCAGAGTGCATGGTTCTTATGTGAGAGGGTGCCCCTGCATGAGCAGGGCCCCTCTGCAGCGTTCGGAGACCATCTCTGATGCTGTTTGTAGTGCAGCCTGACCATATACTCTTAAACGCATTATATCCTCGCGGTAAAATGCTAACTATGGAATGGCTGCACCAAAACATGTCGTGTTTGGTGTCAAACATCTTGGAATACTACCCCCGCCAATCCTGGCGGCGGGGGTAGCATTCCACCCTTCTAGAGGGAAAGGCATGTTAACTCTGACGAGTCCGGTAACTTCTTTCCAGAGCCCTGGCATCACAAAATGGATGCTGCTGCCACAGACACGAGTCTGGCCTCCTGCTGCTGGACGAAACTCCGGCAGGGGAGGCCTGGACAATAGGTTTCCTGTCCCAGGGAGGTGTGACCACCTCCCCAGACAGGACAATGTGTATTGGGGCTGGGCGGGAGCACTTTCGGGTGCTTTGAAGTCCTGCACTGGGGGCACATTTGGTGTCCCTGTGCATACCCCAGTTCAAACCGGATCAGGGGCTTGCAGCCCCTGCTTTGGCGCGAACTGGACAAAGGGAAAGGGGTGTAGCCACCCCTCTGCCCTGACCCACCCATAGGTGGGGCCACAGAGTAGTCCATCCCCTATTTTTGGAATAAAGGTAGGAACCCAGTCCTTAGGACTTTAGATTATACCTGGACGAAACTCTGAAACAGAATCCTGGACCTTCGACGCTCTACTCACGATTAGAGGACTGAAGAATCTCCCTTGGGGTCAAGGAGTGACTCCCCTGCTTGGCAGGCACCAAAGAAGCATCTGTCCGGTTCGCATCACTGAAGCTCCCGTCGGACGCCGAAGTCATCGCATCACCAGAGGTGGATTCTCAGACTTCCCCGAGGCTACCCTGAGTCCCCAGCAAAGCTGAGGCCCGTGGCTATCGTGGGTGACTTGAGACCGTGACCCCTGGACACCGAGCACACTTGCAAGTGCACCATCTTCTGGGTCTCCCAAGAAGTCGTGCTTTGGGCTCCGAGTAGCCCTAGCCTCCAGCACCACCTGCACCGAAGATCACTGGCCCCCACTCCACGAGTGTCCTGTAAGCCAGCTCCACGTGCGGCGTCACGAGGCTCCTTCGCGGTCGCTAGCCCGTTGGCTAGTAGCCCTTACCGAAGGCCAATCTTTTCTTTACTTGGCAGTCTGGTTGCTCCAGGCCTGCCCTCACTTACCCTTGCTGGGTGAGTTCCCCAGACCTTGCTGGTCTGCATCATCGACGATCTACATCTTACTCAAGACTTGCCGTTGCCAAGGCCTGTTGGGTCCAATCTGGTCGCCGACACCTCTGCACTCGACAGACATCGAGCAACAGCCCGAATCCTGCTCCTGGTCGCCGACAACGCCTCCCGGACCTCGTGGCTGAAGAGTCAAGACGACCGTCAACGAACTTGAAGCACTCGACATCGGTGGGCATCTGTCCATCGCCCTCCTGGTCACTGGCTAGTGACCCAGACTCTGTCCCCTCTGCTTTCAGGTTCTTCAGAACTCCGATCCACTCTTGGATCCACCCGGACACTTTTCTCCTGGTCGCCAGCAGCACTTTGCAGCAGATCGCCATAAGAAACGACGACGAAACCCGACCCCGAAAGGCACCTATGCACCCGGCTTCCCTGGGTGAGGTAACACGAGTACTCCGGTGCTCCCGTGGGTAGAGACTCTTCAAAGTCCTAGATCTCAAAGGGTTTTGTCCTAGTCCTCTTTAAGTGTCCCTTTCCTCTATTTTCCCGATCCCGACTTTCTCCATAGAAGTTAACGGCGTATCGCGGTTGTGTATTTACACTGCACGCGTCTCCCGTGGGTCCCCTGTGTCACTACCTTGGGTGGTTCCTTGTGGTCCAAGCACTTCTAGAGGCTCTAGGCCTAGTGTCTAGTTCAGTCGTGGTTCACATACCATTTTATTGGTATATGGTTTGAGTACGCCCCTAGGGCCCAAACGTGTATTTGTGCTATTACTGTGATTTAAGATCTTATAACCTATGTACTTGAACTCTAGCCTCATAAAGAGACTAGAGGGGTGTGTTTAGTAATAAATACATATATTTTGAATATATACCTGGTGTGGTGCTCTTTCATTTGGTCACTCAAGAGATTATAGACTGGTAAAACAAGCTGCTTTACATTCCTTCAAGACTTAGCCTGAAGGCTGCTCTCCATAGCTACCACTAGGATAGCTTTCAATAAGGTTGTCTTTAACCTACCTACCATAAGAGTCGATTTGGACTGGTGCAAGGTGCCCACTATAATTAGTGGACAGCATATGCCAGGCCAACTTCTCACATTGGTGGCAGCGGTGGGATTCCAGCTTGCTATTGTTTTACCAGATAATCTCAATTGAATTGATCAACTGAAAACCACTAAGGGTACCTAAGGTACATATAATTTAAGCTTAGAATATCAGTAAGTTCTACTGAACTTAGAGTTGTGTGTTAAGGGATAGCACAACCCTTTCTACAACTCAAGAGAGTTTAGTAGGCCACACTAGAGTAGGTAGTGCATACACCACACCACACTAGTAATGTCTTTAAAAGCAGGATCTAGAGATGCCCTGCAGGAAGCCATTGAGCTTCCCCCTCCAAGTATGACACACTCCCATTCTTGGAACTGAGAGCTTTGTGTAACGTGAGGAAATTAAGGACAGGCCAAAGTCCCACCACCCAACACCTCCAGGAGATGTTGGTGGCTTATGATCTTAGTAAGTCCTCAGAGACTGAAGGGGTAGGAGCAGAGGGTGGGCCAGCAGATGAGGAAGGGGCCAGGGGTACCACTACCCCCAGCCCCCCTCTGAAACTGACCATGAGGGTGACAATGACCCTGACCTGGAAAACCCAATCCCTTCTGGGGAAGATGAAGATGAGGATCTGGAGAACCACACCTTTGTCCCCCAGGAAGGATTATGAGTGTGCTCAGAAAGTCTAGGTCTCCTTCTCAGGAGTCTAACCACTCTGGCACCTCAATAGGGAGCTCTGTTTCTTCTCACAGGAGGGAATCCTCTCATGAGAGAAGAAAGAGACTGGTCCAGTATGAGGAAACTCAACTGGAGATCAGGAAGAAGCAATTGGCTTTAGATAGAGAATCCCTAGATCTCCTTAGGGAGAGAAGAAAGTTGGGACTAGAGTCCCATGGTGGCAGCCATGTCCCTAGAGATAGGGAAAGGTCCTATGACCATAGGAACCTGAGCAAGATTGTCCCTCCCTACCAGAGTGGGGATGATATCCACAAATGGATAACTGCTTTAGAGAGGGCCTGTAAAGTACAGAAGGTCCCTCAGGAGCAGTGGGCAGCAATCTTGTGGCTCTCCTTTGCTGACAAAGGTAGAGACAAGCTCCTCACTGTTAGAGAGGAGGATGCTGACAATTACAAGGTCTTGAAGAGTGCTCTTATTGATGGGTTTGGCCTAACCACTGAACAGTACAGGTTGAAGTTCAGAGACACCCAAAAAGCACAGACTCAAGACTGGGTAGACTATGTGGATTGTTCTGCCAAGGCTCTGGAAGGCTGGTTGATGGGCAGTAAGGTGTGTGACTTCTCAGGATTGTATAATCTGATAATGAGGGAGCAGATTCTTAATAACTGTCAAAACCAGCTGTTGCATCAGTACCTGGTTGACTCTGATCTGACCTCTCCCCAAGAATTGGGAAAGAAGGCAGACAAATGGGTCAGAACCAGGGTGAAGCAGAAGGTACAGAACCAAGGTGGGGAAACCAAGAAGCAAGATGCTAAGAACTCTGACAAGGGTGGGGAGAAGGGTAAAGATCAAAAGTCTTCATCAGGCCCCCAAAAATCTTCTTCTGGTGGGGATTCCCAGTCTACCAAGGGTAAAGGCCAAAGAAAACCATGGTGCAAGGTCTGTAAGCAAAAGACCCACTGGACCAGTGATTGCACCAAGTCCAAAGACTCCAGTCCAGCATCCACCAATGCCCCTAAGGCACCTGTTCCCCCTAGTACAGTTGGTGGAAGTGCTCCAGCAAAGGGTTTAGTAGGGTTCACTTTGGGAACTGAGTTGGGCTCTGACTTAGTCAGGGAACTGACTCAGGCTGTGTTAGTCTGTGATGGAGGCATGGATGTGACCTCCACTGTGAGTCCCAGTAATCTGGGCAAGTACAGACAACAGCCTTTAATCAATGGACGAGAGGCTTTGGCATTTAGGGACACAGGGGCAAGTGTCACAATGGTGACACAAGACCTTGTGCTACCTGGGCAAGTTATACTTGGTGAAATGTACCAAGTGACCAATGCTAGCAATGTCAGAACAGACCATACTCTGGCAGTTGTTAACTTCTCCTGGGGAGGGGTAACTGGCCTTAAGAAGGTTGTGGTAAGTGCAAACCTACCAGTCGAATGCTTGCTTGGCAATGACTTAGAGACTTCTGCTTGGGCAGAAGTGGAGCTCAGGACCCATGCAGAAATGCTGGGGATCCCTGCAGATGTGTTTGCTGTGACCAGGTCACAAGCTAAACTGTCTAAAACTGAACAGGCCTTGGATTCTGGAAGAATGGACCAAGTGCCTTCCAAGAGGAGGAGTAGTAGGGTTAAGGCAGTGCCTTCCCCTTGGCTCAGGAAAAGATCAGTCCCTTGAGGGGATGATCTCAGCCCTGAAGAAGGAACTGTCCCAGAGGAACTTGAGCCTGACCAGGTTGAGTTCTTGGGGACAGGGGGACCTTCTAGGGCAGATCTGAGCCAGGAGCAGCAGAGCTGCCCCTCCCTTGAACCCCTCAGACAGCAAGCTGCTGCTGAGGCTGCTGGGAAAGCTAGTGGTCCCCATACAGTGTATTGGGATGATAGACTCCTGTACTCAGAGAGTAGAGACCCCAAGCCTGGTGCTACCAGGAGGTTGGTAATACCTTTGAAGTTCAGGGGCTTCCTATTGACCCTAGCCCATGATATTCCCTTAGCAGGACACCTGGGCCAGAACAAGACTTGGGACAGAATTGTCCCTCACTTTCACTGGCCCCACATGTCTGAAGACAGTAAGGAGTTTTGTCGCTCCTGTGTAACCTGCCAAGCCAGTGGCAAAGCAGGTGGCACTACAAAGGCCCCCTGATACCACTACCTGTGGTGGGGGTGCCCTTTGAGAGGGTAGGGATTGACATTGTTGGTCCCATGGATCCCCAAACATCATCTGGGCACAGATTTATACTGGTGGTAGTGGATCATGCCACCAGGTATCCAGAGGCTATACCCCTTAGGACCACTACAGCACCTGTGGTGGCAAGGGCCCTCCTGGGAATTTTCTCAAGAGTGGGCTTTCCTAAGGAGGTGGTATCAGACAGGGGTGCAAACTTCATGTCTGGGTACTTAAAGGCAATGTGGAAGGAGTGTGGAGTTACTTATAAGTTCACCACACCCTATCACCCACAATGCAATGGTTTAGTTGAGAGATTCAACAAAACCTTGAAGGGCATGATTAAAGGGCTCCCAGAAAAGCTTAGGCGTAGATGGGACATACTCTTGCCCTGCCTTTTATTCGCATATAGGGAGGTGCCTCAGAAGGGGTTGGTTACAGCCCTTTTGAACTTCTGTTTGGCCACCCTGTGAGGGGTCCACTGTGCTTGGTGAAGGAAGGATGGGAGTTACCTCTCAAGCCCCCAAAGCAAGATATAGTGGACTATGTACTTGGTCTCCGCTCCAGGATGGCTGAGTACATGAAAAAGGCAACCAAAAACCTTGAGGCTAGCCAGGAACTTCAAAAGGCCTGGCATGACCAAAGGCTGTCCTAACTGTTTACCAGCCAGGACAGAAGGTGTGGGTGTTGGAGCCAGTGGCCCCAGCAGCTCTCCAAGACAAATGGAGTGGACCCCACACTATTGTTGAGCAGAAGGGTGAGGTCACTTACTTAGTAGACCTGGGAACACCCAGGAGTCCCCACAGGGTTCTCCATGTCAACAGACTTAAGCCATATGTGGACAGGGCAGACATGGGCTTGCTCATGGCTACTGATGAAGGGCAGGAGGAAGAGAGTGACCCACTCCCTGACCTGCTCTCACAGAACCCTGACGATGGGTCAGTTGATGGTGTAGCCTTGGCAGGCAGCCTCACTACCCAGCAACAAACTGATTGCAGGCAAGTCCTCAATCAGTTTAGACATATGTTTTCTCTGACACCCAGTCAGACCACCTGGTGCACTCATGAAGTGGACACTGGGGACAGTCTGCCTATTAAAAACAAGATTTATAGGCAACCTGACCATGTCAGGGACTGTATCAGGACTGAAGTCCAGAAGATGTTGGAATTGGGAGTGATTGAGCCCTCAGATAGCCCTTGGGCTAGTCCAGTAGTCCTAGTACCTAAACCTCACACCAGTGGTGGGAAAAGAGAGATGAGGTTTTGTGTAGACTACAGGGGCCTCAATGCAGTCACTAGGACTGATGCCCATCCAATACCCAGGGCAGATGAGCTCATAGATACTTTGGCCTCTGCCAAATATCTCAGCACATTTGACCTAACAGCTGGCTACTGGCAGATCAGACTAGCTGATGCTGCAAAGCCCAAAACAGCATTTTCAACCCCTAGTGGGCATTATCAATTTGTGGTGATGCCCTTTGGTCTGAAAAATGCACCTGCCACTTTCCAGAGGTTGGTGAACACAGTTCTCACAGGACTGGAGGCCTATAGTGCAGCTTATCTAGATGATATTGCTGTCTTTAGCTCCACATGGGAGGATCACCTGGTCCACCTCAGGAATGTTTTACAGGCCCTGCAAAAGGCAGGCCTGACTATCAAGGCCACTAAGTGCCAGATAGGGCAGAGTCAGGTTGTGTACCTGGGCCACCTTGTGGGTGGAGGCCAGGTTCAACCTTTGCAGAGCAAGATCCAGACCATCATGGACTGGACTGCTCCAACTACCCAGACTCAGGTGAGAGCCTTCTTAGGCCTGACTGGGTACTATAGGAGATTTGTCAAGGGGTATGGATCAATAGTGACACCCTTGAATGACTTAACTTCTAAGAAAATGCCCAAAAGGTTCAGTGGACAGTTAGCTGTCAAAAGGCATTTGATGACCTCAAGCAGGCCATGTGCACTGCTCCAATTCTGCAGAGTCCTGATTACTCCAAGAAGTTCATTGTCCAAACAGATGCATCTGAATTGGGGGTAGGGGCTGTACTGTCACAATTGAATGAAGAAGGTCAGGATCAGCCAGTAGCTTTTATTAGCAGAAGGCTGACCCCTAGAGAGAAACGTTGGTCAGCCATAGAGAGGGAGGCCTTTGCTGTGGTCTGGGCTCTGAAGAAGTTGAGGCCATACTTGTTTGGTACACACTTCCTGGTTCAGAGAGACCATAAGCCCCTCTTATGGCTAAAACAAATGAAGGGTGAAAACCCCAAACTGCTTAGGTGGTCCATTTCCCTACAGGGGATGGACTTTACAGTGGAACATAGGCCTGGGAGTAACCATGCGAATGCAGAAGGACTCTCTAGGTATTTCCACTTAGAACATGAAGACTTAACTGGGCAAGGTTAGTTTAATGTCCCTACGTTTGGGGGGTTGTGTAGGAGAGTAGGATCTGCTTCACAGGGGTACCCCCACTTTTTGCTGATACTTCACTGGTTTTCGACATTAGTCTGGCTGGGGCCCTGCTATTCAGAACCCCAGCCTAGCTGTTTCCTCTTTAAAAGGGTCTCCATGTGCCTTAGGCACATCACTGATTGGGATCTGGAGTGCCCTTGTAAGTCCCTAGTATATGGTATACTATGTACCAAGGGCATAGGTACCTCAGAGGCCTGCCAGGGGCTGCAGCATGTATTATGCCACCCCTGGTAGGCCATCCAAACTGACACCACAGGTCTGCTACTGCAGCCTGGGTAAGGTGGTGCATGCACCCCTTGCTGTGGTATAGGTTATAAACCTATAAGTCACTCCTAAGGCAGGCCTTATCAATCCTAAAGGCAGAGTGCATGGTTCTTATGTGAGAGGGTGCCCCTGCATGAGCAGGGCCCCTCTGCAGCGTTCGGAGACCATCTCTGATGCTGTTTGTAGTGCAGCCTGACCATATACTCTTAAACGCATTATATCCTCGCGGTAAAATGCTAACTATGGAATGGCTGCACCAAAACATGTCGTGTTTGGTGTCAAACATCTTGGAATACTACCCCCCGCCAATCCTGGCGGCGGGGGTAGCATTCCACCCTTCTAGAGGGAAAGGCATGTTAACTCTGACGAGTCCGGTAACTTCTTTCCAGAGCCCTGGCATCACAAAATGGATGCTGCTGCCACAGACACGAGTCTGGCCTCCTGCTGCTGGACGAAACTCCGGCAGGGGAGGCCTGGACAATAGGTTTCCTGTCCCAGGGAGGTGTGACCACCTCCCCAGACAGAACAATGTGTATGGGGCTGGGCGGGAGCACTTTGGGTGCTTTGAAGTCCTGCACTGGGGGCACATTTGGTGTCCCTGTGCATACCCCAGTTCAAACCGGATCAGGGGCTTGCAGCCCCTGCTTTGGCGCGAACTGGACAAAGAGAAAGGGGTGTAGCCACCCCTCTGCCCTGACCCACCCATAGGTGGGGCCACAGAGTAGTCCATCCCCTATTTTTGGAATAAAGGTAGGAACCCAGTCCTTAGGACTTTAGATTATACCTGGACGAAACTCTGAAACAGAATCCTGGACCTTCGACGCTCTACTCACGATTAGAGGACTGAAGAATCTCCCTTGGGGTCAAGGAGTGACTCCCCTGCTTGGCAGGCACCAAAGAAGCATCTGTCCGGTTCGCATCACTGAAGCTCCCGTCGGACGCCGAAGTCATCGCATCACCAGAGGTGGATTCTCAGACTTCCCGAGGCTACCCTGAGTCCCCAGCAAAGCTGAGGCCCGTGGCTATCGT